>JABWDB010000050.1:1800000-2263174 GCA_019614645.1 Stratiolaelaps scimitus
TCGGGGCAGGGAATTGCTAAACATGAAAGATCATTACTTTTATCTGGCCATCGTTTACTGCTGTCCAGTTTGCTTTGTTGGTTATCGCGCCCGAATTGAATCCCTACTGCACTCTGTGGAAGGTGCTTGTCTAGCCTTGTGCGCCGCATTAATTCGCTTAAACTGAGAAGCGAACCATGTTCACTATATCGGTCATTCGTAAGTTGTACCTCGATGCCAACAATTCCTCCTGGGGCATTATTTCAGCTGGCTGCACAACATCGAACAACCACTGCAGTGTCGTGTTTTATTTTGTCAAGGGCTTGCTATCTTCGTTGAAGACTGGTATAAATATTCGCTAAGCAGCAGCTACTCACAGCGGGATGCGGGACTTGACTACCGATACTACAGATCTAATCGGGAAAGCCGCCGTGCACAACGGTAGTTAGAAACACGTTTTAATGCCGCGAGGAAGCACGAGCTTACTGGTTGCAATTCGTATGCTCACAATAGCATTTGTGGTTGTGTTACCGTTTTAGAAATATGACTATTTTCCGATCTATTATTAAATTGTATATACTTTGGTGCTGCACATGAAATCTATAATTATTCTCGATGAAGCGTGGAGCATTTGATTCGAGCGAATATGTAAAGTTTAACACGTGGTTTTCAGCTTCATCGTTGTTACCTCCGAACCCTGATTTTTCTTATCAGCTTTTAGCAGTGTGGTTTCTAATGTCGTTTCTTACTAGCTGACATCGAGCGGCCTCCCAGATCAAGTTACTCTTGTAGAATGAATGTTCAAGGTTTCTAAAACACACTGGATATACTAAATAGTTGTTTGGTTATCAGGTTATTTTCATATATATATATATATATATATATATATATATATATATATATATATATCACCCTTCGAATAGCGATCCAAACCACTGTTAGACCAGAATACAAGTCCTGGGACTAAACGTTACACGAGTTATATATTTATTACATTTACCCGTTTAGTTTATATTTCAATTCGTTTTCTGTTTATAATTAGCCCGTATTTTTTCTATCTGTTGTGTCCTTCATTTTGTAACGGAAAGCCTTACAGACATCCCCCCCCCGCCGATCCAGCCAAGACGCACACAGCCACACGAAAACAGCGCGACGGCATCGGCTGCCATGGTCGAGGTTCACTTGTGGGCGAAAGGTGGAGTATACAAGCTCTATTGGCATTACTACTGTTCCTGCTATGCAAATGCTTCGAGTGAGGGCTGCATCCTGCGCTGTCTAACGTGCCTCTCGCTATCACAGCCCGCCTTTGTCCGGATGTCTTCTTATATATTGATGGTCTCGCCCCGTCACTTACTTGTCTAGCTGTCCCCATTTATTCGTATTCTGTTGCCGCTGTGGTCGAACCCCGCCGGCAGCTTTGTCTACCATATTAAGATACGCTGGGAGCATCTGCCGCTATAAATCTTGTCGGTCATTCGAGATGAAGCTAACAGCAGCAGCCGCCAGCTTCATCGGCTGCTAAACAGCCGCAGAAGTTTTATCCGGGTCGGCAAAGGAAATAATCCGTAATTCTTTTATAGGTTCATCTACTGATGCTCGCGCCGCCGCTGATCACTTTCCATGTCGACAAAGTGCAATGTGTAGTTTCAGCGGCACCGTACTGCTGGGCCAGCACCCCCCACCCCGTTACCACGGCTACGATTACTACAATGCCATCGTCCGCTTCAAACAACATCGCACAGCGTCGAGGGAGCGAACGCGAACACTGAGAGCTAGAGAGGAGAGACAGAGAGAGATCCCAATGGCTCGCCACCGGCAGGAGACACGAAGAGGAAAGAAATTGAAAAGGAAAGCCCGCCGAAGGAACAGCCGACGAACACCGCCACCAGATTCGACGATGCCTGTTCTGCTCTTGGCTTCTCTCAATCGAATGGGGTCGGTCGCCAGCCGACTCGGGGGGCCCAGCAGCCGCGTGGCCAGCCGTGTCACGATCAGCCGCTTCAGATATTTCAGCCGTTTCAGATACTTCAGCAGCTCCGACGCCGATGACGCCGTTATGCTGGAAGGGGGGAAGCCTCGCAGCGGTGCGCCGGATACATCGAAGAAGTGAAGTCTCCGAAGGGAGAAGCCTTCGGAAATCAACATCGGAACTCCCGCTCAATCTTCCTCTCTCTCTGCCTCTCTCTCTCTCTTGGGCTCTCCGTTCGCGTGCCATCGCGCTGTGGCGATTTTCCCCTGGGTTTTTCTCCTTCATCGGCCCCTTCCCGCCTCTCCTCATTCCTCTCCACCGTTTCGCCACTTTTGCCTTTGACGCGCCGTGACTACAGAGCTATTACCGCGCTCTGGCTTTTGCTGTCGCTGTTGTGATCCTGCGGCGGCGGCGGCGGCTGCCTCTGCCGACTGTGCTGTAGCGTTTTCGTGGCGTCGGCGTCGGCCGTCGACAGCGAATTGACACGACGATGGAACGTCCGACCAAACTTTACACACCGACTTTCACCACTCGTCGTTCGGTACGGTATTCGTCGCGATCGAGCTTGCACGTTTGCAACGGGTTCGGCGCGACCACAAAACGCCGGTTGTCGGTCATAGCCGGTCGCCGGCTGTTGGACCCTGCGCCGGTGTGACTCCGCGGCTGGTGCGGCTGACAACGAAATGATCCCCGACTCCTTATTGTACTAAATTGAAGGAAACGTGAAGTCGCAACGCTGCGGTTTCGGCGTCCCCACACTTCGATGGTGCATAATAGATAATACGGCGGTATAGGAGAGCTGTGGTAGACTTACTCGTACGTAGCTCTTGGGGGTTGTATTCAGAGCCCCCCGCCCCCACACCCCTTGTCCCTATTGGATATTCATCATGTATGTTCATCAGCGGCCCGTATCCGGCAGTTTTCTGTGGGTGAGCGGGACCCATTGGTGAGTCGCGCTCGAAATCGCGAGAGTCCACAAAATCGAAGGAGACATTGGTCGGGATTGTCGAGATGCGACGAAGGACAATTCGCAAGGAGAAAGTCAGCTAATGAGGCAGGTGTACAATTAGAAAGTGGAAGCGGGCGAGACGGCGAAATTGAAATCAGGTTCAAGAACACGGCGCATTAGACATTTAGTCCCCTTCAATCTTCGCTAAGGCCTCACCCGCTTATCTCCGAGCCGAGTCAGATGTGGGGCTTCGATTCGTTTGATACAAAAGTTGTAAACAGGCAGAGATGCCGCACTGTGCTGCAGTCAACATGGACGGGACTGCACGTGCGGATTTGGCCGCGTCTCTTTGTGTGCGTGTGTTCGTTTATTTGAATCGTGAGTCCCTATACGTATCTGCCTATATGCGTCGCGCCCCTGAAGTTCACCTTCCTCGACACGATGATGGTCATGAAGATGATCGCGGTGAGCGGTGCGTTTTGGCAGCGATAATATATATATATATATATATATCTATATAAAATATATGCGTCTCGTGTCACAGCTTCGTCTGCGACGTTTCAATCGATTCAGAGATCATGATAAGGCGTCAGCGTTGGCTTCCACTAAATCTCGTCGGGTTAACGAGGGGATTTTCAGAGGAAACCTGCGCATATCGATGCAGAAGGATTGATTTCTCTCTCTCTCATATATATAATATATATATATATATATATATATATATATCTGTATCACCTTGGCGCCTCCTTCCTTTCGCCGTGGCGCCGAACGGCGAAAGTTGTAACAGTGGCGACCCTCTACTATACATCATGTCGGCGAAGAGAATTTATTTCGCTTAATTCATATATGGTCACATAACACACACGAGTGCGTCCCAATTGAAAGACCGATATAGCGAGAGAGAGAGAGAGAGAGATACAAACAGGGTTGTACTGATCGATATAATAACTGAATTTTTTGGCAAGCGAAAAAGTTGGCTAAAGACCGCGTTTTTCACCTATCAGTCCACCCCAATCAAGCCCCCGTCAACCGCCATCCCTCTCCCCGAATCCGTCTGTCGACATCGCGATGGTGCTACTGCCGCTGCTGCTGCTGCTGCAGAAGACAGCCTGTTCAGCATGTACCCCAATGGTGGCCAGAGCCAGTGCGCGAGTGAGCTTAGATCGCGCTGGCTAGCTGGCACCACTTTCGACTTCTGTTCGCTGTTGGTGCGCTCTGATTCGTGACCTAATCGAAACGCCAGCGTGAAATATAATAATGTTAACGGGAATAGAAATCGACGATCAGAATCGATCACTAGAGAAGAATGATAATAATAATAATAATATTAATAATAACAATAATAAGAGTATTTATAGCAGTTGTAGTCACTCTGACGGCTGGGTGACATCGTAGGTACGCAGTTACTTGAGTCGGGATACAGCATACTATATATATATATATATATTTAAAATTTAATAGACGAGACCGACTGTAATCGCTGGCAGGTACATACACATCGGTCTGATTCATATACGCGCCGTCTATCTCGACATGTCTGTTTGTCGGTATACTTATGAAGATAACCGAGCGGTAAAATATATATATATATTCACATAACGTGGTAAGCGTAATATCCAATATGATTTCTTCTTGTTCTTTCGGACAAGAATTTAGAAAAGTTTTACGTAACGACATTGCGAAACTCTGCTTGTTGGATAGGTCTAACATAATACCTGCTTGCACGCCGGGCATTATCTAAGTTAGTATTCTTTAATATATATATATATATATATATATATATATATATATGTCGAAATTAAACAATAGCTGATTAATGCTAATGGATAGAATAAAGGATTCGAGATCGCGGTCAAACTGCCCTCGTGCGAATGTTACCAATACTTTGCCCCCCATACTCGTCCGAAACAGCGGCCATCTACATATTTACACAAAACGGACAGCCCCCTTTTGAATGCAAATTGAGTGCAACGGAGGCGATCAGACCACCACGGTGCACCTCCACGTCTCATCCAATTAGAAGAAAGGCGAATGCTCTACCATTTATCAGCACGCAGTGCTACAACATTAATGTGGTTACTTACGCTGCTGTGCATCTTTTATGTCTACCATGCCAAACAGCAAAAACACTCAGCAACGCCGTGTCTAATGTATTTCTATAGCCAGCGGAGGGGGAGGGAGGGGGTCTATGAAGAGGCGGCGAGCCGCGAGAGAGAGACAGAGCTAATATGGAGAAATAACCGTCTCGTTGTTTTATTCTCCCAACACGGTAGGTATCTGGCTAACCGGGTGAAGTTGAAGACAAAATAAATAGCCAACCAGCCAAGCAACCAACGAAATGGTGCTAAAAATATTCAGCATCGCAACGAGTGCTAAACTTCAGGATACTTCTCAGATTCGGGCTGCTTTCACCGATTCCTGAGCACTGCTATTACGTGCTGCACCATCGTCAGCCGGCCTGTCTACATTGCTTCCTTTCAATGCACGGCTTGGATTTCTGCCTACAATTAGCGAAATGTAAGATGGTTCAACGGCTGCCGCGGATTGAGCCATGCTCGTCGTTCGTTGAAAACAGGCGAAGCCGTCTATAAACGCAGGGAAAAATGGGACCAAATCCGGCAGTGAGAACAGATCTGTCCAGCAATTAAGTAGGCAAAATCTATTCAGCGATGAAAAATCGCCGTTAAACATTGTTGCCGAACCCTAGACTAATTGCACCCGGGCGAAATTGCTCCACTTTCGCTTCGGTCTCGCGGCGCACATCGTTGATATCCGTTGTTTTGGCCGACGCTTAAGGGCCGAGCTACGGGTGCTAAAGAAAATCAACGACCGCGGCGTACGAGGCACCACAGCCGCGCCGCCGCCGCCGCTGATCGAGCGATTCCACGTTGGTTGAAAGTCAACAGCTAACGTCTCGCAGTCTAGTTACATAGCCTCATTCAATCGGGCAGCCCACAAGGTATAGGCGCACCCCGCTGATGAAGCTGCCCGCACCATGGACATCATCGCGCTGGATGGATCGGCCTGATGAAGAACTAACCATGGACAGACGAGCCATGGGGTAGTTCTACGCGATGAAGTTGGCCGCACAAGTTCGAGCGTTTTGTTATTACTGCTGCTGCTGCTGCTGCTGCTGGTGGCGTTGCCGTTGTTGCCAAAAATGCGAGGCACAGCAACGGCGTAACAACGAGATATTCTGGCGAGACATAGAGAGAGGAACAGATATATCTGCCATAGCTGATATTGGTGGTTTCTCGCTCGTGGAAGTCCCGTCAAAACACAAATTCGAGTAATAGTCGTTACCAGGCCAGAGCAATAAATTGTTTGTATACACACACACACACAAGCACATACACAAACACACACTCCCAGGCCTAGAATAAAGGAGGCGTGGCACAGAGGCATTCACCCAACGGGTGCAAATTTGGCACAGTTGTCGTTTGCCGGCCGCGGAAGGAGGAGGTCTTATAAAGAGAAACAGCTCTCTTTGTATCACTTCTAATATTTGCTACATCGATACCCTGCCAGCGATCTCGTGATTGTATGGTGGAATGTTATTGTGACGGGCGACTTAAATACATTCTTGCTAATTATTGCGAATTCAGCTTCGATGGAGTTAGTTGCTCGAGAGAAAACTTCCGCGCATTTCTGGTCTAACCATTCGAATTCGGTAAACGTCAGGTGATACGCTGCCCTGCGCACCGTTTTCTAGCTCAAATTTTCTTGCCATAGCGTGTATTCGATCGCTGATCTAGCTAGTGATCTATCAATATGCACATAATGAATTCATCAATCAATGTACATTGATCATCAGACACATCAGATAGTTTGTTACCGTGTGCCTCGTCCTAGTGAAATAGCTAACTCAACCATATTTTTATCAACGTGCTGCAGAAGTCACCTGTCTCGACAGATGCCGTACACGTTATTTAACTGATACACATAGGAGAGGTACACAAAGAACTTGTTTACTAAAGCTTCAACCTTGTTTTAGCCTTTTTTGCAATGCGTCAACAATTCTATAATAACACCCTTATTAGGATGATGATAGCGAACGCTAATGATAACAGCGCCGCTGACCCTCAGCGCCCGACAGGCTCATAGTAATACCTAAAAGGTTAAGAGCTGAGGCCTGTTGCAAGAGGGAACAGCTGAGGGTCAGCTGGAAAAAATCAAAATGATAACAGCGCCTAAATGCAAATGCGGTGTATGCAGAGTCGTTCACGAAATGACATACGATGCTCAGATACCGTGACATCGCTCGTATATAGTACCATAATTCCAGTGATACCGAGTACAAGTTTGCTTTTGACGTATTCATCCACCATACGGTATCACTGTCTCTCGAAGCTTTAGTTGTACGCGTCAGATGATCTACAGACTTTGTATAGACGTCTGCCGTGAGAGACGCCCTGTAATAGTTAGTATACGTGACAAACACTGCGGCGTGAATAAGAGCACAAGGCGACACCTCACCTCATGAGTCAGTTGTTATTTCGTTGAATTGAAACTTACGTTTTTGCTGTAATTGAAATGCATATAGCGTAGGTGATAAGATATTTTTTTTGTCATTGAAGCGTCAACAGGTCTCTCCGTACAGGGTGGGGAGATCTATCCGTTTTAGATTTCATGACATTCGTTAGCTTGAGATAAAGTCACATTCAATCATTGGTTAAAGCGGACAGCGCCGCATCGACGGTTTTTGAACGGACGCCATTTCAGGAAAGGCTTACGAGATCCACCTCTGTGAAGGCTAACAGCCACAGCATCATTTTACATAGTCATCGTTATGGCTGCTGTGTTCCCTCAGGGTGACATGAGTATATCATAGTTTACTGATGATGGGCCAGCTAAGTGCTACTGCTGCTGCTAACGCCACTGTTGAAACACGCTGCACTTACTCGTGGCGCCCAACACGGGGCCAATGCATATATATATATAAATATCGTGTAGAAACAGAGATCGAATGGAGGGGATCACCCGCTTTGATGAACGGAGGATGCCATCAAATATCGCTACCCAACACCGTTAGAACGCGTCGAACGCAAATAACGACGGACGAACGAATACTCTCTCTCTCTCTCCCTATATATATATATATATATATATATATATACTGGGTGGTGGAAGAACGGGGATCCGAATTGCTAAGCGGAGAAGGCCCCACGATTTCGTGTTGATTTGGTATGCGCGGCGGCGGTGGCGGCGTCTGATGAGCCCGACCACACGCAATAGTCGTTACCTTGCCTTTTTTGCTTAGCATCCATCGACATCGTCCATCAACAGGCGTCTTCAACAGACATAGACGAATGTCAATGAGGAAGCGCCACCCAGCGCAATTCCTGAACGACTGTTTGAATATGATCAGGCTGATGATCATTGTCGGAGACAGGTCTGGCAACAGAGTGCGTGATCATGCAGGGAATTCGATTTCGATGTAAGTAGCGAATCCTGTTATAATACAATATCTCAACGCAAACACATATTGCTAGCGAATGGGTGAGAGTGGGGCACTTGCGCCGTTCACGTTTGTAAGCCCACGTTGGCACGCATTAAACCCCGCGTATTTCAATCTTGAAGGAGATATTGCCAAATTGATTACAATAGCTGCGATAAAATGAACTCAGTATTCAGATAAGGCGTATTGTCTTCGTGAGCCGTCGTGTGTTGAGCAACCCTTGAATTCAATGAGGAAATTGATCGATCGAGAGGTCCAGGGATTCAAACGTGTTTGCATTTGGCTCCAATGAGTCTTTGTGCTGAAAAGTGTTAATGAGGCTCAAACTTCGTCTGACTACCGGGTGTCGAGATATCGCGACGGAATTACGTTTGCGTATCTCGTTATTATACTGTGGCGTTTAAGCATTATGTTGTGGGCCATTCTGGCATCATCGGCTGAATACTAACGTCCAACTCAATTAGCTGCGTATTCCGGCCGCTGCGAAAGCCCCTGTTAGCGGCTTCCGAATCGGCCAAAATGCAACGCATAAACAGCCTTGTATATGCGTGTTTGCGTCGTCCCGCTGAACGTGTAGCCGGACACGTAACGGAGAAAACGTAAAATACACAGATACACGCATGCCTCCAGCCTCATAATGGTTTACCGCGCACATCTAGCGAGCTAACTCATAAAATGATTTTTAATGATCACCCGGAACTATTCGTTCTACCGGAACGAAACATTTTCAAGTACTGCGCCGCTGTCATCGACTAATGCAATCGACAAGCAGACGATCATGAGAGTCGATCTAATAGCGGTAACAATCACAAATCGACGCAGGATGATTTTGAACGTAATGGCCAAGAACATTCTTAGGAACGAGGTATACGCCTATATTTGGCCCGCGCAAAAATGCTTAGCAGTGTATCCGAGACCGGGGGGAGAGGGTGATAAATAGGCTGGTTTATACGAGATGCACGCACATGCGCGAACAGTATACAGGCACGGGTAGGGGCAAAATCTTAACTACGTTTTGATGATTTGGCTACGACCACATCTCATTTACAAGTGCAAGCATTTTGTGAGCGCAAATAGATAGTGCGTGCTTCCTTAATTGAAATCGCCATCCAGCAGCCTTGCATAAGTAGGAAATAGACATCACGCTATTCATTACGCTTATGTATCTGGAGTAGACCGAAAACAGAGAGGGTTCACAGTATTGAATCCCGTTCTTATGCTTCTGTTTCGACGGTTTTTTGTTGGCAGCGAGAGTTCGCCATAGATGGGACCCATCGGGTGGCAGTGGTGGCCGACAAATACTGACTGCTTCAGCTTAATGGGAAGGCCAACGGTGGTATAAGTATACGGTGTTCTCATGGCGCGACCGAACTCACATAAGCGGTGACAGTGATGCGGGACATGAACGAGAATGTTACAGAAATCATGAAGTACTGCAATTTTCGTTGTTAATTAATCTTAGTGTGTTTATTGGTATAAAATTATAGGCGAGCGATACCAAGCTTACACATCGTGCAGTAAACGGCACCGTTATTGCTCATCGGCAGATACAAGGAAAAATACCCACAGATTGTATCGCACCGGTGCACATTTCTATTTAAAGGGGTTGTCCTCTTATGTAATACCTCTACTACTAATAGTATATATATATATATATATATATATATATATATATATATATATATATATATATACAAAGCCATGCCCTTGTTATTTAATTTTTTCACGAAAAATCAGATATTTGCACATATTCTTCACGTACGTAAATTGGCAATTTCTATAAATGATGCCAGTGTGCTAACGATCTGTTTTTGCATACGGATCATCTTATGAGTCTTCGTCGCTCGCATCAACCAAGTATTACACGTACAGCGTATCGAAACGGGTTCAGGGGCACTCCCTGCACACTTTCATCGAGTCCGACAACCTCCTTCTTGAACGCTCAGTCTCTCCGCCGAACTCTTTGTCTTCTTAGAACAATGATTCCGAACCAAAAATAAGAGAAGAAAAAAATCCATCTCCGTCGCAACCCCAACGTGGATATGCTTTGTATATAGTGGTGTGACTGATAATAGTGACCCTTTCAGCAGAAACATGAGAAGTCAAGGCAATGGTGGGGGTGAACTCACCTCGCCGGTTAGACTCTGACCAATGAACGAAAACAGCTTGTCGAAATGGACATCAAACCCTGCGTTCACGTCTATATATAATTACTGTTATTACATCGGCACTTTTGGCCATCACTCGTGTCCGAAGACAATCTTACGGTTTGAAATCCTACACAGTAACACAGATCAACTGGACGTGCGATTATGAAGATGTCTCTACATTGTACAGGTGTGCAGC
Organism: Stratiolaelaps scimitus; assembly: GCA_019614645.1. NCBI lineage: Eukaryota > Metazoa > Arthropoda > Arachnida > Mesostigmata > Laelapidae > Stratiolaelaps > Stratiolaelaps scimitus. Next base: position 1,810,702 of record JABWDB010000050.1, read on the forward strand.
GACTGTTTAGTTAGGCAGATAGCATATGGACCAATGCTGGCATATTGTAAAATTAGCTTTACAGAGTTAGAGAGAGAGAGAGAGAGAGAGAGAGAGAGAGATATTTGCACACAGCCTCTACCAGTTGAGTTGAAGGATATTAAATTATAAAAGTGTTTCCCGTAGCCGCGACTACCAGCAAACATAAGGCAATATAACACAAGTTTGTGTTTGAGCCTCGCCTTTGACGCGGGGGATATATATGCTACGATCAGTACGAGTTGTGGCAATGGGTTTGTATATGATCTTCATATGTCTAGGTGTATCGTCGTCTCGAACTGTTACTTTTATGGATGAGAGAACGTGAATAATAGTCACGCTATATATTTTTAACTGTATACTACCTTTATCCGACATGCTGCTATTGTCTATCGAATAGGTGGCTAAAGATGAACCCAAGAAAGGGTGGAGTTGTATTACAAAATTAATTTTGAAGAACTCCTGTGCGGGTGACATTCGTTCGAGACGTGGTCAATTAAAGATGCCTTGCAAAATTGCTATTTTGTGTGAAACGTTGTAAATATGGCGCCTGTCGTAGTAGATATTCAAGTCGCGAATCACCAGCCTTGTAAATAGTGTCCACCCGTTTCTAATCCTCCACCGGTTTCTGGATAATAAAGATGTTTGTTTTCAAAAAAAAATAGCATGCCGGATTTTTATGGAAAATTCAGGACGTAACATATCGATTGCCTATTGAAGCAACTCGAGTGGTTCTACTGGTACAGAGTGACTTCTTCCGGCAAATATTGAAAACTGATTTCTTGCCTTAACTGAATTATACTTCATGGTAGACAAGCTACCGCAAAGGTCACCCTGTATAAGTTGAAGCCAGCGAACACACTTTCACAATCAGAGCCAAGTATGACAAAGATAATCCACGAATCAGATCCAGTTTCTGGCGTTTCGACTTTTTTTTGTTAATGCATCAAACACAAACAGTGAAACCATGTGAAATTGCAGTAGCGGTAAACGGAGCGCGCACATATTGTCACCCGGTAGACGAATGCATCTCATAAATGGAAGTTAGTAGAGGAAATATTATAGAATCATGAGCACGATAGATGGCCTCCAAGAGTAGTGCCTACTTGTAAAAACGAACTTGTGGGTCTTGTCGATATTTTTCATGAGGACAATCTCCTTTTTAGGCTAATGAAAACCTCTTTATGAAATGGATGATGCACAACTCCAACCTTAAGATGCACAACTCCAACCTTAAGATGCACAACTCCAACCTTAAGATGCACAACTTGTTCTAGCAGACTCTCAACGGAATCAGAACATTTGGGGAGAGGATACGATCATTGGTTGCATATATATATATACCCTGCCCATCTAAAAAAGGTCTATATAGCATGGCCAACGGTGGTTTCAACTAACGTAAGCTTTACGTGAGCTTGATTGTATTTCAGATAGACACAATCAGCTGCGACGTTGCTACTTCATGTGAGGGCATTTCTCTAACCACTGTAAGAAGACGAGAGTCCCTTTTAGACGCGTATCCGAAATGCGCATCGCACCCCAAACTCCCATTTTCATTCGTGACTACCCACATCGTCCACTTCGAGCTACGTGATTTCTTTTTCTTTATCTTTGATTCCCAGCTGTTATCCTAGCCAACGCCAGCAGCATAGCAACGTCTCTCCAGCGTTCTGCAAACGCGTAGAAATTATCATGCAGGGTGCATACTACACCTGATCTCAATCACTGCCAGATATTGGTTAATCACTCGAGGAAGGGAGGCGCGGTTTGAACCAGCCGACCGACGGCGATGTCTCATGTTAGCTAAGTTGTCGCCACCATGGTTAATGATTGTATCCAATGAAGGCACGTACACGCTATTTAACTTGCGCCTGGTTTTTGGCTGTGTTGATTTTTGACGATCACACTGATCGCGTTGACTGAACACCGCGAAGATATCCGCAACGGAGCAAGGAGCACGAGGTCGATACGCGCACAACGACACACAGATCACTTCTGTCCCGAAGGCGCAGCGGACGCTCACCGTTATGATCGCCGGCAAGAGGGGAGAGCTTCGACGGCTACCCTCGCCCCAGCGTCAGCGCCAACGAGAAACGCCAACGCCAAAAGTAAACGGCTTTTGGCGCAAAGGCACGTTTTCTGTGCAGGTATCAACGAGACGCTCGCGGGGCCCGTTGCGGGGCGGTTGGCGCTGGCAGCGATGGATGATTATTTTCGTCCATTGGAGTGGTGTTGTTTTGTTGTATCGAGCGCAAAAAAAAGAGAGCGAGAGAGAGAGAAACAAGAAGAAATGATCAACCGTTATGATTTGATGTGTCGTTGCCGACAAGGGAAAAATGATACTCGTAGTGTTGACATGCTGCTTTAATGGTGAAATTAGTGTTTGTGCGAAGACACATTATCGAAGTAGTATTATTATTATTATTATTGTTGTTATAATAATAATAATAATAATAATAATAATTATTATTATTATTATTATTATTATTATATTATATAATATTAGCAGTTTACAGAGGAAGATTTTAATTGGCTGATGTAGTAATGTAATGAAAGATCTACTGGCCCAGGTCGAATCGCCATTGAACTGATGCGCCGGACAGGGGCGGCACCATGTTGAATCATTTAGGTGTATATCGACCGTCTTGCCGAACTAGACTTCGCTGTTTCTGACAATAGGGAGAATTTTGAATTTGCTCATAATTATACGCTGACATTTCACCGTTGATCCTCATATGCTAGAAAACAATAGATGGCCATTGTTTCTTTGGGAATAACAGACTCACCGTTGATTATTATATCTATCACCTGGCAGGCACGCAACGAGACGATTAAAGTTCGCGCATGAGCTGCTGCTCGCCACGTACGCCAGACGCAGCATCACAGCCGCTGCCAGCAAATGTACGTACGGCAAGCGTGATGCTGTGTACACACAAGATAGCCATATGTTCTATTCCGTCAAGTTCATCTACCTAAGTATTGTCATGGAGCAAAAGCAGACTGCCAACAAAGATTAGTTCGTTATGAGGTCGTGCGCAAACTGTCCAGCCAAAATGAATTTCATTTATGTGTGAAGCGATTTTTAGATCGTTATTTGTGACTACACACACACACAGACATCCTGCAAATCTCATGTGAACATCACCAACCTTATGAATTGATGAAGATGATCGATTGGACAACGTCCGTCTACATCGTTCCTATCATCCGTCATACTGGGCAGTATTATTATTGCTCATATCATAATTCTAGAGTTGCTGCAGTACATAGATCTGTCAGGATGCCAAATGCGGCAAAATGGCAAAACGGAAAACGAATATGGTGATTATACAATCTATGGCACATGCACTATACAAATCAATAAATGCACTAATTATACAGTAGTTGAATCCCTCCACTCTGGCCGAGTGTTCGATTACAATGGAGCTGCTCATAGTGTCGCGATATGTTAGCTGTGGCTAAATGCGTCCCTAGAACAGATACATATATTATATACATATATATATATATATATATCATCCTCAACACGAAATTGACACTGTTCAATCAGTTTGAAGCGTCGCAGACAGTCACTTCTCATCGACAACGAAGCCACCCCCAGAATATAACCTTTGTCGAATTGCAGTTGGCCACTCATTACGATCGAGACGTAAGCATGATTTAGCGAGCGGCAGCGTCGGCAGCGACTCTGACCCAATACTTTATTTCAATTACAGAAGTCGAATATAATTATTTGTCGTTATACGAAGCATAACATCAAATTATGATCGGTTATCGAAGCCAGCGATTTCGACGCTCGCCCTGATGTTGATTTGTGGATATCTTCATACGCTGGCGAGTACCAATAAAATTGATTGAAGGCCTACTATAAAATTGATCTCTCTATGTCGACTTCGAAGAAACTCTAGTGTACGTCGAAGTCACGAAGTTCACCCGACTTCATTCTGTTTCGCTTAGCGCAACTTCTCAATTGAAGCTTCATAAACACCACTGATTTGTAGCTATGTTTTCTAGTTGGCTTGGAAAACAATTATTTAGTTAAGTGAGCACAATAGACGCTGGCAGTTAAATAATATGAGACTGAATATGACCGAATTTCTGGCAGGATTCATTCAGCTAATATATAAGTAATACGTGTGACGAAATTTTACTACGATTTCTAATTAGCTATAAGCAAAGTGCACGTACCGGAAATCTGAGGCATTACTCACCCCATACACGGTGGTGTATACATGCACACACATACATATAGTTATAACGAACGAAGAATATATTAGCAACAATAATACAAGACACAATAATACAAGACGTAGACACGTTGTGCGCAGGTGTCTGGAAAGGTCACTGGATCAATGGATAGCTGTGTGGAACGTATCTTCGATAAGGTCTCTATGTCTTTTATGATTTTTAAGGACAACAGGTCGGGTTAATGCTAAGGCTCTGGCAGGATTCGGTTAAATGTGGGCAATGCTTATTTGAGATCGTTCAGTTTAAAAAAAAATGGCGTGTATTGAGCTCAGGATTCTATGCTACATAACCTATATACTCAAGGTACGGCGTTTCCTCTATAAACAATCAGAGCCGAATCCCCCAATAGGCACAGTGTCATTCGAGAAACCCTCAAACATATATAAATAGTTCCAGAATCGTATGGATATTCGCAGCAGTGTAAAGCAAAGCAAACTATGATATCTTCGTAGGAAGTAGCTGACAGTCATTATTGTAGTCATTAAAATTGCTGAAACTCATATCTAACTCGGTAATTAATTCTAGACAACTATAGTGACGTGCAGACTCTCCCATCATAATGCTGCATAAATCATATATAATAGTGATGAATTGAGCGAAATAATTCACGTTTTTAAATCAACACACAAATCTTGAAAACAAAAATAGCCAGCTCTAGCCATTACGCTATATTTAAATATGATTATAAATAATATCATTCCGATGCTAATTCTACATGATATAATGTTTGATTGACATTTTCAGAGATTCCGCTTCTCTGACCGCTAATGAGCGAAATCGTCCAGGACCTCGATTGTAGCGAGCATTGCGTGCCACCTGCCGCAGGATTCTAGATAAACAATATTTTATAGTCCTATCCACACAATCAGCAGCGACGTCAACAGCGTGGACAATATTTAATAAACCGAGCATGTAGAGTCGCGTTTTCACTTGTTCATCCATAACATTTATACACATAATATACTATTTTCGTCCGTCCCAGTGGGGAAGAGTATCATTAGCCGGCGACTTCGCCACTAGCGTTCCCCGCTACGATGAACAATGGCGACAACGGCACCAGCACCAACAGCAACAAGAACAACCGCCTTGCAAAACAAGAGCAGAATATGGATCTACTAAAATATGGGAGATAATTAGGAGCAGAGGGAGCGGGCAGCGGGACCGAGCCAAGAATGAATAGATCACGAAGAGCAATATATAGACACTGACATGCGCAGTGTGATGGATGCCGCATTGAACGTCAGGTGTATTGTAATGAGATCTGATTTGTTAGCTGAGATGGATCTGTTGTCTTGTCTGGTTCTTATGTGATTTTTCATACAGGCGATGGATGGCTCTGCGAGAGTGACTATCTGCCGACAACTCGACCACCGCTGGCAGACAACGAACCTCCTGCAACGTGGACGGAAACAGTGAATCAATCGTATTTGTGAAATTGTCGAAGGATTGGGCGTAATGCTAAAGAGGAACGCATGTGTAGAGATGCGGCATGCTGGTTCAGTCAGCCAATGTGGAGCTATGAAATATGTATACTGAACCTGCCTTGTGTCTGGGATGACTAGTAGATATATCGAGACATGCAGAGAGCGAGCAATATATAGAACCTGCGTTCTAGTAAGGGGGATGGTTTTTGCCTATGTTTCATTGGGGCTAAAATCTCCCATAACAATATCTCACCAACAGGCGCATTGCCTGTGACATTAGGGTGACAGCGAATCTTAATAGAGTTGATCAATACATGCAATGTCGAAGATGAGCGAAACAATTTTAACCTAACATTTTGTAGAAAAAAAACAAGCGTTTGTCTAATTAAATATATAGGTGCTCCCTTCAGAGAAGGTAGTAGGATAGGTAGAGGTCAAGGTTTATTGAGATTGTCAACCACGAGACCCTGCGCGGTACTCCTGGCAAGCGCTAAGTATTTAGTTTAGTCAATATTCACCAAGCCCTAAAGCTAGCTTATCATGAAATACGGTCACGTATCACCCGGCAAAAAAATCGTAATTTCCATCATGTCTCAGCTGTAGGTTCATATTCTTCATATATATATATATATATATATCATACGTACTTGTATATATATATATATATATATATATATATATCGCTCTCAAGAGCGATCCCGTCTAATTCACATCCACGCGAATGTATTCATTGAACCACTACTATCGCTACTCCCGCTACTATCGCTGCTTGCATCAGTACGCATCGTCGACTGGTTGAACTCGCCCGAAAGTTCGGTATCCGATACACTGAACGCGAACGAACGAACGGACGAAAGAATAAATGAACGAGAACTCCGTTGAATTCGATGATGCACACACAATCTTTGTATGCGATAGTGGCATACGAGGCGGGGGCATCGGTGTATTGTTGTCATCCATACGACGGCCACTACACCCGCCGTTGGCCGTGCAGTCTCCCGGCCTGTAGCGCCGTATATCTTAGATTTCCAGCGGTGGCGGCGGCGGCGGCGGCGGCGACAGCAGCAGCAGTCCGTTCGTTCGTCGCACAACACAAAGATGACGACAAGCTGTCTGGACAATACAACGACGTCGGCGTTTAAATCAACGAACATTTAAATTCCAATCACTCCACCGCAGCGGTACACGCTGTGCTATGGCGGCGTCATTTCGGCTAAGAAGCTGCTGCAGCAGCTGCCGCCGCTGTTGCTGCTGCTGATGCAGTCCAGCGGTTCATTCATCAAGCGATGTATAGATATATGGCCTATGAGTAGCTGTAGTAGGGCAGCGTATGAGGCTGCTCCCGCCTCTCTCTCTCTCTCTCTCTCGCGTCCTACTCCGGCTTGAACTTGTGCTTGTAGAGTCTCTTTGTGTGCGCTGTGCGCGCAAACGCTGAAGCGTCCATTCTTTCTCTCTCACTCTATCTATCTATCTCTCTCTTTTTCGTGGTGGAGCTGAACAACGCCCGTAATTGTTGACCACACAACGCCCCCGCCGACCCTTAGCGGGTTTTCAAATGCAAGGAATATGGATGTATGGACCTGGTATTGTATCGTAGAGACGACGTTTCAGTGGACAAAAAAGTGCGTTTTTTTTGTCGACCGCCGCCGCCGCCCCCCCGCCCTCGCGCGCAGGCCACGGAAACGCCCGTCTGTGTCGATGCTTCTCTGTGGGGAGACCCCGTGTATGCGAGACGATGTCTGTCATATTTAGATGGCGATCCTGGTAGGCGCGCGGTGAGGCAACAATCGTATTATGAATGCGCGGTTGAGATGGATGCCACCAAATACGAAGGTGTGATGATGCACTTAGACGCTGAACTGAGTCAGCTGAACAGGAAATCTCATGGGGGGGGAGGAGGTATCCACTATGAGTAGAGGAGTTCCGGTAAACGACATATATGTTATGAGAATTCTGCACAATAGAGATCAACGGCCATATACATGACAGTATGGATGAGGTGCATCGTTTTAAAACGCCCGCCAGTGCCAGATATTATAGTGGAAACTATTGTGAGTATGGCTCCACCAAATTTCCTCTCTGCCAGTCGCTGTTGTTTAGCTAGTGAGCCAATCTATATATATATATATAAGTCTATATATATATATATAATATTTATTTATAAAATATAAAAAATATTTAGAAAAATATGTTTGTATGAAGAGTGGTAACATATCTCAGCCCGTTAAGATGTCCAAACGACGCATTCGTGCCGATAATTACAGATTTTCATTACGAAGTTAGCTCATTATGAACTGCCTGCCTGAAAAGCCAATCTCGGACACGCGAAGTGCCAAACGCTCGGCCGAATCGAGAGGTAAAAACACCCTTCACATTTACACACCTTAAAAGGACATTATTATTATCTCTAGTTCGATATTTCATTCTTGTTCTCTGAACCATCTCTCGTTACAACATGTTACCAACTGATCATTTTCACCCGAGCCAATATTAGTGGCATTTTTCTTTTTAGTGAAAAAAAGTGGTGATTTTCTTTTTCCACTATTTTCGTTAGCAAAAGTCATCGACACCAATCAACGAACTGTTACAAAGCGCTATTTTCGACACACATACCTACGCCTATAAATATGACCGCCAAAAAGGCCAAGGGCCAAACTTGAACTAACTTTAAACTTCTATAAAACAGCTGACGACAAAGACGATCGAAGATGGACAAGTTTTAGTTGGCAAACGCAATCGCAGCTATGGTTCATCCTCTTTGTAGCAATAATGGTCGTGCTCGTCTGCGGGAGAGAAAAACGAACCAGGAATAAATCAGCGACACATTTAGAAAACGTTTAGCCCAAGGGGGACTTGCGTCCATCGCGCATCGCGGCGCGAATTCGGAGGTTCGGGGCTGGCTGGGGATTGTAGGCAACTTGTGGGGTTTCGCTAGCCCAGGCAAAGTTGCCCATTCACTGGATGCAAGACCGATGAAAGAACGCAATGCTATAATAGCATCCGGATTAGCTTCAGGTCATTTGTGAGTGTCTGGCTATTGTTATTGTTTTAGGTCTTTCTGGCTCTCCCTCTCTCTCTCTCTCTCTGTCTCTGTGTCTCTGTTTGTTTGTATATTCCTTTTCGGATTTACCTGCTTTGAATCGCGACAAACGAACAAGTTGTATTGGTGTCCTCGTGCTAATATTTCAAGCTTCGTCTAACCGGCTGATGAAATAGGTGTTAGTGCTTAGGGAGGAGGAGGAGGAGCTGCAACGACCCCTGTGGCATTACGTTTGAGCACGGATTCGATATCTGCTACACGATGAACGTCGGGGCGATTGCTGCAGCCGTTTCTGCGTGGCTCTCCGTCTGCCATTGCTCGCTGGTGTGTTTGCAGTGGTGAGCAATCACTGATTAGAGAATTTGCACGGGCAAATATTGTCGCGAAATTGGCCAATCATTCGCAGGCCAATCAGGTCAATCGTTCGAGTTCGACGGCGGCACATACACTTGCGGCGGCAGGCAGAAAACCAAAAGCAGGTCCTAGCCTTCATTGTTTGTATTTGTTGCTGTTTCGTAATGTTTCCGCACCTGTGTATGCGTTCAATGGTCGCATCGGCGTAAATGAGATTCATTATACAGCCTTCCAGCGCCATGTCCTGATGGGCGGTTCATACGAGCGACACCAAAACCACTATCGATCGACAGCGAGAAAGCATCGGATACCGTTGCCGTTGTCTCCTAGGCTTATGCTGCTGAATTTATTTTATGGGGAAACGCAGATATCCGATTTCGATGTAGAAGTGTAGTAGTTTTCACAAGTAGAAACTAGCCGGTTCAACTCGAATGAATGATGGTTGGCGCTACTGCAGTTCCAGCGATGAGGTCTATAGTATTAGAAATCGGTGAATTCATGCAGCGCGCTAGATCAGGCCACCGTAGTAGTGTAAGGGTTAAGTAAAGAATTAAAATCCAATCAATGTTGATTCTCAAACGTCTCAGGTTAAGATATTCTGACACTGGAACGAATCATTTGCAAAGTAGATGTTACACCGCACCAAGACGTATTTTGTTAACAGAGCAAAGAAAACCCGCACGTATCCTGCTATGGCAATGGGTGCTGTGAGGAGAATACAAAATTTTCTTCGTTAATATAGGTTTCGTGTACAGGGTCTGGGTCGCGTTAATTAACTCGCAAGTTTATGGGTACATAGTAACACACCAGTATCGTGGCTTGCGGCCCACGATATTTAAATCGGCGACTCTATTGCCATTGAGTTGAATCTACTGAAAGCAAGCGCTAGACTACATTGTCTTATTAGACGTCTAGGCGATTTGGATATGTTGTATAGCAACAAACAACCTTTGCTGCTAAGACGTTCCGTCTTAGTTAATCATGATTATAATACTGCTGTTTAGTATTCGAGACGAGCTACGGATTGCTCTGTGTCCTGGAGGAGGAGCAGGCCATGATGACGCTGTAATTAACACATAATGATGATGGCGATATTTAATGTCACCGGCTGAATACAAGGAGGTTGACCATCTGACATCATATATGAATGAGAAGCTATCGAATGCATAGCCTCGAACGCGTTATCAAATGTTTTAGTCGAATCTGAGGCGTGCAGTCTCTCGAATAGTGCCCAATCTCAATAACTACGGTTAAACGCGGTTCACAAATATATATATATATATATATATATATATATATATAGTATCATTAGAAATAATTAACAGGTAATACTGAATTATAGCTGGTGAAGGACCTATAACGTGATGTATAGAGTGTTCTTCTTCTTAGCGGTAATATCTCTTCTAGAGACCTATTACCCGTAGTACTGCACTGATCGATTTGAATATATCATAAATAGGGGTATATTATATATATATATATATATATATATATATGTATAACAGACAGAATGATTAATTGTATGTTGCAATGATGCAGATACGATATGCTATCATTCCAGCTAAACAAAAGCTATCTTTGACTGGGACAGAAGAGGCGACTCATTATGGATGAGTTAATGTAATTTGACGCCGAATAGCCTAGTAATGAGCTGTTGATCGAGTTTTAATGCGAGTTCAGGGTTCAAGCTCCCCTGATCCATTTGTATTTGTCACATCTAGATCAGATATCCCAGAAGATCGTCCATTAGTATGTATCGTCAAATGGGCTATCTTGGGGCACATAGAGTGGCCTCAAGCATTTCTAACTGCGCTCACTTTTTTTGGTTAACATTACGATAATCTCAGCTTTCAAGAAGCCAGCCCTTCTGACGCTTGGTCGGCAACCAAATTGTTGCCGAGTCAGCAGATTCAAAGGCTACCAACAATGCGCCACCGGACTAACAAACAACGCTTTGAAATTGCGGGCGCACTTCAAATTATCCCAAGTTTCCCGATACGGACGAAGTTCGCTGTCATCATCTTCACGACGGTCGTTCTCCGAGGGGAAACTGGGCTGGACAGTATTGCTCGTCGACTCTTTCTCGTGTCGTTTGGCACTTGTGCATCTAGTGTTGTTTTACTAGTCTTGTCCACATGACGATTCCGACGTATTTCATGTCAAGGTCATTTGTTTAACACCGTTCGGGTGGGGAGAAACATATGCAAAATCGTGTCAGTTTCGTTTACGTCGCAGACCGACTACGCGCGCGCGCGCGCGAACGCAAAGATATCAGAACCCGTTTTCTGCGGCTGGCTCTGTGATGCACGTCTCGATGAATGTCTACGATATCTGCCAGCTTGAGGCCTGTGTGTGCCTGTTCGCGCACACATATGTGTGTGTATGTTGTTTTTCGTCGATGGGTGTCTACTTCGTTGTTGTTTCCCTTCAGATTTGTGAATGTTGACAATTTTTGAAGGTACTGTTTTTTGTCTTGACAGCTCACACTGTCCTGCTTGTAGCGCGCCATACCTTCGGCACACGATGCGAGAACCCCAACCGCCCCAGCCGCCCCCACCCAGCCAATCAGATATCCTCAGATTTCTGCGACAGCTGGCGCACCTCGTTCTGATCAGTGATCGTCTCGAATCGACGGCGTCTAGCTTTTTTTCTCTCTCTCTCTCTCCCTCTCTGGCTCTGTAGATATTATACATGTGCATAGGGATGCGCACGTCATGTGTGCTACATACCGCAGTAGCAGTCAGCGGGACGGACTGCTCATCTCACCTTGGCGCGCTGATTCGTCCATCCGAACGAGTGGTGCCAGGACGAATGGCGTCAACAACGGCTCCCCCCCTCTCTCCCGCGTCGCGTCCCCGTACATCACGGCGTGCGCATGCGGCGGCTACGTTCAACGAAACCGTTTTCTTTTCCACATATCCAGACGTGACAGACACAGCGTCTACTCGCCTATGGCCATGCACGTGGCTTGCGGGCTGCATCGATCCGCCACCTGCATTTCTCATTTTGCGTGTCCCTGCCTCCGTCTCGATTTGGTTCATCATTATTCATTACTGGTAGGCAGCAGTAGCAGCGATGTAGGTGCAACCAAATGGGCTCCTGTGACCGCCACAATCAGCGCTACCAGCAGCAGCAGCAGCAGCGGGGGCGGCAATGAAACATGACGATATAGACAAGATCAGAGGGTTGCGGACACGGGAGAAGAACGCAGGTCGAAATGATGTTACGAAATTTGCCAAAATTCCATTTCGGTGGCGGCGGCGGCAGCGGCGGTGGCACCTGCCGCGCGGGCGTACGAACGAACCAGTGGTGCATTCGGCTGGCGGTTGTCGTTGGCCGACGGAGCCGGGACGCGGCGAGATGACAGAGGGGAGCTACGCCACCCCCGGCTGGTTACGCTTAATCGGGTTGAACTGTGCGCGGGCTGCTGGCCGCCTGTGCTGATACAGGCGTGTAGTAGACGACGGGGCAGAATAAAGATGCGCACACATCGAGGCGGACAAACATTCAGGCAGATGGAACAAACACACGGACACAGAGGCCCCTGCTGCAGAAGATGTCCAAGATCTTGCGGGCAGACCAAACCTCTCCTCAACTCGTAGTAGTTCTGCGCTGCTGCTGCTGCCGTCTCCGTTAGCAGTTGTTGCTGTTGCTGTTGTTGTTTTGTTCGATGGCTTTGTGGATGGGCAATCATACATGACGCTTTGTCACCGGCTATCGGCTTTCAGCAGCTCGATGAAAAGGGGTGCTTCTTGGTGCGTGTGTGTGCGTAGCTGTGTCTACCGATTGCGCAAATGAGAGCTATCCGTTGTCAAGCTGTTGTCGCATCTCTCGGAACCGCATTATGCGAGGTCAGGCTGTTTGACCACATACACATGTTTGCTGTTTAACGACAGACCCCCGAATATTGAAAAGGTCTATCCGACATTTTAGGACAGCACTTATGGAATTGTTTACAGCAGACGCCCTTTCAGAATATATCATCAACGTACATCGGCTCAATGAGATGTTGCAACATGTCTGGTTTTGCTTCGCAGAATCGGCACGACAGTACGGCTACATATGTTTAAGCACAGTGGTCTGAATGATGACTTGGCTAGAATCTCCTATGGTTCTGTAGCTCCGATATGACAGTGCTATAATTTCACGTAACTATAAAATAGCTGATGTATATATATATATATATATATATTCAGTAGAAGACCGGCGAGGAAGGTGCGGCACCGTTAACTGAAGTAAACATTATTAATAATAATAATAACACTAATGAAACGCAAATGCGCTTTGTTGTTTGTTTGACTGAGAATTGCATAGAAAATCTGACGAAAGCCTGATCGAGATTCGCTGAGTTCCTTTGTGCTCGTACATATGTGTTCGAACTGGTTCCCCGAACCTCGCATCACGAAACCGAAAATTAGATATGGTGCTATGTGCTTACCTACGAATGAAAAACCTACTGCTATTTCGGGTCTGGTCCGATCACGAATGCATGCTCTTTTACCGAGGAACATTGATCACTCACGCGGAAAAGGATTTTTAGAGAAATAAACGTATGACGAACCTTTGAATAGTCACTGGGCCGAGTAATTGCAGCCACTCAAGGCACACATTAGAGCTTAAAGGCATATACATTATGCTGGTAAATCTTAGTTGCAAGTCGATAACGAATGATGCCAATAGAGCTCACGAGTTTTGTCACTCCTTAAATATCTCTCTCTCACACACATACACACCACCTGCTGTTCCATAGAATATATATATATATATATATATATAGCGACTTAAACAGTTCAGTTCACCATACCTCCCTGTACGCGTCATTCAACGCCTCCAATGCGCATTGATTCTCAGCCACGCAATTCCCTTCTTGTTTGCAATCCCTCGTTGGATTGCGTCGCCAGCAGTTCGGCGTCAAATAGGTTCCGTCGAAATCCTCAGGTAGAAGTCGCCAACAATATTTGATTTTGGTCCTTTCAATCGCTATTGCCTCTCTGTAGCTTATTTTCAAACTAAATATATATATATATAAATACCTATAAATTGCATCTTTATAGCTTATCGTCCTTGCTTGAATCGTTGCGGCAACAGTTACGGCTGATCGCCCCACTGCTGCCCCGCGGGCTGTTTCATCAATTGTTTGATGAAGATTCTTGAACGCTAAGTTGAGCTGGTGACTAGCTACTCATCTGTAAAGAATGTTGTCCCGGGAGTTAACACTTGTTAACACAAAAATAGCATATACCGAAACGGGATTGCATGATACATTTATCAACGTGTGTGTTAGTTGCTTATGTGTGTGTGTGTGTCGGTAAACGCATTTGTTTGTCGGTAAATATAATGGGATGGTCGAGTTAAATACGGATTGCATCCTCACGTTATGTAATTCTGTGAAATACTCTCCAAATCGATGATGATCGCATAGATAGATGATTATCAGCTGTGTTTCAACATTTGATACACAAATTCTACTGTGATTTGAAATAGAAAATGCTTTTCGTTGATGTTTGTCGGTGTGCTATCTCCGCGTAGATTTCGTTAAGCGCGAACCCACGATGAACATTTCCATCATGAAAATATAAATAATTTACTCAGCGGGTTGAAGGTGTCAACTGTCGTTGGATGAAATTACAGATAATTGGTATGTGATGTCACGACTCGCGCATGATTATTGAAGCGTTCATACCATAATTGACGTTCAAGAAATGGAAAAAATCAATACGTTTTGACAAAAAAAACCCTTTTTTTTAATTGATACGTTGTAATCGACATCTTTGATTAAAAACAATAGGCTACACTGATAAATAATAGAGATCAGTGGAGAAAGTTACCGTAAATAAATATTTCGATTGTGAAATTGACGTCTGCGCGACTTAGAAACATTGATTGCGGCGGCGGCGGCGACGGCGATGACTGTTTGGGGTCCTCGTCAAAGTGTTCCCGGGCCTCGCTGACTAGATATCAATTTGAGGCTAAAACTAACCATGTTATGTGGACATTCCCTATCCTCCTCTGGTGTTGAAGTTCTTGTCTAGCTATTTCGAGGAGTTAATCTATACCCGCCTGGCAAATTAAAACTGATGATTTGACTAAATTGCCCAAGGACGATTAAGCTTCGTTTCCAGCTTTCGATTTTAGCCGATGGAACCGAAAGCAATCGGCCGATGAAGCCGATTTTAGCTGGAGATATGTTCACGTTTCGGACATGCTCGTCTTGACGACTTACTGTTAACGTAATAAGCTGATGTATAGTGCGTCGAGAATATCGTGAAAATTTCAAGCGCAGATTGTTTCCCAAAAAAAAAGGTGATTATAATTACCTAAATATGTTCCATTCTGTGTGACACAACGTGATACGCTTAGCGCATAAGCGCCAGCGGAAAGACAAGAACGGATCGCTACATATTTATCCATCAACGCAATACAATCGACTTGTCGTTAATTACGACTATCTAATTGCGAAATGGATTAATTGAGAAAATTTCGCATATCGAGCGTATTGGAGCGCCTCCATGTCTCCATTCGCGTTGTAATGGACGGAAAGCGTCTTCGATTTTAGTAACGACGACAACTTCGTGTCATCATCTTGATCCTTAATCCAATCGTTCAATAAGAGATACAATCGTCAGATCGCTCGTTGCTATTTATCATCAGCATCGAATCGTGCCTCAAATCCGATGACGATGATGATACGCCTATCACTTCGATAAATAAACATAAAATAATATGACACATATACATAGAAACAGATTCAAAAGGCAAACAACAATCGCAACCAGAAAACAAGCAAACGACGATGCGATGCTGATATCAATCACACATGTCAATGCTTTCTAGAATGGTGTCAAATCCGTATTCAGCGTTCGCTTCTCTTGTATATTTAATATCTCAAGATCAATATCAACAAACTTAAATCCATAAAAAAAAATAAACACACACACACACAGTCGTCGACGCTCTCACACACAAAATGCACATGGGCACATGCTCACGTTGAATACACAGAAATGGTACACGTCATATTTCAAAGTCACGTATCGTATCAATATCAACCGCAACGGTCCCAGGAGAGGCTGCCAGCTGAACTCCTCGATCTATTCCCCGCGTCGGCCCATAGGCAGACACCAGAATCCTAGCGGTGACGGCAACGGGCACAACTTCATTCGTCAGAGCGGCCCTCGTCTGTGGGAAAACACTCTGATCATCTCACTTTCGATGGCCATCTTAATGCGTGTGTGTGTGTGCGCGATGTTTCAGAGCGGCCGAGGCAACTCATTGGTCAGTGGTCGTTGCTTGCCGACAATGGGGTATCAGCCGCGTTGTCAATTTGACAGGGGCTTTACCTTTGGCTAACCGACCGTCTGCCTGCCCCTCTGGGCCTGCTACGCGATCTGCCGCCGCCGCCGCCGCCGCCACCGCCGCCGCCGCCGCCGCCGCGAGAGATCTTCCACAAAAGCGACCTTGCAGATTGGATAGGGTCAGTAGTAGCGAGATCCATTACAGTGACCAGCAGCCACTGCGCTGATATTCGCAGCCGTATTGGTAGCGGTGCTGGTGGTTGCTGCTGCTGCTGCTGCTGCTGTCATTCGCGCTCTGCAGTTACATGACTTCGCTATTCTCCGTCGTTGCGTGTATTGATGTGTATTTCTGAGCAACAGTAGTAGCCAATAGCTAATAGCTAGCTCGCTCACACGCACGAAAAGCGCTGGCAAGCATCAATCGTTTAGCTTTGGCGTTTTTTTTTTTACTTCTAAACGCCAATGAATACTAATAACAGCAGCGTCGTAGCAGCAGCAGCAGCAGCAGTAGCGACACTTATATCTTCGATATTGATTCCCACGCCCGTGAGCGCGAGAGGCCGACCGCGTTCAGCTGCTCTGACTGCCTCGACCAGCAAACAGCCAACAGTGCTGCTTCATCGACGCGGTGCTTCTGCTGCTGTTGCTGTTGGTAAGATGATCGCCAGTGGGGATGTATATACAGCGCTGAAGGCAAATGAACAGAGGAAACTGTCGGAACGAGCTTGTCAAGGCATCTCGATTCCAACTGCCCACAGCGCGTGTGTCTGTGTCCCTCAACCCTGCGGCGGACAGTGAATGTGGTGGTGCAAAAATTTTTACGAACGCGTTCGCGCGTCACGTCTTGCCAAATGCATCGCTGCATTATGCATGCGCATATGGGGCATCATGTTTCATCGGGGATCGGTATGGCCATCAGGCTATTAATATTCGACAGGATAGCGTTTCATGATCGTCACGAAACTAGGCGAACTCTGACGGGACGCTCTGAATCCGCAGTGACCCGGCGGCGACGGCGGTACTGCCAGTTCTCACCCATCAGTTTCATAGATGTTTAACCGATGTTCTGCGTGATTTAAGGGCTTATGCTTCGACAGACACACACACACACCGCACACACGCACTGCTCATCAATGAAACAAATGACATCCGTGGCTTCTTGAAACTTCAAATAGATCTCTTAGTTGTGCACGTGCCTGTGTGAGGGTGGGGGTGGTGGTGGTGGTGGTCGTTGTGTACCGTCAATGTCTACAGGGTAGTTACGTCAGTTCACGCACTACATGCTGCGTTTGCTCAAATGACAACATTCATTGACCATCACCAGCACACTCCTCAGAGGTCTCGAGAAGGAGAGACGCGGCCGCGGTTAACGGAAGACCGTTAGATCGACCATTGCACTTCGAATCGAAAATCGTGTTGTTCAAACGTCGTCATGAAGTCACCAGCGACTTCGTCGGCTTCGGTCCTCAACGAACGAGAAAGCCTTTGCTACAGTTGCTCGTTCTGCAACCTCGTTCTGCGTTGATCTGACAGAGGCAATATTCTATTGACACTGCCACCCTCCGGCACAGTGATGTGCTACAGAAACAGCAGCCGCGCGAGAGGTGCCCACGAAGCGTTTACTCCGTACCTATTTCTGTATTTGCACTGCGGACTGCCCAGGGGATTTTTGGACGTCGTTTTGCGCCATGGCTAGAACCCGTGTGGTCATATATCGATATGGCTGTCACATGAGCTGTTCCTGAACTTGAGATGCTTCGGCAATATGTCACACGTTGCTCGGCGAATAAAATCGTAAGCATAGACTGTTGATTTGTACCGGCCAATTTTGGTTCTTGTGATACGGACAGGAGTAGTTGTACAGACCGGCGTCGAGCCTCATAGCGTCGAATAGAAGATATGCAAAATGTGTAAAAGCGGTAGCCTGGTTTCAGATCAGTGCGCTACTTAAACGGCCGTTCGAGATTGTGGGTCGAGATAAGTCATTCGCAACTGCAAATAAGACGGATTATTTACTGAGACGCTTGCGTACGCCAGAAACACAACAGCGCAATTGCAATTAGTGATGTGGCCTAGTCCCGAAGCAGATCATGGTGGTCACACGATGACCGTTGTAAGGACGGCTGCACGCGCGATGTGAGATGTACATATATATTGCGTCTATTGCGCTAACGAGCAGCGTCGTGTCGTTGACGAGTGCAGATTCACCTGAAGAATCGGTAAGGGGTGGATATGTTTTTGTAGAATATCTTGATAGTGCCCCGGGGGTATTCATAGTAAATCCAAAGTTAATCAGGCCAATATCTGCTGCTCATCCATTCTGACCCACCATAAAGGCCTAGCGTTCAAATCTAGAGTTCAGATCTAACTGAGCTTAAAAGGAGTCTAGGTTAGCACCCCCTCTGGATCGCTTTAATGATAAAACAGGACCTTATATTCGACGAAGCCGTTCGCCTTTACCGCGTTTTTCGTCTCCAAAGCTACTGCTCACGTTGTGACAAGGTCGTGAAGGTCGTCACGACCCGCCCATAATGGCCAATCGACCACGTTCAAATTGGTCAGTTTTTAACTTGAGTTTCACTTGAGGAAAAACCTCATCAATCGATTCGCAATTGTATCAGTTCAGATGATAAACGCCGATATATATATATTTAAAGTTCCGAAACGACAATGGTGAGTTATTAAGGAAACACTCCATATGATGAGGATTTTCTGCAATTATGCTCAAACTGCTGGTGCTTATAATTCTATAATTTAATCATCAAACTTGATTCTGCGCCATCGAGTATCAGACGCAACGGTGCTGTGGGCAAGTTATTCACCTGTTCGTTTTTCCCACTTGAGCATTGGATTACTTCACTTTTGGCTTTTGCCATTGTGGCGGCGCGATCATTTCGAAATCTCTTCTACAGATGCTGCAACGAGCTTATTGTTCAGTCTTAATGAAAAGCTATGAATGTCGAGCGAAGTTATTCATACGTGCATCGGATCAGTCCTAATTGTGCACTGGGTAAGATGAACTTCCCCAAAACGTAAATATATAAGCCTGCTTCGAAAGGAATCAATTCAGAGCTACTGCGCTGATGACATTCAACTTAACAATGTTATTCTTATGCAATTCCTCTGCTGGTAGCTAAGATGGCTCCACACGGCAACAGGGACAAAACTGCCTATAAACTCGTTAAAATCGAAAGGAATTCAAAGAAATATCAACGTACGCTAA
Source organism: Stratiolaelaps scimitus (assembly GCA_019614645.1). Lineage (NCBI taxonomy): Eukaryota > Metazoa > Arthropoda > Arachnida > Mesostigmata > Laelapidae > Stratiolaelaps > Stratiolaelaps scimitus. Next base: position 1,830,304 of record JABWDB010000050.1, read on the forward strand.
TCTGTGGCATATTTCCGAGTTTCCGCTCATTTAGAAAACGAGCAACGAAGATGAAATTGAAAGGGATACGCCGGTTGCAGCGAGTGGCCTTTACCATTGTTAGGGGTCCACATGATTTACTTGAATGACTGGATGTTGTCGTTCTATGGTGACGTCTACTCAAACTGCATTATCTCTATGTGGGACCATATGAGCGAGCCGTTCACTCCCTGTGAATATGGTTTTTCTCTCTCAAGGAGTTGTTCTATGCTGCAAGACATACTTGTAACAGATTTGTTCATTGTAACATGGGATAACCAGATCGAATTAGTCCCGTGTTGTTTTATAGGAATAAACGCTCTAGTGAAAATGAATCCAGCGGCAGATAAAGATGTAGCATATCGGGGAATATCATCAGTGATTCCTACTGACACCAAAATCCTCATCGAGAGACCTCTTTATATTCAAAGAGGTCTTACGGAAGAAATTCACCAAATCGTCATAAGTAGAAATGGTGTTGTTAAATACTTGTTTTGATGACCTTCTAGTTGGCCCGACATCGGTGTGCGTATCGCAGGAGCTTGTCCCAGGGCAGGGTACAAGTCAAGGGATTCTACGAGTATCCGCCCGGCCTCGCGCTACTCAGCATGAAGTACCTGTTTTTCGAAGAATTTGTCTTGAACTTACTCACGTCAACCCTTCAAGTTGCAAGCCGCTAGTAGAGAGCTTGTCTTAAAATCGATAGATGCAGACAGGATCGGTGAATATGTAACAATTGGATGTCACATAGCATAATCAAAAAAAGGTACCTCAATGCTAGGCTTCGATCATTTGCATTTAATAACACTATGAAGTGAGCCCAGCGGGAAGTAGACGGGAAGAGATGGGCAATTTAAAGGCTCATGGCTTGCTAAGTCGCCATTCGTTGCCTAAGTTCAATATTGTGCCATCTGTCTGGACAGTGAAACGTTCATTTTCAAACAAAATGAATGTTGCTTTGAATGGTTCGAACCTCGAGTCAAGGTCGTGTGCCATATACACCGTTCTTAGATTACACATCACGATTCTACTATTGTTACAGATTGTATTGTATAATAAACTGCTATATTTGCGGTACAAATGCGCAGACGTTCTTGTTATACTGCGCAACTGTGAAATTCAGATAATGTCTGTATTATCTATTTCGGTTGACACTAGAAATTGAGTATTGTGCTATGTTTTTCGAATGCGACATAACGAAATTCGTCTCAAACGATCGAAAGTCGATCGACTACATAGGCTGGCTGGTCGTAGTAGCTTTCTGAAGAAAGCTGACCAACCGTGTTTTTGGGAAGGCGCTCATGTGAAAAGACATCACTCATATAGAGTAATCGACATTTTCGTTCTATGGTATGCTAATAGGTGATAACTACCATCCATGCATGAAGGAGAACCGTCCTTCAATCAACTTCCTTGTATCCTGCGGGCGATTTAAGAGAGCACACCAAGTTGCCCAACCCTACTCCTGCACACAGCCTCGATAGACTTGGACGGATAGCCTATTAATTAGCTGATCTATGCGCTTCCCCTCGTAGATCCAGCTCGATATTTAGTTTCTGGAACCCGCACAGCAGCAGCGGCAGCAGCAGTATCGACAACGGCAACATGCAAGTTTCGTGACCGGTCACAAAAACGAAAGGAAGCAACAGGCTGGACAACAGACCGACAACAGCTGATCCTTCCGGCGGTTCATATGTAGTTTCGGCCCGGCAGTGGCTGGCTGGCTGGTCGGCCCGACCATCGTGCCACTGTCTTTTGATCCTGTCGCGTTTCATAAAAGAGACGAACGAAGCATGAAGAGGCCGAAGACAGCCGAAGCAACGGTCGAATGCAGCACCGATGTCCGACCACTTACACCGAGCGGTCGCCTACCGCTGCCGGACAGCGGTTAAGCGACGCTGATCCCGGAGCTGTCGCGTTCGCCGCCGTCATTGTGGCCGGCCAGGCGGCCGGCCTGGATACTCGACACGAACGCAGTTGGTGGTGCTGCTGCTGCCGGCGGTGGTGGTGGTGGCCAGCCACACGTGGTAAATATAATACCAGCGGCCCAATTTTTTTTTTTTTGCCACCGCCACTGGCTCGAAATTGACAGAATGAAATCGCTGGAATCGCGCGCGGCGGGCTGAGCACATGAACGGACGGCGGCGTCGCCGCATCGATCAGCAGCCGGCTAGCTATACGTATCTGTGTATGTCTGTACACCAGGCGAGATCCTTCAAGCGTCAAACGGTTAGCAGCGGTGGTCATCTCTTCGAGAAGGAACGTCCTGCCGCGAACAAAAAAAAAGCGCGCGCGGCGTGTAATCAACGAACGAGGAAGAAAACGATGAGATAGAAATTCAACCAGTGAAAATGCCCCAGTCAGCGACAGGCTAAATGAGACCGTGTTACCACACATCGGATGATGGTGCTGTGACCGCCGATGCTGACGTTAATGTCGATGCGTGATTTGGCATTCTGTGAGCTTAACCCATAAAGATGACGAGAAAGAAACATCGGCTAGAAGTATCCGCTGAACATCCTATACGCTACGCTGAGCAGCGTGCAGATGTACGACGAATTTGGCAACAATGAGTACTTTGGTGATGGCTAAAATGAGGATGCGAGTGCCGCTATGGGGGACTACGGGGGGTGGGGGTGGGGGGTGGAGCCTAGAGCAGATTTCGAATCTAGTTATATTTGTTCGTTATTTCCAAACTACATACGCATGCTTTCAGCAACATATTTACCGTCGACAAGACAATTTCGGCGTATTTCTAATTCCGCAACGACCCAATTAATATTTCGCTTCTATACATTTAGTCATTATTATGGGTGAGTTCGTGCGGGTTGGCATCTGTTGTTGATTCCACTCATTGTTTGACTTTGACGATTTGCGCGTATAACTAAAGCGCACTACGCAGAATCATCATAGCTAGCCAGGGGTTTGACAGGACATTAGGATATGGGGATACAGCTTTCAAAAGGAACGCGAAATCATCAGGCGAAAAATTGTATCGGAGAGATACTATTAATCGATGAATATGCGGGTTCAATCATGTGAGTCTGGTCGTGGTTTCTTATAACGCCGTATTTATTTAATCCATTTAATACATTTACATATTTATTTGACTCGATTTCATTTGTTGTGCGTGTGTAGTGTCAGCAAACTGGATACGAAGTGGACAATATAATATTGAGGTATATTGACTGAATTGCAGTTGTGCTAGCGAGGCTTAAGATCTCGTAGGGAATCTCAATAGAAACCCGGTCAACTCTAGGTGAACAATTGAAGTGCGTGAAAACCTATCCTAAGGGATCTAGGATCTAACGTGAATACGATTGACCCAGGTGATTTTGCGCCTTAGAAAGCACCTCAATTGTAACAGTAATATTGCAGTTCCCTCTGGAAGAGAGCAACAAGTTTTTTCTGATATCTTAGTAGCGGTCTCCATGTAGCCATCCTTTGTTAGTAGCAATGTATCGAATTGGAATATATATATATATATATATAGTATTAAAAAAATAGGTCGAATCAGCATCATTGCGGCAAAGTACAATAGACAGATGGCAATGTTGTACGACTTCCTATGTCGTCTCATTCACTCTGCTGGTCAACAAGCTGCTCTTAGTGTAGTTAGTAATTCTTCATCTACGTCGACATCGGCTAGATCGAAGCAGTAATCGAATTGCTAAGCAGCCGGTAGCAATAAAGACGTCGATTTGACGTCGGCAAAAACCGAAGGGCCCCGCTACCAGTACCACGAGTGCGTGTGAGCCAGGCGTAGCTTAGATATTCCACTACTACAACAACAACCATACAACTGATACGAAGCTTACAAGGGAGGCAAGGAGGTTCGGTTGTAAAAATAACAGTCGTTCCGATAGGACTCTCGCCTGACCTTTGTTCGCTGCTGCAAGCCTGAAATTAAGATGAAGCGTTCTAAAATGCCCTGAGGGATAGTTAATTTTTTTGTTAGCTATCGACCGAACCGTGGCTATGGATCACTTGACAGCGTGTGAAATCACGCCATCAGCGATCCGCAAGTCTCTTCCCATCGAAATGAAGCCAACCGCGAGTCAACAGCTAAATAGCACGCAACTTTCTGTCGCTATCTCGTCCTGACAGCGATTACCGCAGCCAGTAGCGTGCGTCGTTGATTTCTGGTTGTATGTGACTCCACGCAAAAAGAGACCTCGATACGCGGGAAGCTTTTACGACTGACAAGGCTGCTGCTTAAATACAGGAATCCTCCTCTGATCTTATATTAGCAACAAGTCGATGTGTGTCAAGTCGACAAGTAAGTGTTCGACTGACGAAGTCAGGGATTGCTCGTTCAAGCCTCGTGAATCGGCAGATACATATGTACCTCGCTTAGCTTGAAATCAACAACGCTTAGTTATATATATATATATATATATATATATTAGCAGGATGCGGCTACATACAACACAACATGCATCGGATACATGCATGTATTTTCACCACAGGATTCGATGACACCGCCAAGGAACAACATCACGGATGAAGAGCACGTATCAGTGATTTTTGGTCAACAGCTAAAATTGTCCATTCTATTCAAAAGAACAATACATTTCAGTTCCATAAGGAGCAATCATGGAAGCGAACAGCCTAAATGCTCTCACTGTTCTAACGATATTTTGGAACATTGTTGTAAATCGCTTCATGCTACGCCACAACAGAGAGAACCTGCATTTGGCTGGAACTTCGACACAAATTCAACGAGCGTGATTCCATCTTTACTTCTAATTACGCACTGCTGATTTCGCGCATCTTGTATCAGGTTTACAGTCGCATCGCGAGAAGCTGATCAGTATTCCGAAGCCTGCAATCGGCACTCGGCAGGATTGCAGCTCGACGATGAGATCACATGAGAGGGAGGTGATTTTTGAAAATGAAACATCAACATCATGTTGTCAACTGGGAACTCCATTGAAACTCTTCACCGTCGTTCGATCTATCCGGAACGCAATCGCTAACGTCGATCGGCGACACTTGGGCTACGTGTTAACATTGTATGTCCTGCTGTGGGTAATTGGTACAGCGTCCAGTACTTAGTCTAGTCTTAGATTAAGCACTGGATTATCGTCAGATTATATTATCCATCATGGATGATTATGAACTACCAACGCATTTCGAGACTTCCCAACAATCTCCCCCTCCCAAGCTGTGCTACTCACTTCTCTCGGTGTCCAGACGTGCGCGAACTTGATCAAACATATCGCTCGATGCTCAAGCACATGGGGGGACACGCGCGCGCAAATCGCCGAAAACAAAAAAACAAAGAACAACAAAAAATGAAGAATAAATAAATAATTTTCTGTCGCGAATTTGAGCCATATCACATGCCGCGTCCCACCTCACGTGATCGCCGAAAAATCACCACAGCAAACCAGTGTCCATTGGCACTCGGATTCGACAGTAATGTCTCTATAAATATTCGAATGGCTGTCAAAGGCGTGAGCCCGCTCAAAAATCGGGAGGAAGGTGTTAAATGAACAATTGATTGGTTCTTTGCCACGATTTGGCTGGATGTTTCAGTGCTTGATACTTCGTCAGTTAAATACGGCTACTACTACTACTACGACAACTACAGCTTTAACCAATTTTCGACTTCGAAAATGTCGCCGTTAGCCAGCCATCGTTATCTCTGGGGTCCGGGGGGTGGGGGGGTGGGGGGTGGGAGGTGCTGCTGGGTGAGACGACTACCTAAAAACAACTATAATATCATGACAGTAGTCACTTGCTCCCCAGCGAGTCGCCTTCAACCACCGCCCCCCCTGGCCGACACTTGAACAATGGCACCTGAAGAAATCTGTCAGAGTCAACACAACCAGCAGCAGCCGCCACCGCCGTAGCGAAACATTTTCACCCTCGTATTTTCCTTGCAGACCAGATATCGGATTCGATTTCCCTTGGGCGTCGCCGTCGTCATCGTAACTGTTGTTGCTGCTGCTGGTATTGTTGTTGTTGTTATTGCTGCTGTTGTTGCTGTTGTTATTGCTGCTGTTGTTGCTGTTCTCGTCGTTGTTGTTCTTGTTGTTGCTGTTGCCGCGACCGTAGTCATAACCAGCCTTTCAATCGTGCGGCAGGGTGTTTGGGTGATCTTCGACGTTCGGGTCATTCTGTTGTCTCTGGAAAAGTAGTTCTCTGTCTACAACAGTTATCGTTACCGGCCGATATCGGTATCGGTGTCACTCGCGTACGACTTCGCTCGACTTCGCTGTTTTTGCGCTCATACTTCTGCCGCTACTTCGGTCAGTCTCCTGTCTTCAACTTGTCGTCCTTGTCTCGTTACGTAAACATTGGCTGTCAGCTTGCTTTCTCCAGCTAAGGGTGAAGTGGACAAAGATGGCGGAGGTGAACGAAAAGGCGAAGAATCGAGTGAAAAAAAAAAGTCCAAATACACCAACTAAAAAAACACCCGGACAGTGACAGAAGCGGCGGCAGCAGCAACAACGGTAGCAGTTAATGTAACCGATTTTACTTTTTAAAGTGGTCGATAGAGCTCCCTCCCAGCGCGTTCGCGATATTGACACACAGGCAGACACACAAAATAGAATATCTACACACACTCACAAAAGCAAGCGAGTGCAAAAAAGGTTTACTGATTCCAAAAAAAAAATAGTGGCCATTGCAGAAATTTAATGACGTCTGCCCGAAATGCTCATTCAGTGAACCGCACCGCCATTCAGCACCACCACCACCGGCCCACCCACCATTACGCCGTTTTAATGGACGAATAATCACACGCGGCTGGATTTCAGCTGAAGGCTCTACTTGTAAAAAAAATAGATACCGGAACGTCCCCACTATATGAACGAATATGAATATATATATATATATATAATGGCAGAATATAATACTGCCATTTGGTTTCGCGCTATCAGAATGCCAACCAGAAGAGATAGATAGAGAGAGGGAGAGAGAGATATTTGCTGAATCTGTATGGCAGACATCGATTTGCAAAGTTGGACGCTGATATCCGCTCTTGTTAAAACAGCACTGTCACGAAGAACGGATGGGAGATATACCGTATTGTGAAAAAAAGGCGGGTGTTTTAGCAGAAGCCATAGCTCGACATAATACAATACAATGAATACTCTTAACGCTCCGATACAAGTGGCAATTGGTGCGCAAAAATATATTCCAATACAGTTTTGATCAACGATACACACGTGTGTGCTTCACTCAAACAACACACATACACAAAAACAGCACGCGACCATATAACAAATGTAAAAAGATCGGTGATCGATATGAAAAAAATTTAATGGGCTCAAGGGGGGGGTGCTTATGCAGTGCCAGTATATTAAACGGAAGCAAAGATCGTCAATGAACTGAATCAAAAGCTGACGAGAACTAGCATCGACAACCCAAATCAAACAGGTAGAAACAGTCAGACGGTGTTGGCGAAACCCAGTTTAAGCTTTTTCTTGGAGAGGGGGACGGGGTGTAATAGTGAATTTATAGGTAGTTCGCACTCCTACCGTCTTGCGGCGTATTCTTATTATTGGCCGGTTTGAATTCAAATTTGGCGGGCAGTGAGACATAGCAATTAGCAAGCAGGCGGCGCGAAAGCCGCTATCATTCGGCTTTCGTTGGTCGTTCGAAATGGTAACCGGGCGGACCAGGTCCGCCAGACTTGCATTCTCAGAGGCAAAGTATCAGGTTTATATTTCAGTAGAAGAAATGTCCAGCTGAAATCCATCGAGAGTTAGTTAGTGTGCACGGCCATAATGCCCTAAGTCGACGACAGGTGTACTGTTGGTGTGCGCAGTTTAGGCAAGGCGACTGGGACATTAATGAATATCGAAGGCGCCCACCCCGTCCCGAAGCTCGAACGGATCGAAATAATCGAAAAAGATTTTGAGCAAACTTGCTCATTGAGGACTTTGTCGCAAGATGGGAAGAAGAAAATGCAAAATGGGTCCCTCAATAACTCGGTCGTGGCCAACTGAAAATGCGTGAGGAGTGTTGGCAAGACAATTTGAAGATATACAGGCGCTAAAGAGTCGTCTAGAGCATACCGTTGCAGTGGACGAGACATGGGTCAGCCTGTATAGGGGACCGGAAAAAGATCAAGTGAAACAGTGGCTACGACCGGGCGAACAGGCAATGACGGTAGGAGTACCAAATAGATTCGAGGCTCAATTAATGGTAGAATTTGCTGTGGATTTTAACGGAATTTGCTACTACGCGATTTTGGGCCCAAAAGAAAAAATAGACTCGGCTCGATATCTCGAGCTCCTGAAGGAACTCATGAATAATTGGTATGGCAATAGGAAGCACCTAGTGTGGCTGCTCGATGACAATGCTAAGGCACATCGCATCGATGAAATTACGTCCTGGCTTAAAGCCAACAAGATTGAGCGATGGCGTCACCCCCCTATTCTCCCCAATTTAACCTGTGTGTCTATGGTTGCTTCCATCAATTCAAGAGGGCTATAGGTAGCCAAAGGAATGCAAACATCGCTTCGGAGACGCCACAACCAAAATATCAATATACTCCGAGCTATATGTCACATCGGGCGTTTGTCCAGCCTCCAACAATCTGTTCAATTCAGTTTCAAACACTCCAATTGTGTTTGGTTCAATTCACTTTCAATCTGTTGCAATTCAGTTGTAGCCAGTGTCTATTGTAGCACAAGGTTCTGAGAGATGCCACAGAAAATCGAACGTGGAGTAAAGAACATTCGATAAATAAATTTAATCTGTTACATGTTGTAGTATATAACGTTTATTCAGCATGTCATTTCATATTATTGTGTGTTTTAATATGTACAATAATTAGTGAGATAGTCGAGCCCGGTGGAGTAGACTTGAATCGGTGCAAGGGTTCAATCCCCACCGCTGCGCATTTGTATTTAAAGGGGTCCGTCTTATAAAGCAATGCCGAAAGCAGTACGATCGACGTTAGATGTTGTCTGTGAGTCGGCCTGAAAAATGTTCGTCGGGTCATAGGGTGTCAGGCCGGAGCCATCATGATCACCCCCGAGGGAGGCGATGCCATTTTGTCTCTCTGGACAGCGAGGAAAAGGCAGAGCAAAAGAAAGGATCATGCGCGCTTGTCCAAGGTGATGAGGAGCGCGCCTGTGGTAGACCCCTTTGAAAAACTTTTCAGTCAGGAGGCCTTTAGCCCTTTCTTGGGTCGTGGCCCCCTAAGGTTTCGAAGGCAAGAGGGCAATAGAGGTGGGTTGCATATCCTACAATCATCCTGTTACGATCTGAGATAGTCGATATATAATTCAACGGTCGTCGTGTCAATTCCAGTAGGTTAAGTTTGTTCGCCACATTTGGTGACACCATATAGTGGGGTCGTATACGACGATCACACCGAAACTCTAGCGAACAAAAAATCTAGCTATGATCTCGTGAAATATCGTGATTTTCCGTACGCAGGTCACAGACATGTTTTCCTGTCTCATAAAGTTAATATTAACAATAGCTTTTATCTCGAAATGACTCCGACATCGTGCGAACCAGACTTAAAATGCTCAAACTTAGACCCTGCCCCAACAAGAAATCCCGATTTAGAAATTCAACAACAACAACAACCCAAATCTAATGAATTTAACGAACAACCCAAGTCCAACGAATACGCTGAATAACCACTCTCTGTATTTATACAGCCAAGCTTATTGTATCATTGCTTCTTAATCCTTGATCATTCTATGTATTCATTATTCGTGGCACCGCTTCTCAATAGTTGTGCTCACAGCAGATTGCTATAAAGGATATTTAGATAAAGGTTTTCGTAAATCACTGCATTTCAAATATCAGGAAGGGTCTGCAATTGCATTTCCTTCTCCGCTCGGTACCTGGACCGGTGTCTATGTCAGCCAACAAACGACACCTGCAATAAACGAATGGATTCACATTGAAGAACCAGCAGCAGTAACAATATTCAATGCATTATACTAATGTAATCTAACACAGGGAACGCTTAGCTGCTTGAGCTGCAGCCGTAGGAGACGATTTCACAGCGGTGGAGTTCGACGACAGCAGAGGCTGTCACAGAGCAGAGACAACGCAAAACGACGCACGCGGCTGAGCGGCCAAACGCTTGGGTGGACCCGACGTACAAGCAGTTTCAGCCACCCGGGGAACTGTCGGTGGCTGAAATAAACTAAAAACTCACCCGGATGACACAGCAGAGCGACTGGCAGACATCCTGCGGAAAAGAAAGGCTATTAAGAATCGTAGTAGTGTGGTCGGAGGTGTGCACGACACCCCGACACTCGGCGGCGATAGTCCGATCAGCAGAATGTGCCTCGGACAGATATCGGCGGCTGGCATGGGTGACGGTAGCTATCGACACAGGATGCTGCTGCTACTACGGCGTAGCTACGACGCGATCGTGATGACATTTTGACGTTCATTACCACTGGCCGCGCATCTCGTCTCATTGCCGATGTCGCGGCTCCGCGGCGCTCGAACCGCCGGACGGCTCCCATCAGCGTGTCGCGCAGGCTCGCCGCAGAGGTGCTTTGTGTGATAAAGAAACGGCACGAACATTTTACACGCGTATATGTTATTGTTATCACTATCCACCAGCATCGGTGGCAAACGGCAGAAGGCGACAATGTCAGCGGCGCCACGGGGCACGTATGATTGATGTGCTTGACAATCATCGCAAACGAACGAACGAAAAATGCCGCAGCGGCCGTGAGTAAATCAGTGACTCACGGCTGCGGTGAGCGACCATTCGCGGGGAGATCCAGTGTTCCATGGTGGATTGCGCTGGCGTTATGAGACGCGTTGAGAAGGAAGTGTCTCTCGCTTTGTCGCTGAGATTCATTGGGCAGCGCTATTCATTGAGCCACAGGCTTGTGTCGCGAAACCCACTGGAGATTTGGAAAAGGCATGGCGTTTGGGCATAAGTTTTCCAGCGAAGGTATTCTAGCTGTGGATTTGAACGCGCATCTGCTGAACATTTGGAAATAATGTGTATTAAGAAGATATCCGGCTCCAGCTGAAACACACAATTCCAATATTAAGAAGGAACGGTGCACTAATCCATTCGGGAGGATTCCTCGACCGAGACCCTTTGCTGTTAGCCGCTCCTGATACGTTGATAATGCGGCCATCCAAACATGCGGCGCATGGATCACGATCGCCATGGATTGCCGATCGAGAGTGGCGCAGACACTCGAATTATTGTAGTAGGTTGTCCAGGTAATCGTAACTCAGGACCCACTGTAGATATACTGTCAAAATCTTACTGATGGATGTGCATGGTCATCTTCCATAGTGTTACGGGAGAGAGAGAGAGAGAGAATTAAGGTCCACAACAGCCTCATCCTGTTCACAGAGATGAAGGTCAGATGCATCGTGGGACAAGTCTCACCCGAAACCATCCGAGTCCATCAGTGTCGATGTATCCGAAGCAACTGAGAGTCATCTCGTTTATCTCTACTAAGGCAACAATTCGTCGAAGTCAATTTCGTTACTTCCTTGGTTTCACTAAAACGGAAATTTCAACCGCAACCCCAGAGCCGTTCTCCCCTACCAAACAATTCCATAGCTGACAGGCCAGGAACCATTAGCGTATCCGGACGATCATCGTTATACACAATTTAGTGGAACTATCGTATAGCCAGCCTTAAATCGATAAGTCATGAATATATCATTAAGTCAACACACAAAATCTGTACCCACCAGCCTCGCCAACGGGTTTTATCTGTCCATTAAACGGCGGGCGGTCATTTTGTCATCGCATAGAACAACAGTGTAACGCGCGGCAGCTAGCTAAATTTCCAGTAAATATTTTTCAACTTCTACAACAGCAGCAGCAGCAGCCGTCGCATAGACACTATCAGAAAGTCTGGTCAAAGATGGCTGTCGTCGTTGAGACAGAAGTTGCGGTTCCCACCATAACTTCGTTCTTCACAAAATAAATACAATCGTAGCAGTGGCTACAACCCGGTCGTCCCACAGCCAGCGTAGACGATAATGCGTAATTCGTAATGCTCACCTGCTTTGCTCGTATGGACCGACCACCAGCGGGTCGCCCCCGTTGGAGAAGCGAGGAGGGGCGCTTTGGGATAAAAGTCTAGCGCGGAGTTGAGTCCGGGAACGGCCGTCACCGGGGCAATCCATCGTCAATACATTCCCCTCCCCCTTCTGGGACTTCGCTCAGACATTGCTACGATCCGTTGCCTTCATCGTGTATGAGATCGTGTGTCAGACACCGTGAGCAAATGAGTTTCGTGTACTATATCTGTGCGATATCTCAGCCTTCAGTGATACCCGGCCCGCCGCGGCGTGTTGCTTTTTCGTGCTTTTTTTTTGTATCAACTTGAGTGTCTGTACCAGTGGTGGAAGCGGAGATTTCGTTTGTTTTTAGCGTCAAATTTGTCTGATCCTACTGAGGTATCCATAAATAGACGACTTTGTTAACGTCTCGTCGTCACACGTATTAGGCGTCGTATTTATGGTAGACAAAAAGTCTGTCTGTTAAAGGAAATATATCTATTAGTCGCGATATGGCACACACACATAGACACACGCATAGGGTAGCAATAGAATTGTCATATAAAAATATAGATTTATTCTGTTAACGAATTATTTTTTGTTTTTGCAAATCATGCCATTGTTGTTGTCTTTTGTTTTCGTCTTTATTCTATACTTCAGATTTAAATTATCCATGTGCAACGAGGACATGTGTAAAATAAATACAATATTTGCAGAGGGCCGATTATATGGGCTCGATTGAGATGTTGGACGAAATCATGAAAATCAAGCCAGCATCTTAGATATATATATATACATATATATATTTCGTTATTTCCGGCTATCCCTAGAGTGCACATGAGTTCACATAGGACGGCGTAGATTCACCTCAGCTAATGAACAATTTAATTGGAAATTAAATATTAGTGATCTGATTCGTCAATAATGAGCTAAGGTAGGCTAACTAGCTCGATTTGTTACCAAACACTAATTAAAACACTACACAACAGTTTCGGTGTCTCGTGTTCGGATAACTACCTATAACCGAGTAAATCAGCTCAGCTTCAATACAATGACCTTGACAAAATAACTTAACCCTTATTATACTGAAAGCATAATCGGCTATACTTCGAGGCCACAATCATGAGGCCACAATTCGAGGAAAATACCGGGCTGAAGTCATTAAACCTTAACTGGTCATTTTAAGGTTGGCAACGCGTTCCACGTATATGTTATTACTAATATCATGAAATATTTCCACTTGGCATCATTCCACAATTTTGCCATAGCCTGCTATTGTCAATTACTTATAAACGCGCTTTTTTTTGTTGTCCCGTAGAAGATTACACATTCCATTCCCGGCAAAGATAAGTATCGGTTGCAGATGGCATATATGTATATTATATACATCGCCCGAAGGCATACCATGCTGGCCCCAGGGGTTCTCAGGATGAGGCCAACGGAGAATTCAAAGTATGTAGCGAGGGCGACCCGTGAAATGAGCGGTTAGTTTGTGCACTTACTCTAACCCGGCAAGGTAATTATTCCATATAATCGACAACGGCTTGGCTGGTAGAACGCAGCGAACAATGACATGCATTAGCTAACAATAGTAATTATTCAACCGATGTAGATCATTGGAATGGTTCTTCACTGGCACATCATACACGGTAATAGGATATTTAATCACGAATCGGCAATGGCCAACTGACGAATACTTCATAACTAGTCGGCGTTTGTTTTGTTTACACCTTCGTCTTGGCTCGTATCGCGTAGACTAGGGCAAGCTATCAGGGGCCCCCAGCCCATCTACTACGACGTTGAGAGTGATTGCTTCACGCCGAAGCCAACCATGCATACAAACATACACCAGCACGTCTACAGGGTGCACAGGCAGCCAGGCATCATCATCGCTCATTTCGAAACTCGCTGACACCAGACATCGCTTGTCTGTCGCATCTTCCTCGAACCGCTTCAAGCCGACTGGCTGTACTCTACGAACGAGAGAGAGAGAGAGACAGAGAGACGGGTTTGGGAATGTTCATTCATACGATGGGACCGTAGTACTCTGAACTGTGGGTGGTAAATACAATTATTTGGCAGATAGCCCGTCGTAAGGCGTCGCCATGGGAATGAGCTATGTAAGGGAAAAAGCACTCGTATCTGCCGTAATGTCTGTTGTTCGGCATGAGAGCATCCTCTACGAAGATCTGCCGATCTCCATCTAGTAGTGGCTGCCGTACTGCCATAGTATGCATCAGTTATCAACATGTACCGGCGATCTCCTGCAAAGCGTCCGGAAAGGGTGAGATCTCGTAAAACCTGGCCAATATTTGTACAGATGTATGCATGTATATATATATGTATATGTATGTATATATATAAGAGCGTGAGTCGCGTGACATAACAGTAACAGTTCTGCTCTGGGTAGGTGACCAAGTGGAGCAGTGATCGCGTGATATCCCACCTGCTGCATTGGATGTCATCCGGACACTTATCTACTGAGACTGACAAGTGGCAAATTATCATTCGGAATATCAATCGGGACGCGAAGAGTGTGACAACAGTGTATCGTTCAAAGAGACGTCAAGCTGTTGGCGACCGACGGCCGCAGGGCTACACAGGGGAGCACGAAGCAACAGGTAAAATATATCCTCACAGACATCGAAACGTAGCAGAAACTAGCAGAAGGAGCAAGCCTGTTTTTTTGCAGTAAAATAAACCCCGGTAATAACTCTGCCCACTATGTCCAGACAAATCATGAACAATAGCTTCACCTTGAACCGTTTCTGTGCGATATTTCCGCCCGTGTTCCTCGGTAACTTCTGTGTTGGTTAACTCGGCGTGTATGCCACGCAACGTGGTGCACTTCAACATCTGCTAGCGTGGGTGTCTCCAGTGATAACATTAGGTACCACCTTTACCCTCCCGCCGACGCCCTCTAAGATTGCTTTGACTTTTATTGATCTCTTAATTACTTCGGGCACGTGCTGCGGTCCGAAAGTGATGCCGCTGTTTCTGCTGGTGTTCCCATTTGCAATTAGTATTAATGATTTCTCTGCCTAGGTATTTTCACACAACGCGTCATTCGATTCGGTTCTCGTGTTGAATGAACATTGATTAATTAATGAGCTGATAGAAAAGAAAATGTATGAAATATTTCCCCATTTATCCTATCGTTTCTAATTACGTTCGCTTCAAATCTTATGAGAGCAAAAAATCTGCCGAAAGTATAAGACGCAAACCTGTCAACTCCGTCGAAGTATTCAGCTGTAATTGCATTGCACAATGGATCACTAGTATGGCTTTACGAAATACAACGTTACTGTATTCGATTTACCCAAACAATGTGAAATAAATTGAGGTCAATTTCATATCACCAAATGATGAAACACAACATATATATATATGTAGCCAAATGAGTGCTGTCTCTAGACTTGGCCACGGGTCGTATCCACTCTCATCTTCATTATTTGCTGCATCATCTATCCGTGCAGAAATGATGAACGCACAGTTCACATAGGCGAAATTATCTCAGCCTTGTGGGGTGATTTGCACTTTAAATAAACCTTAACGAAATCGTTGCGAGGGCTGAGTAGCGGGTGACGTCAGTTCGATCGGAGAACATCCTTCGGTAATTTCACAGTTGCATCAATAACGGATGAGTTAAGTTTTCAATCGTTACGACTACCAAAGCCCACGATAAAGAGTTGCACACCAGTCAGACCGTTCCATTGTTGAATGTTCGCATTCGCAGTCATGTAATTGTATTTAAAAAAAATACTAATACATTTTCCAGGCTGACTCACAGTCAACATTTAACGTCCACGTTACTGCTTTCGGCATTACTTCATAAGACGGACAACCCCTAATTAAATGCAAATGTGCAACGGTGGGGATCGAGCCCGTGCACCTACGTTCGTCTCCTCCGATTACAAGACGCACGTGAATGCACCACCAGGCCACCGGGCTCGATGTAAAAAAAATGCTCAACATGTGTAAATGTACATAATGCTTTAATATAATGATAATTATACAAGCAAGGCAAGCACACCACTCTGTTCTGCCTTAATGGGGTTGTTTTCTTATCAGACTGGCAGCCCACTAACCGAACAGATAATAACTAAATAAGAATAATCCAACTTAACATGTAATATTGTATCACGAAAAGGCTACACGATGCGATTAGGCCCGTGTTTGTTTCCATCATACAAATGTTCGTTACCTATTAGGTACTTCAGAGGCCGTAGAAGTGACCAAATTTCGCGCCCGGTGGCCTGGTGGTGCATTCGTGGGCGCCCTTGTAATCGGTGTAGACACGTAGGTGCACGCACAGATTTGATCCACGCCGTTGCAAATTTGCATCTAAATGGGGGTCGTCCGTCTTAAATAGAAGCCGAAGGCAGTTGTACCGTGGACGTTGAATGTTTCAGGCTAAGCGTCGGCCCGGAAAATGTCCTTTACTTTTCACCAAATTTCCCAATACTAGATTTCATGAAAGAGATAAACGCTGGCTGTCGATAGCTTATCACCTATCTCTCTTTCTCTTTAAGATTATACGGTGTAAGCCATGTGATTGGCACCTCAGGCCCGTCAATACTTACATCCATAATTGTTAGCTATGTATGTGCATCATACTCACAAAATATTGAACAGTTTAACGCTTCATGCTTAGGTGAAGCATTGAAGGCCTCATGTCAACTACGTTCCTCTGTATCGCACACTCGATAACAACGAATTAATCGGGTGCTGAAAGAAATGAATAGTGCTACCAGAGTCCTACCTGACTAAACCCTTGATACTATTGAATAAGCAATTTTTGTACCTCGCCCTTGGGCGGACACCAACTTGCGTAATGTCAATCTGGTTTTGGTCATTTTTATTTCATTTTGAATGCGGCGTTTCGTCTGCAGCCGCCGCTCAAGCCGCAGGCACAGGGGGAATTCAGTGATCGCCGTGACCGACAAGCAGTTTCTTTCAATGGTATTTCCTTTAAAATTCTGACAAATATGATTCTAGTTACTGCTCCATGTTGTGTCGATGTTACGATGATATCGAACGCAAAACCAAGCGATATGGTTGGCTAGCACAGTGAACTATATAATTTTGTAAATTGCCATGGTCGCGTTTCAATGAACAGAGGCGGTGATACACTTGTTCACGCTCAATGGCTGACACTCGCCGATGATTGCTCTGCCATTGGTAACGTCACCGTGTGTCTCGGGCTTCTGTTAGACCAACTGAAGATCCTTCCTACTGAAGTTCTCCCGAGCCAAGCTGAAATATTTGGGCGTCTAGGTCGGAAGGTCATGTAGACTAATGATGATCAGAATATCATTCGATTGGTTCAACTGCTCGAAGGATATTTCTCGATTTTCAAAAAAGGAGTGGACCCACGAATATCTTCGATGTGGCTTGCTTGTGCAGTCCCACTCAGTCTACTTCGGATAAGTACAATTCCTTCATTGTCGCAGTAATTAAGATATGAATAACCTTCGTTTTAGTCATACAATTTGTGTACCACGGCGGATCTCGAACGAGCAGAAGCTCTGTTCTATTATTCCTTGCTCTTTCTCCAAGAAGTCTACCATGGAACGTCCGCCCGCCCCGACAAATGTAGGGCTTGTATCTAAAATTGGAGACTTCCTTCCTGACTGTTTAAAAATACATTTTTATAACAAGATTCGAGATGGGAGCTTTCAGCAGGTGCTACCTATATCTGTTAACACAGCGCAGCGGGCAGGGTAGCAGGTTAATGTACAGCAAGTTTGACCATTGTAAACACTCATATACTAGTCAAAAATACAGGTCAAACATATATACCTTCTATGGACAGGCCGCTCAACGAGTAGGGACAAGGTTTATTTCTCCACGTAACATAACAAAGACAATTCAATTAGACCGTAAGACCAATGGCCATGCTTGCATATTATTATAACATCTAAATACACATATTAGAAAACTAAAACCTGTCACCGCAGTAGCTTTGAACGGCGGAACCATCGGCTGCGAAGCTGGAGGCCACTGACTCGAGTTCCGCAATGCGACATGTGGATTCCAGCAAGCTCAGGTGGGATTGACACTAGTTGGTAGTGTGATATGCAATGAAGTACTTTGCATAACAACAATCCATGCTGTTACACTTAAGTTCCGATCTAGCCTAATAAGGAGTGCATACAGTCAACGACCATCAACTATTCGTATATGTATTTGCCAGTTTCTGCCTTCACTATGTGAAGGTATTTCCTCCTAATGAATCGCCTGTCCACATTAACAATTCGTTACATCATTCACGTAACAGCTGCAAATACTGCGTTGAGTTATTACGAGTTATTGAAGTTATTATTTATTGCAAGATTCTTACGCTAAATCGAGGCGAGCCGAATGTTTTTCAAAATATAATACGAATTTCCTTTATTTCCAAGCATACCACGACTTACCAGCGAAAAATGTAACATTAATGGGCTTAACCAACTGCAAACAAATAATTCGCTAAATTTATTTAATAATAACAGCTAAACACGTTGTGCCGGGCACTTGGAAAGCGGCGTCCCCGTTTAAAATAGGTTCCTTGAAACCTAGTTTAGGTGAAGGGTAACAAACCCTTTATCGAAGGTAGCGGTCTACATTATATTCTCAGATCTTCTAACCTTCAAAATTTCTCTGGAGGGCTGGAGCACTTGTCCTGACACAAATGTCATCGCTGTAAAAATCTTAGACTAGGAAAGGACCTAATACGAAAAGCATCCCGCATAACTTTTATGTCATGTAGGCCAATGTGTCCTTTGTGGCCTGGTGGGATTTCTATCTCAATAATTAATTATTAAGTCGGCTTAGTTTAACTAGCACACTTAACTAGGCACAGCGAAACGCCAGGTGAGAGCGAATCAACGCGAGTCAACAAACAAAATCGACGACAGGGGTTGGTCTCTCTGGACATTGTACTGCAAATGAACCTGCGATAGTTCCTGCTCGAGCAGAGGTCGACAACTCATCTCATCATATCTAAGAATAGACACGCTAATGAGCTGCCAATGAGCTGTGCTTTCTCAATGTCGTTGTCTAGATCTGGCATGCAATTGCCCATGGCCCAGCCGACGTTGTAGTTGTCGACGGCTGGCAGAGTCCAGCCCAAACCAGCCAGCTTTGGCTACCTGAGCTCAATACACTCATAAGTATTCCTACGATATCTGTGCTGGTATCGTAGCGACCTAAAAGGTGGATAGCCCACAAGGTCATTGTCGACGAAAGTCTCGCCGCTTCGACGTTTAGGAGAAACAGCAACATAGCCGTCGCAACCAGCGACCACAGCCACCGCCGGCTCTGTAGTCTCAAAGCCGCGACAGTAAATGCCGGTCAGCATCGCGCGATGATGATCGTTGGACAAGGTCGAGCCCCGACAGCGGAAGAAGGCGATAACGAGACAAACTCAAAGAGACAGGGAGAGAGAGAGAGAGACAGAGAGAAAAAGAGAGTGCGCGATAGATGGAAATATAGAGCTAGTAGGAATATCGAGCCAATGGAAGGCCGGCAAGATGAGCGTAGACGCACACGGCCACAATAGAAGTACCGTTAACGATGCGAGGGCACTTCGAGACCGCGCTCCTCATAAACTTCTGGCGGCCATTACATTAGCTAGTCGTTGGTCTCCGAATAACCTCCGTCCGTCCGTTGGTCCGCCCGAACGCCCGCCTGCCTGCACACGCCATCGGCTCCATAGCGGGCTGTAGGAGATCTGGCCGGCGGCCAGTGGCAAACCCGATCTACCGAATTGTCACCATGAGTCGTGTCTCGGTGGCGTTTGCATTAGCGGACCAGCCGCCGGCGATGCGTCGATGACTCTCTCGCTCGATCGTCTCTCTCTCTCTCTTATTGGCCTATTGCGAAGAAGGCCCTGTCGCGTCTTCTTCGCCGTCTAAGCCGGTCTGGGCGCTTCCTTTATGTTGCAGGTCCTTCCCCTGCCCATCGGCTGGAGGCAGTAGCCACAACGCCACCAAATGGGAGCATGAAGCCAATAGAAACCGAGGGAGAAGAAGCTCTAGCTGCTCCGTCGTAGGTGGTACGCTTGGCATTGGGACTAGTGTGATGATGTGATTTGGTCGACATTTTTCGAAGAATAAATTGGCAAAATTTGCCTATGTGCTATGGAGACGGATTTCGTGGAGAAATGCAGGTGATTTACTCCACTGATATGATTGATTAAAGGACAAGAAAATCTATCGTTGAAACATTAGGTCATCTGTTGATTCCAGATCAAAGCGTAATTCGTATAATAGATTCGCAATCTCCAATGAGTTACATCTTTTTATTGAACAGGCACTCCGTGGCAGATGAATGCGATACATGCTCGCCTTAGTATTCACACTGATCGGATCTTCTGCATTAGCGTTCGATATGTTATAAAGGGTATTTGCAATAGTAGACGATCAATAGACTCCGACAAGCCTTTTTTCAATCGAGCGATTGACACGAATGCCGTGAGGGTATCACAGTTCAACCCGGTGATTGCCGTTACATAGGACGCCTTAAATTAGACAATGTGTTTAATAAATGATAGATCGTGGAGGAGAGAGCGAGAGAGAGAGAGTCAACGATGCATTTGGGTTATTTTAAGAACTACTTCTATAGTATATACCAGATGTCCGTCCTATAAGGCTGTGCACTGGGAATGTTCGAGCTGGACAGAGAGCTTCGAGGCCTCGTTGTCGATTCCACGAGTCGTTTCCCCAAGTTGCCCATCCCTTGGTTGCTTGCTTGCCATAACGTCGTACAGCAGGAACTTGGTTGTCACGCCACCGACAGCGAGACTTCTCACTGCCTACCAAACTGAGCCATTGGCAGTCCCTACCTGTGCGGGGGCCTTCATCCACACCCGGCATCGACATCCTATCAGCAGTGATTGGTCGATGGACCGTTAGAAGTTCAGCTAGAATAGGCGTATTCGAGATGTGCGCAGTTTCATGATAGTGTGTGTGTGTGCGTGTTTTTCTTTGTAGATACATCGGCCTTAGAGAATAAGTCGAAGCATGGATCTCTGTTTTGGGCTACTTAGCTAAGGATTGCCTGAGCAAAACGAGAATTGTCCACCCCACCGGCGAATAACTGTTAGCAAATGTGGCGCTGCAAAAGCTTTCCCGGATAAATTGCATTTAAACTCAGTGGCAGCTGTGTGGTCTGATCAAGGTCATGAAACCGAGATACGCATGAGGCCAAACTATTGGTCCTGTTCAAGGCTGCAAGGAGGCCTGCACGTCAATTGTATTGTACGCCGTCACAACGATACACGCAAAATGCATAGAGGCAGGCAGACTTCGTTTGCAATGCGCATACGCACTACAAAGCTCATAACGATTGCGCGGTCTCGGACCTGGTCGACACCTGGCGCCTGCACACCTTTGCTAAGAGCTGCACCCAGGAAGAGAAACAGAATGCGAGGGGGAGAGAGAGAGAGAGAGGTTGCGCGAGACGAATACATGCTCACATGGAAACTGTCCACCAGATCGGTCACAACTCGGACTCTCACGGTGAATCTGCTTGTTCTGGGCAGCTAACTCTATGAGTTGCGGCGAATCGCTGACACTAAAATTGTCCCATATATTTCTCTGTTCACATTCGAGCAATATTGTTTGCTGTCCTTCCGAGTCCAGCTACCCAGTGCCGCGCTGATTGTAATGCTGTGAGCATTGTGTAACGAATTTCTTGAAACATGTAGATGGCGAGACATCAGCTGAATGCATGGCCCGTATTGATGTTACATGATGAAACGGATATACACCAGAAAGTAATTGACAAAGGCAACCCGAGAGAAACTAGCCGACAATGGCGGTAGTGGTGTATTGTAACCGATTTGCATTTTCCGTCTTTGGCCACAGGACTATGGCGGGGGTGGCCACAGACCTTAGCGCGAATGTTCCCTCGGGGGGTGTTTGTTAATTGGGTGTAACAAAGGAGAATCGGGAACGTATCGACAGATCGGTCGACGAGAGAGCAGCGGCACACATGCATAGGCGAATGCATAATACTATTGAACAAGTATTCGTCAGAACGAACGACGGCGTGGTGTACTTTTTGGTGGTACGTGACCCGAGGGAACGGTTCTGCTAAGCTCGGGTTCGACGTAAGCCAATGCTGGCAAAAATTCAAATTATCGCTCTGCCAGAACCGCACAGGGAAGACATGTTCGGGGAGAGCTCAACGAAAGGGATCTGCTCGAGGCTATCGGCGTCGAGCAGGAAAAAAAGGCTCGAAAAAGGCTCATACACGTATAGCATGACAGACGGACGACGCTGTCCGATAGGCGCGTTCTGACACGGAACGACACGGTTTAGATGCATAGAAATATCATAAACTCATAATAATCGTACAGGAGTATACCTAAAGTAAACTTTGATATTTATTTATTATCCTACTTATTGTGTACTCATTGTGTATGATCCTAAGTCTATATATATATATATACGTTTACCGTTTCCATATCCCCCAAAAACCAATGGCGAGTAATTAATACTAAAGGTATAATAAATGTTAAAAGAAGTTATATCATTGGCGAGAATCCGCAATAATTCTGTGCGGGCTTTAAAAGGAAACATGTTATCCTTGGCAGCAGTTATAACATCAACGTGACGCGCACGTGGCCTGATCAATGCGGCAACGCAAATAGGTAGACTGTTAAAGAGGAGTGTAACTCTATCCATTGGAGATGTCGAAGAGATTCCTCTATTTTCCCGCCATGTACAGTCAAAGGATCAAGTCTCCAAGCAGTCTCCAAAGGCAAGTCAAGGCTAGGAAGTGCCGCCGACTGTTTCGAATCGTACATTGGCAAAGAGGCAGTCGACGGTGCGCGTAAGTGGATCTAGTAAATTTTCCGCTGAGCTGATTCACAGCCAACATTTGACGTCAATGGTGTAAGAGTTTTCGGCATTGCTAATGGCCGCCGCCGTTCGACATTTGGCTTGTGGCGTTTTCAAGGCTCGCCATTTATTCGGCAGCGGGATGACGAAACTTGTGCAGGGGTCAACAACTGATCGGCCCCTAAATAGCGTTGGGTTAAATGAGATAAACTTATCTATTTTTGATCCTTTTTTTTTGTTAGTTAGACAAAATTGTAGATGAATGGGACTGCGGAATACTCTGTTTGGCGTAACGGGAACGCCAATGAGAGGTAACTATCTCTCGATAGGTGCATTATTAATAGCAAATTCAAATAGCCCAGCAGAACATATTCATTCAAACATACAATAATTGGGAATCATTTCCAGGGATTTGGGGCGGGGGATTAGTAGGGGACCGGAGCCGAGGCTGACATTGTCCCGAGGGCTCATCAGATATGGCCAAGAACATATGATGTCGTGCTGGTTGTACATAACCCACTATGTGACCGTAAATTGTTATTATTATTGTTGTTCCTGTTATTGGTCATGAGGTGACATCAGAGCAATTGCATTAAGCACAAGTGGTGGAACCATATCAATTGCTGTATCTTACAGCGGGGTTGAATTTTCGATGTTTGCCGTCGAGCTTTTTCTGTCGTATGTGTGTCTACATTTCATGTCACCATCAGAGATCGGTCAATGCAACGCTCTCTCTGTCTCTCTCGCTCTGCGGTGGATGCAGACTTTAGCTATCGTCAGATGCAGGATGGCCAGCCTCAACGTCAGAGATCGGTACTATACGATGGTGTCGCCAACTCTTATTGTGTTTGGGATGAGTTTTGACAGCAGACGAGCCTAGTTACCTTCAGCTAAACAGGAACAACTGTCCTACCCGCGTACAAATCACATAGCAAATAGCAGGAACAAGCTCTGCAGGCAGTGTTTCTAGTGCGGGCTGATGCGTTCACGCAAATCATCACAGGTGAGCGAGTTGCTTAGATTCGACTAATTGCATACAACTTAAGGAAACGAGCTGTTGTTTTTTTGGCGTCCCACAATACCCAATACAACAAGATCTTATGTCAATACACACCTTCAATATCAGTAACTGCGTAGTGAAAATTGACGACGGTCGTATTAGTTTAAGTAGCAATAATACAAAAAGGTCAGCTCAAACGGAGCTCAGGCGAATTCCAGTAGGGAAAAGAAAAGATGCCTTATGTACTTTCAGATGGAAACAGTTTCGTATCTGAAATTCGAGTCGTTTTTTTCCTTGGACGTTCCGTATCACCGATTTGAAGTATCATTTATTTTCCGAAACAGGGGCGAAAATATTGCCTTTGAAACTTGGTATAATTTCAAGCAACAGTGTATTATTGCAACACTGCCGTATTTGCGTGATCGATGTGGGGTGAGAAAAGCTTTTTGTCAACCTTCCCATTTATGACTACGCGCAGCATATCACCCCTGTCCCCTTGAGATAGGGGTGTCGTGAATTCTGGTTAACAAACACACACACACACGAAACGATCCATGAAGATCGATTTGACCTCATCGCTATGGCGACAATTCGAACCATCGTGGCTAAATCGCTTGGATAATTGTGTTCATTTGGCAAAAGCACCTTATGTAGGGACATCTTCAGCAAGGATTATAGCCAACAATGAATTGTGTGTTCTCGTCTGATGGCGTCGTATCTGAGGGCAAGCCGGAACGATCCAAGATGCGGCTCTGCCTTACCTAACAAAGGCTGTCGATTTTTTTGTCCCGGATAGGAGGTCATGTATCGTGAATATGAACAATAACCTGGCCCACACACGTCGCCAGTATAGCACTTGCTTAGCCAACAATACGATTCCACCCAACAATCTTAGTCATATTTAGGGATAAGTTCACAGCTGGTGTTGCCGTAGGGCACCTTTACTCGCTGTGGGTCACCCGCTGAAACAATTCGCTCAATGAACGTAGTGAAATTTACGTTGAGTTTTGTATTGGGGATCCTCTAGGAGCTGGCCATCATCTTAAACATTGTGACTATGCATCCAACGCAACAATCCACTATACAGTCCAGTACAGGAAAACCATACGAAAACCAATATTATAATATTAAGTTTTCAATAAACCTCACTCGCTACAATGGACAGTCGTATGTCAGTGTTGTTTATGCTTCAAGGCTAACAATAGCAATTCAATTGTGATATAATTATTTATATTATTATCTATTATTTATTGTTGTAGACCACTAGTTAAACAGATCTTGCATTGGCTACACCCCGTTAGTCGCCGGTAGTATGGCCACTTTGAGTTGAACGTTGTTTTGTCGTCGTGTTGGCAAGCTGGCAGGCGAATCCATGGCTAGGTCCTCGTTCGATTTTTCGACCTAAAATACCCCATGCGCCCGCGCCCCAAGCACACTATAAACAGCCTGTCGCACCTGTCACACACTGCCCAGTCACTATGTCTGTTATCTGTTATCTGCTAGGGGTGGATGAGTTCGTAGCGTGTCTTTAAGAGAAAACTGATAAAATCCTTTGATAATGCTTCTGCGCGGACTGACGGACGGAGCAACAACAAGCAATCAGCTGATGATAGCGAACATTGACGGTGTTGAAGAAAATCTCAAAAACACAACCCTGATAGATAATCCCCCATAATAGATAGGATATTCTAGTGACCAGTAATCGGTGGTCTCGCATAAAAGCTAGTCACGTGCGCCGGGCCAATATTCGTTCGCTGCCGGTAGTCATAAATCGCTCTTGTGGATTGTAAATCTAGCCAGCTGAAAACAATTATTATCGTAAATTGTTTGAGGGAGAGATCATCTTAATCTATACGATATCATCATGCGAACCCTTTGCTCATAGATATGTGCAGTATTTAGAAATTGCTCGTTAGTAATAAGCAGTTGATCCCCTGAACAAGAACTTGAGTTCGCTTCTCGGCGTTCGAGAGGGCTGGTTTTTAATTTTGGCTAATTTATTTTTGTTTGCCATTGTTTTGTATCACTTCGTGACAGCAAAAAATCGTAGCCAGTGAGCCATATTTACCGGGGGAAGCCACGACGCGTTCACGGACGGACGAGGCCGCACACAGCGGTGTTCACCACTGGGCAACATGCAAACGCGCAAAGCACTCATACGATTATTCAAGGGCAACATATTAATTTAGAACGTCATAGAGAATCCGTAGGATAATCATCACGCACCCTACTGATGGATGACGTCCTGAAACGGGCCTACCTCCACATACGGTTACGTCAGTAGAAACAGGCCAAGCTGGTGCGGGGTTTGAGCGTCCTCAAGGGTGTTTACGGTTGAACGATAGCTAATGGGCAATACCAATAGGCGAAAACGCTCATTGTAAAACGACTGGGTAGCAGGAGATCCGCATAACAGATATTCTGTTAAAGTTTGAGTGCTCGCTTGATCCTACCTCTATTCCAGACCTGGAACATCATATTGTGAGCGGCATATTATAAATTTACCGATGTAGGATGTCTAAAAATTGTGGCCTCTGTGCAATAAGCATTATTCGCCAAACAAAATGTGCCACATTCCTGTTGAATAAATTACCACAACTCCCGATATAGCCAAATGGGCTACCAGATAAAGGCACGCCGTAAGTTTGAACGTCCTATTTATATTCGCCCATTGTTAATTGATGTATATGGTTGAGGACGTAATCAATCTTCTACGTGTTGTATTCTACAACCTAATCAAATTAGCCAATAGTAGTTAGACCCAGCTGTGTTTTACAAAATGTTCGATTCCGAATCACTCTGCGGCACACCGCCTGAACGCATCCCTATGCAGGCTCATATCTCGTTCTGACATGCGGATCTGCGGTCGTGGTTTTTGATGATGGCTGCGAAATGCCGGCGGTGACAATCGCAATTGGTGATAACATTGTATCGTCGTTGTTGGCTCCGACGCGAAGAACCTAAACTCATAGGGCCATGTACCAACGAAGGTGGAGCAGCCTTTTTCGATGCCTGGACAACATCGAATGACGGACCCATTTTGACTCCACGACGAGCCCAACTTTAGTGGTGCAATGAAGCGCCATACAGCAGCGGTGGATGCACAGGGCCTGAATAGGAGTTCCCTTTCGTTGTCGGTTGTCTATGTGGTGATGGTCTCCCATGGTCATGGCTGGCCACCGAGACCGCCGATACAACTGCCATGATCACCGATTAGCTCGGGCTTCGAACTATATCGAATACCGAACTGGCGATCATTGAGATAAAAATAGATGTCCGAAGTAGGCAAGGTCGAGGGTTGGCCCAGCTCACCATCTCGCAATGATAGCTCGATCTCGCGATACCACATAAGTGTAGCAACTGGAAATGACAATCGGGACGGAGAAGGGATATAGAACGGCCCGAAATGGACATCGTTCCAGTCATTTGGCGTATCCTGCACTCGTTGGCACGGGTTGACTACAAACTCGATATCTTCTCCACTGCCGTTAATCCCCCGTAGAAATAATCCTGAGTCGGGATACGAATGGCAATGATATGTTTTTACTGCGAGGAATTGCAGCCAACCCTCGCCAAAAAAGGACAATTTCAGACGAGTTGAACTGGCGGCTGCAAGTTGCTATGTTATTTTAGATTGCAATATAGATTTCCTGGGACCCATTTGAGGAACTATTGTAGGACCTTTTCTATTAGGTCCACATGACTAGTATTTGGGCTCAATGTCCCCTCTGGCCCCTGTTGTAACGTATCTGGGTGCCGAGACAACGTCCCGAGATCTGATCGGCGTCGATATCGTTGAAACGATGTCGGATTATACGAGAGACGTCTTCGGCTCTGGCACGATTGCACAGCGAATGCTTTTTAACTCTCTTCGAACAGATGTGGTAACATATCCGACGCGCTGCTAAGTGCATCGGATAGCCTGAACCGAGGCAGCATGTATGAGTGTTAGTCGGCGATGTCACCTCAATGATTCGCTGTGGATTCCCGGCTTCTACGGTGTCCTCAGTCCGGGTTAAGGTAACCCCAGCAGGGGTATCTAAGCGATCCGCTTTTCATCTTTGCGCATTTCGAATTACTTATATGACATCGTAGAATGCTTATAAGAAGGCAGTATTCGTGTGGTGCAACTGGAACGAGGCGTACGAATTAGTAACCCGTGAAGCTGATCTGTGAGCAGCAAGCTGTTATGCCATATTCCTTTAGCGAGCACTTTGAAAAATATCCCATAGGATGTCATCGGGTCCCCCTCATAAGAAGCATGGTTAATTATATCGCTTCCTATCCGTATCGTCATGGGCAGTCAGAACCTAACGTGCAATGCCGAAAGCGGTACCGTGGACGTTAAATGTTGGCTGAAAGTTACCCCGGAACTGTTCAGTTTAGTCAAAATCGCAGCAGAGATGACATATCGCCGAATATCGAAAATTGAGCACGTTACTTCTCCTTGTCTTAATAATGAAATCAGTAATGTACTGTAATATTGTATATCTCCCGGATTGGAAGCTTGAAACATACAATTTAATAAGGAAGTTATGTTATCATTTACCTTCTGTAAAGATAAAGGTAAAGCTTTAGTGGCTTATTAAAGGAGCTGCAATTTCACAATGCTTAAGCTCTCTTATATGTCTCAATATATGTACATTAAATATACAGTTGAAAACATTGAATTTCCAGCCATGGCCATCTAAGCCATTCTTCACATGTTTCCATTATATCTGGAGTTATAATGAGCTAGAGCTTAATGGTCTCTAAACACGTGCGAAACCCTGCTGCACCAAGCATGATACAAATCTTACTTCGTTAATGTCAAACAGGACAATATCGTTATAATAACTCCAGCCACGTCGTCAAAACTCGATTCTAACCAGATATTTCGGAAGCGTTCAGATTGCACAAGTGTCGCACAACGACCGAGCCCTGTTGCACATTTGCATTTAACAAGGGGTCCGTCTTCTGAAGCAATCCCGAGGCCAGTTGCGTCGTGGACGTTAAATGCTGGCTGAGAGTCAGCCTGAAAACATCAATGTTAGTCAAGGGTGCATGCTTCCAAGTGTCACCAATATTTTGATGTCTATTATTAATTATTATTATTATTATTAGCTATATTCAGCTTTGAATAATACAGGCATTACATATCGGGTTGAAATGCCGCCCGCGGGAAACAAAAATCGCCGGCAATTCTTCGTTGACTCGGCAGAGAACTTTGCCAATGCAGCTCGTGGAAGGGAAATCACTGAGGTCGCCCCCCTTCCCCCTCGCGAAACCGCAGCAGCTCCCAATTCCAAGAGGTCCCAAATAGGATTCGGCGGATCTCTCCGTGGGAACAGCTGATGTAGCCTACCTATATCGAGAAATCGGTTCGGATTAAGATGTGCTTCACACGCCAAAGAAACTGATCCCAATGCCTAAAACGGTCCGTGTTTATATCCAAGATTTTACGATGAAGAGCTACCACAATGGTATCTACCCACACGCTGCAGGTTACTCCTATCGCCGTCGATGCGCAGAGGATTTAATCATAAGAATAAACACTTTATTCAAAGGTATAATATAACTGTTACAAGTCTCACTTATGTGCATATTCTACGATAGTTCCGGTTGCGCACGTGTTGTGCGCGTGGTAGTCTCCAGGGGAATAAATCATAAACATACTTTTTTCGTGGCCATACATTTTGTTGGGTATATTCCTTCTGGATCTCGTCGTGGTTTCGACGATATCAAATATTTTTACAACCAATGTCGGTTGTTTCAACACCATTTTTTTAAGCAAGACTTTATCTAGGGCGTTAATACGCTGAAGGACATGTACAATATTTACATTCTCTTTGTCACATCTACATTTGTATGCCACTCGTCTTATAAAAATTTTCAGTCGAAACATACATATAAACAATTTAGTCGAAATATTTTGTCTATCAGTGACACACGCATATATATATATATATATATATATATTATATATATATTTCTTTTATTAATTTTCTCAATTTCTATGTCTCAAAATTTCTGATTAACTATTCACATGGATAGTTTCTACACTAGTATTATCTGGAATACAGTCTCCAGGGAGCGAGACTGTACAGCAGATAATACTAAAAAAAAGGCAGTTGAGATTTACAGTTGGGCAGAACATACAGCCCTTCAAATAGGGATCCGTGTACGCCCGTTCCTGTAAATGATAGGGCTTATTATTATTATCGTTATTATTATTATTATTATTATTATTCTTATCAGCATCACCTTTGTTCTCATTTCAACATGGCAAACAACGACATCAGTGGCTGGAGGCGTGTTCATTTTTGCCGCAGCGAACTCGAACTAGCAACTAACCAGTTAACCAAGCAAGCCAGGAAGCAAGTAAGCGTGCAAACGTGCATCCATGGCTAGTGGTAGTTCAAGGCTATGGCGGGTGATGCCCAAACATACCCAAGTGCGACTCCCATAGGCCTCCAACCCCCACCCCATCTATCCGGAACAGAGGCAGCGTGTTTCGACTTGCCGTTGAAGTAAGCACAGCTCGGTCCCCGCTGTGGGACGCCACCGTAGCGTTGCTTGCCGGGTGCACCTGAGTGCACTGCAACACTTGCGACCTCTGGCGGTCCAGGAAACCCCGAGGAGCGAACCTCCTGAACAATGGAGGAGGGCCCGACCCCGGGGCGAGGGCCTGTTCTGCAACCCCACGAAACGGCCACTGGCTAGAGCTGAGCCGCCAGGTGAGCTCGTCTGTCCAAATGACCCGCGGGACTGAGGCACCAGGCAAACGGCCACCAGGGCCGTGCCAACACCCCGCCGGACCTCGACGAGACAAGTGTCATGCTCGTTCTAGTAGCTACTAGACAAGCCCAGTCCTGACAATCATAAAAGGAAGCCGCTGCCTTGGCCGACCGGCAGGCAGACAGGCAGCACGTGCCGTGAAATCTTTGAAGCATCTGAAAGGTGGCTCTGACAGTACCTCTGACCCGCCGAACTACAGCGGAAGATCCAGTGGCCATGCCGGGCGTCAGTACAGCTTTAAAGCTGTGTTCCAGATACAATAGTACAGGATTTTGGTTTTTAGCCGTTCGGTTCGGTGCACGATACCGCTTCTAAAGGATACGACAAAAGAGACAACAACTTGTACCGGTAGAACACACATTGTACCGGGTTCGCAATCGGCTTTTCGAGATAACGAACGAAAAAGCCCAACGAGCGAGAGAAGCTGGAGAGGGAGTGTGAAACACGTGCCAAGGATAAGAAATTGCGCGCGCAGGCGCAAGGTCCACGCAGTCCACCTGTGGACAACTCGGGTACCAGGCCACAACGAATTTCTGTTTTACTGGCCTCACACACTGAGACACTGAGTTAGTAATTGTGGCCTATCTTGAAATTGGCAGCAGGCCCCGCTGAGAAAGAGCACGGACACACTGTGGATCATCTTGAGGTAAACAGTGTAAAAGTTCATACTTGCAGAGTCCTTTCAAGTGTCACCCCCTTGTAGAGGACGCTGTTCCGAGTCGGCTTGAACGATGGTCAAGATAGTTACGAGATGATATCTTCGTGGTGAGCTCTAGGATTTTGCTTTCATCGAAAACAAAAAAAAAGTACACAGAACGATCGTCCACCAGCGTGGCACCAAATATGGCTGTGCATTGAAAGTGTTAAAAAAAGAAGCCTATTTGATCTACAATAACAGCGGAAGTGCGGGGAGCAATCCCTACCGGCCGTCGTCGTGGTACCGGAAACGCACGGTCCCACGCCGCATACGATATGCAACGAACGTGTTTTCGATCTCTGGAACCTCTCGAGTCTCGATGGCCGCACGTGATTCGAACGTAGTTCAGCAGCAAACGAGGCTGCATTAACTGGTAGAACAACGCCGCCGAGGCTCGACAAGAACAGGAGAACTGGAGTCAAAGGGAGTCAATCGCGGAGGGGGAGCCCCGACGATTCGCCATAACTTTGAAACGATAGTAAATGTAAGTACCACCTACATTTAGCGAGCCGGATTCCATCGAGTGATTGGTGGTTAGCGATGGGCCCTCTCATTAACTGGCCGACTCGGATGGAAACACGGTTTCACACGGCGCAGAATCGTCAAAAAATATCCATTTGTGAGCACTGCTTGTTTCGCATCTAATTTTGACCTAGTGTCAGATATTCCCCACTATAGTTCGATATAAACGTTACAGAGCTAAAAGATGAAACTACTATAGAGCCAACGATGCCACAGACGAACGA
The DNA here is from genome assembly GCA_019614645.1 of Stratiolaelaps scimitus. Taxonomy (NCBI): domain Eukaryota; kingdom Metazoa; phylum Arthropoda; class Arachnida; order Mesostigmata; family Laelapidae; genus Stratiolaelaps; species Stratiolaelaps scimitus. The sequence continues at coordinate 1,862,347 of JABWDB010000050.1, forward strand.
TACCTTGAGCAGCCGTATACACATGTGTTCCGGTGTGGTCTTCAAGACGCATGGTTTCGAAGCAATAAAAATACAAGGCATGATGTAGCTGACGCATGACAAACAAGATAGTTCTTGAAACAAAAACAAATTTAGTTATGTTTTTTGCGATAGGGGATTGTGTTATACCAGTTTTGTTCGTGCGCGCTGTCCAGCTATTGTAATGTCATTGCAATAATTAGATATGACCGCACTTCTCATGCGGCCAATCGGATCGCCTGGTCTTCCAGCTGAGCTCCATGTCTATCAGCTGCAGCTTTCGTCTGCCTATCACAACATACTAGTTCAGAAATGGTTCTGATTTTTGAGCCCTGGCTAAGGAGCGGAGATTTCTGCATAAGGTGTTCCTGGTGCGGCTAGAATATCTGTGCTACTAACGGTGTATAGGAGGGCTGGCCAACACCTGAGGACGTCGTCGAGTGCGAAGATGACCAGACAAGCAATCGGACAGCTGAGTTCGGTTGGAATACAGCTCAATTTTCAAAACACGGACAGATTTAGCTCTCATGTGTAAATGCATTAGCATTGCGAATTCGCTTAGTCAACTCTATCGCACGCTTCCAGTCACCTGTAAATATAACTCCGACGAGCCCAAAGCGATTCATCAGCTGGACGGAAGACAGCACAACAGACGCAGCGCATGGAAATACTTTCAAAGCGAAACTTCTATATAAGGGCACCTATCCTATTTCGGGGCTCGCAAGACGCGCCCACAAACCTGCTAACGCGACCTGAACGGTTAGATAATGGCGCACCCTCTTTAGCAGCAGAAACATCAACAACAGCCTGAACGAGATTGAGTTCAACCATGTCGGTACGCCGAGAATATATGGTGGACGATGAACCCACATAGTATATTGTCTCTTCGTTGTAATTCTGTTTGAAGCCAGTATCTTCCCCCCTTCCCATGAGAACTAGAGGCCAATTTGAGGCGTCGCAGGATGGAAAGACAATCGCGAGCACGATACGCCTCGGATATCAATGTAGATCAATAGGTAATAACCGCTTGGTTGAATACCGATAGGGTATGTCACTGAATCTGATATTCGTGCAGCCGAATTTGATCAGCAATCGTATATATCTATGCGTGTACCGACGACATGTAGCCGCTAGTAGCCCTTCCATGACAGCCGTGGCTACTAGGAATTTTTAAATCGTTAAGTTAACACAACAGATTAAAGGCACACTTGGCCCCATGTCGCATACGCTACGTAATAGATAAAATTCATTCTACACTTATTTATTGTGCCCCCAACATAATTCGACGGCGCTGTTCAAGGGACCGCTGGGCACCGTAGAGCCAATGATGCTACGCATCGGATCAACGACAAATGACAAACCCGTTTGTCATTTGGCGATTTTGAGCGTTATCGCAAATAGAAACTTTGGTACTTTTTCTAAAATACGATCTCTCGACACGGCTGGAAATCAGGCCGCAATATCGTGATCAACTTAATAAGAGGAGAAATGTACGGACGACTACAGAGGCGCATAGCAAAAACCGTATCCCCCCAGTTCGCATGACGAGACTTGGTATTGCTTTCGGCTAGAGTAGATCAGCAGGGTTTGTCATTTTTGTGCCTTTTTTTGCCGTTCCTTGTCATGGACGCTGCCCCATACGCTCGAGAGGGGCGGATTGGCTGCTTTGCAAGAGTTCATAATTTTTTTTCGAACCACCCCCAATTATTATCAGTTTGCATTAAGTTTAGTCTCATGCCGGGTGCTCCGAAAAAAATACTAAGAATAGTGACAGCGAAGCTATTTCATATATCTGAGTTTTGGGGTTGTCTCGCAATGTGAAGTTCACAAAGCCGACAAAGTCGTATAGCGATACACCTAGACGGACATGCCTTGTCTGAGAGGGCCCCCGCTCAAAAGCAAGGTTGCCAACACACCCCATTTCGGGGGCAGGACGCCTATTCTAACGTCTATTGCTAAGGGCATGGAGCGGGCTCTGCTGGCGTGATCTGAATACATCACGCTCTATAAAAGACAGCCTCGGTCCAAACCAGACCGAGTCTGCAATCGACGTATTCACAATGAGCTTGACACCAGTAGACGATAATGGCACAGATAATGTTAGTAATGTTAGCATTGTTAGTATTTTCGTTATTTAAGCATTTACGAAGCGTGCAACCCAGTTTATCAATCTTTTAACAATTCCTACATCAATTGTTCACCTCTCATACGTCTCTAAGACTAACGCCCGATGAATTGTGAATCGCGCGCAAGGTCACCCATTCCGACACAGCGACCAAACGACGGTATTTCTGGACATACGAGAATATCCGATAGTTCTGTAACAATTATGTCGCATCTATGCCGAAGACAAGCGGGGAGCTTTTGCTTGAGCATATCGGTCAGTTGCAACAGTTGTCGTGTGTACGGCCGTTACAGCGGGTGACTTCCTTGTGGCCACCACGAGCCACACCACAGCGGTTACACACGTGGAGGACGAGGGTCGAGCTTTTTTTAATGAATCATGCTGTGGAAGCTGCAAGCAAAGGAATACTCGTGTCTAAATATATATGAACAACATGAACGCTCCGCTCTCAAGAGTCACTGCCCTGCTGTATATTTAGCTGTTATGCGAAGTTATGCCACGCTTTCCTACGGGACTATTTGCGGGCGCAACTTTCTGACAGATTATCAATGTGCACACGTAATTAGCACGCCCTTCTCGCCATGCGTGTGAAGTGCTGTTACTATTATTAGGTGCACACAATAGAAATTTTTACGTGATCAGATCGCTGTCCTTGAGTTGTCTCATGTAGCCAACCTGTGCTAGGCGGAGAAATGCGTATCCGTCATGAACACCTCATGGCCTCACGATTTGAGAGTCAGATGAAGTTCATATTTGCAACTACCTCGTGAACCTCGAGCTGGTCGTAGAGTTCACCAACGATCGCTAATTGTTACGATTCATTACAATTCACTGAGAACAATGGGAAGATCGTGCGAGGGCAAATCCAAAGATGCAAATTATAGTATTTGCGCAAACACCACTCACTTTAGCCCGAGTTTGCCCTATTATACAACAGACTTCTAAATCAACATTTCCATATACCGGCATTAGTTATGGTTGTTACCATGCAGAAATATTTCAACCCACCAAATGCTTTGCAGTTCATTTAATTAACCAACAAAATATTCACCTTTACGTTAATGCTTCAATGGAAAATGACTCTGGTCACCAATTACTGTAACCCTCTATACGCTTGAACGGGATCGCGTTGTGAGCTGTCGCTCAACTAATGTGAAATGCCATGCCAAGCAGTTGTACCGTGAACGTTAAATGTTGGCTGAGAGTCAGCCCGGAAAACCTTAGTGTAAAATGCCATGTACAGAATGGATGGCCCTCCGGTCGACGGGGACCACGATCCCCGTGTTCACTATTTGAGCATAAACAACTGTAGATACTCTAGTTCTTGGTGATGCTCGCTTGTCTTGTATAATAAAATCTAATACGACACGGTAAGAGCAAGATGCACAGTTGAAAATAGCTGACCTTGATCAGTGGCAATAAATGCCTAATAATAGCAGAACTGGCACCTTTTACGCAGATCCTTCGAATGTAAAACAGATTTGGGGTGTTCGATGACAGCGAAACGAGGACAATTTCGACGGCTGGCTCCAGACCCGTCAGCGGTACGCTGAGGCTATCGCGCCAACGAGAATATCACGACACCACTAGGTAAAAAAAAGACTCATTTGGCAGGCTGACAGCTGGTGGGCCGGGGTTGCTTTAGACGAATTCGATTAAATCATTTTTTTGCCCTGGAAGTGTTGTGACCTGAACCACCGGACACACACACACACACAGCGGTTTCCTGTGTATCGCCACAACTATCACTGCTACTAAAGTGTTCTTTATTTTTAATGCCGTACGTATGTCATCTCTTGTATTTTGTGTCATCTGCACGAGCGAACAACGGAGATCGTTAATTCAAATCAATACTCGAAACGAAGTCTGCAGGTGAATCATATGAGGCTCGTGGGTTCGATACGCATCCTTTGAAACTTAGAATGTTCATGCGTTTTTTGCATGTCATTCATTTGCTTACACACTCTACCAATCTATGTTAAACGTAGCCAAAGTTGTGTTTTTGCGGCATCACGCCCGAACAGTGCTTATGCTGAGGGGTTTCCGCCGCAGACGTTATAAACTTAAACACCTACATTGGCGGTGAGAAACGATGTGCTCATAGGGGTCGTTGAAACATTCCTGTCACGTCTGTGGCCGTGGCGTGTTAACGCCAGCTCTGTGACCCTGCAAGTGGGATTCCTCGCTATGTGCCTATATATAGGTAGATACGCCATTGTTTGCGTCGTCGTCTCCAAGTCGCGATTCTGTATACAATATTTATAGTGCAGACACTTTATAATGCAAACCCTCCCTCTATATAAGACCCGCTTTGTTTTTGATACTTCACGTCTACTCCGACATCAGCCATTTAAATCCCGTTATTGGCTCGAAGCCACGAACGTGAACAGATCTATTCGCCCTGTAAAAAAAAGAAAAAAAGCGAAAATCGTTTCAGAAAATGCAACACCACTTTTGCGTATGGCACCTCGTACGTCGTCTTACTTCGTCCTTGCGTAGAGCACCTTGTGGCTCTGAGGCCACAGATCAAAGCAAAATTTGGCTACAAATTGCTATCGGTTCCGTGGATGCTTGCATTGATATCGCAGAAGCAACCTTTTAACCTTCAAACATCAAGAACGTACTCTACCAAGAACGATCCTGCATCGATGCCATTACATTATATATATAACTGTAGAATTGACCGTTAGAATCCGAGGTCGTTCCCGCGTTGTCGGCGAGGTCAGCAGTCGCGCAGCCACAGCCTCCCGAGTCCCAAGGGGTCGCGTACAAGCGGAGGCCCGAGTACAGGGTGTTCCGGGGATTGGCTTTTTGGGGGGGGGGGCGGCGGCGGGGGCGACGGGTGATGGACTACGACGAGTGCAGTCCAATCTCTCTCACGTGGACATGCACGAAGCACCGAGGGAGAGCGATAGTTTCTGTTACGGGCGACCGATGTCGGGGCCGCTAAGCTCTAGGACTCGACCGCGAGACGGCAGTAACAGCATCGTAATGGGACTGCCGACTGACGTCAGTGGGCTAGCTGATATGGATCAAGCAAGCCGTGGCAACCCCGGGGGAACTGGGCGATGGGGGAGGTTACTCTAATAATCCTCAGTAAGAATATAATTTTAGGCTATTAAGCAAGCACCGCATGAGTGACTTGATGATTTAACTATTAACAAAATGTGTAAAATGATTCACGCCGCTGCAAAAATCTAGTATTGGAAAAACCAATCAATTTTTGTTTGTTATTCTGAGGGGGTTCAAGCTGCAGGCACGAACAGTCGTTCAAAATATCAGATAATGATATATTTCAAAAATACGGAGTACGGAAGAAGATCGTTTGATGGCCTACGACTCTCGAAGCATAAACACCAGCAGTGATATTGGTAGGAACGTATACAATCCACCTCGATTGGTTTACCTATCTTGTCTAGGTATATCGTTACATCAAAATCATCTAAATGCCCTTCGCAGTGTCTTCTATCAAATGTTTTCGTGTACCATACAAATAATGATTATCAACGGTTCTACATTTCAGATCTAATCCCCTGTTCTTGAAGAGCAGGCGGATGCCAACAGCGTCAGAATGAAGCGTAATCCGAATTTCAAGGAACTCTGTTCCAACAACGCTGTGCCCGATGTCGTCGCCGGCTGCAAAGAAAAGGTAGATCGCCTAGGTTTGCCTAGGTACGTCAAGGTAGCACACACTGTAGCACCAATGCGGATGCAGGTGAAAATTTGTTGCGTGTCTCTCGCGAGCGATTTGCTATCAGAGCTTGACCACACTAGAGTTAACCGCTGCTTGATTCCTATGCCTAGATAACGCGTAAATATAGCACTGTTATTTACGAATGAATATCTCTCGTTGCTTACTGTCCCAATAGTCAGCCGAGGCTGGCGCACCAGCCGCGCCACAGCAGTCGGCGGCCGAGGCTGATATCACCGATCTCATCGGACGAGTCGGCTCCTGGCACTACATTATGTTGGCGGTAATCTTCATCAACTCACTGTTTAACGCCTATGGCCAACTCGCCATGGCGTTTATGATGCCTCCCAATGTTGAATTTCACTGTAAACGCACTGACGAGGCTATCCGAAGAAATATCACGACGGAGGAATGGCGCGCGCTCACTCATAATGATTCGATAAAGGTATTGTTATCAGTAAATGTCGCAGCAATTACGCTAATTACACGGACTGTACGGGGTACCGTATAATTAACTAGGCAAATTACAGTAATTATGCAAAAAGTAAACAAAAATCTGTAAACATGTAATTCTGAGCAGAACTACGTTTTCTTGCCAACGAACATCCCGAAAAGAACGACTCAAGCAGAGCATCGATTGTATGATAATGGCCTATTTACTGGTGAAAATTAATTAATCTTCAACCCACTAATTTTCTGATATATGATGGGGTAACATGATAGTATGAGAGCCGGAGGTTGCGCATTTTGCTAATTGTCTACTGAAAGTTTTATACTTGATTCGTCTGTATTGGCGTACCTTTCTACTCAGATTAATATATAGTCAAATCGACCTTACAGGGTGACTATTTAGCGTTTCGAAACTCAAGGATTGTAGTTCTTTCTTGATGCCACTACGAACGGAGATCCTCAAGGGTTATGAATATTACATATATATATATATATTATATATATATATATATATATATATATATATATATATATAACGGTATCTTAGCCAATTTTTGCTGATAATTTCTCAGAGACTGGTCGCAGGGATGTCACGATTGCCCGCAAACTAACCCTCTCATCCTTCTTCTACCTCAACGAAGTACACGTACTCAATTTTGAAGCGTGTTGAAATTGCCAAGTTGATTCTTTCATTTGCACCCCTAACAATAAAAAATTCATCCATATTTGGTCTCGGTACACCGAAATGTTCATCAAAATCGGCCAGCGTCACTTCAGCTGCCATTGAAGAGGCTCTTCTGTTCGCTAAACAAGACATCTCCTATATATTATATGTATAACTGCGTTCTTTAGTAATTATGCGTGTACTGCAAACGATTGCTCATTGCCACGGCGCTCGTGGCCTGGAAAGTGTTGACACTGCTATATACGCGCCCACTGAAATGACCGAAAGGTTTGCACACAACATTTAAATTGATTTGTTGGCCTGTCATATTGCTTTTACTGTCCTTCCGTTTGCGATTTTGTGGCGATTAATAGCTGTCAGTATGCCGTGCTTTTTAGCCGGGAACAAGTAGCACTGAGACATTCAAAGACGGCAGCCAAGAAAACGAATATATGCCTTACGACTATCTGCTTTATGAGCATTTGCCTTATTCGACCAACCCATAGAAAGTGTTTAGTATATTTGTGAAAGCGCTCATGAAACTCACTCTACTTATTTATACGCTACCATCGCCAATATGACCCATAATGTTCCAAATTTTCGAGAACGAACACGAAGTAATGAAGAAAATAATGTAGAAAACATAACAGCTCAGTCGATGGACTATAGAAGCGGACTAAATAGCTTTCGGAACACTATATTTTAGCTATGCGTTGGGTAAATAGTGCCATCGTCTATGAAACATACAGTGATTTTTCTAGCTGAGCTATTACAACTTCGAAAGGTATCGCGCAAACAGGCCTCGCTAAGAATTTGCAGAAAAGTGGGGTGGATAACGGGAACTATAATATATTAGTTGCAACTTGAAAATGGAAATCATCAATCGAAATTGAAATCTTACAATCTTCAATCCTCCTTTAGGACAGAAGGACATATATGTGCTTTCCACGGTAGGAAAATTGCTTCGGCCATTGTTGTTGTAACCCAGGGCCTCCGCTCTCAAATGAGCTGTCGGAATTTTTTGACCAACCGCAAGCATCGTTATGAACAATTTCGTACGCGGACAATGATTACGATTTATGCAACGTGGCTTCTAAAACATCTAAGCAAAACGGTGGAGCTAGCCAACTTTAACAAACTGTGCAAATTGAAAACACTGAGTCGGAATTTGTAGTTCTCCAAGCGACGATATCTCGGCAGCGATTCTGTCAAAACGCATCTGCGAACGACCTAGACTTGCTCAATTTCCTGGGCTCCATAGCTTAAGTATATCATCAGATATAAAGATACTCATCAGATACAAAGGAGTCACCTATATATACAGCTATTCGTCATCCCAATGGATTGTCCTTCCTGGTGTACCACGAAAATCCCCTGAGTTGCAGAGATTCGATAAAGCTAAATGGGTGGGCAGTTGGCGTGTATTTTTGTCCATAAATATGAATGTGCATTAGGTTAATTGAAGCGCCGGGCTTTCAAGAAGCCGGACAGAGGCATAGGTTTACACACGGTTGTTGAAAGTCTGTAACCCACTCTATTGATTTTAAGAAATAAATTCGAACGCACATGTAATTTGAAAGACAACGATGTGCCATCAAATTAATTGGCCTGCAGAACCGCAGCAGTGGCCTAACTCACTCCAATGCAGTGAAGCTGCTAGTCCGGGGTCCATGTCCACAAGAAGTGTATGGGGCAGTTGATCAACTACCAAAACTCGAACGAAATCGAGAAAGTACTCACAGCGATGACATAGAATCTCTCCCACGGAGGTTACTTGAGGGATGTCCCAATAGCTACCGACCAGATGGCAACGCGAACTAATCTCCCAGAGATTGTACTTACGCACAGAGAAGCATTCATTAATACAAATAAATAACGTTTTTTTATTAAAAAATAAAGTCCGGCGGCTTTGCTCCAGCCACCCTCATGTATATATAATAGCTATTCATATCCCTAATGGCCCCTAAGGGTCGCGGCGCGTGTGGCCTAGTATCGCCACAATCGCTTGGCCGCCATCGTTGCCCACTGATTCTTAATAAAGCTAGATGATAATAATAATAATAATAATAATTCGTTGGCTGGTTTTTCAGACCGGGCCGGGTCATTGCATCCGACACTTTTTTGATCACGAGACGTTTACGACCCAGGACAAGGTAATCCCCTGCCAGCGGTGGGATTTCGACCACTCTGTTCACCACTCAACGATTCTCGAGGAGTGGGACCTCGTCTGCGACAACGACTACCTCAAGCCCTTTCCACAATCCCTCTCAATGGCCGGTTTAATTATCGGTAACGTGGTGTTCAGCCATTTCTCGGACCACTACGGACGTCGTCCCGCCGTCTTCGCGGGAATGGTGATATGCGCAATTTCAGGTGTGATGGCAACCGCCACAAGCGACTTTATTGTATTCAATGTTGGCCGGTTCTTCTCTTCTGTATCGAAAATCGGCATCCAGGCTTCTATCGTCATCTACTTGGAAAGCATTGATCCCCACTATCGGTACGCGGCATAATACGATGATTACATTTATTCAAACATACAATAATTAGGAATTATTTCTAGGGATTATTGGGGGGGGGAATTAGCTGGGACCGGGGCTGAGGCCGACATTGTCCCGAGGAAGGCGATGGCATTGCCCCTCTGCACAGCGAGGGACAGGCGTTGCAGAAGGAAAGATCCTGCGCGCTTGTCCCCGGTGGCGCGAACCAGCCTATGGTAGATTCCTTCGAGGAAATTCGCAGTGAGGGGGCCGTGCCCGCCTAAGGTCTCAAAAGCAAGGGGGGAACAAGGTGGGTTGCCTTGAGTGCGGCGTACTTCCATAGCTTGGCCTGCTCCGCCCGCGCTACCGTGTAACCAGGGGTGGTTGCACAGTGGTTGACATAAGAAGGTGCTAGAGTGTCAACCACCATGCCGTCCCAAACGAGGTGCTGGCCTCGGTGGAAGGGGATGAGAGTTAGGCCGTCAGGGCGGCGCCCGCCGGAAGTGTCGAGGCCCTGTGCAAGGCCCCTATTATTATTATTATTATTATTATTATTATTATTATGGTGTTGAGTGAATCAACGCAGTAATCAAACCGGACTCGATGCATATGTAACAGTCAATTTCGAATGGTTATACTGAAGGCAAGACGGCGCTCGCCCCAAAATCGAACGCTGGACTACGCCGTTTCTTTGGATTTCCCTTGTACTGCCGTCGTAACACCCAACGATCTAATTCCTGCACTTATCTCTATACGATCTTAATAACCTTATGTCTATGACTGTAGTCTATCAGTGAGCATTAATTTAACCCTTTTCACATGATCTCTTACAGGTATCTCTTCTCACTGCTGAATGGATTTGGCTTCCATCTGGGGATGCTGCTCGTCGCGTTGACGGCTTTCTTCGGCAATAGCTGGCGTTACCTCCAGGGCCTCATTAGTGGGCCCGCTATCGCCATTCTGCCATTCTTATTCTACGTTTACGAATCGCCGCGATGGCTACATTCGCAGCGGCGGCCCGATGATGCCGAATCGGTCCTCCGTAAAATCTGCGATTGGAACAACATTCCGGCCGAACGCGTCGACGAGCTCTTGCCTAAGATCCGGACTAAATACGTCCATCTAAAGCAGGGCAAGTCGAAGAACGCGCTCGACCTGTTTCGTGATGGCGATGGCGCAAACACAACCCGTAACACGCTGCTCATGTGGTATCTGTGTTTCACGTCGGGCATACTGTTCTATGCGTCGACGTTTATGTCGACCGAGCTCGAGATCGGGCTCGGCCCGCATGTGTCGTTCTGTCTACCAATCGGTGCCGAGTTGATCGCCATTCTGCTTGTGTCTCTGGGTGTACGGTATATTCGCCGAAAAGCGATTATCTTTACAACGAGCCTGCTCGGCGCTCTCGGCTTCTACCTGATGGGCTTTGGCGAGAATCTCGGCGTGCCCTGGCTCGTCGATCTCATCGCCGTCATTATGATTCGTGCCAGCTCTGCAGCGTTCACCCAAATCTACCCGGTGTACAGCGCCGAACTCTATCCTACGCCGTTGCGTAACGTCGGTATTGGCTTTTGTGACTTGATGTATCGACTGGCCTCAACGATCGATCCGTTCGGCCGGTACTGGCTGCCGAGGTTCCACACGCACTTGCTACCCAGTCTTTACGGCACGATGAGTCTGGTAGCGTGTGTGTTCTGCCTCTTCTTGCCAGAGACCTTAAATAAGGCCTTGGACGACGGGGTGTTTGCTCGACTTTCACGGACCATGTCCTCGTTTCGTGAAAGCATACGCCGCGCCTCGAAAACGTCCATGGGGAACGAACGACGAGCACCGGACGATGTGTAAATGATCTGTTCCTGCCTTTCACATCCCTCTCGTGCGAAGAGCCGAAGGAGGCGGCACAATTGCCAAGGGGTGATCGATCAAATCTGTCTGCTGTCAAACGGGTATGGCTCTCGTTCAACTGCAGATAGCGAGCGGCCTTCTTCGAGATCAGCACAGCCGAAACTTCCGAACTTAGCTGTAAGTATCGTTGAGATTAAGAGATGTATTTTTGTCAGATACAACAAGCAACACTGGAAACCCGAAGGGAACAACACATCGATGATTGTCTATGTTGAACTCATCAAGAGCAGAAATGTACCAGTGAAAGCAATTCGTATAGGAATCGATATACTCTCGATTGCCGTCATATATTAACCTGCTAGCTTGCCTCGAAGTACTACGTTACTACATAGTGTGAAGAATATTTTCAAATAGAACGCAAAACACGTCTAACGATAACAAATGACAACAAATAGATTATTGTATCTATAGAGATTTCAAATTGCACATGGCACACCGCCAAAATAATAATATAGGTCAGATATGCCCGCTTATTCCCACTGGTAGCGGATCCGAAACCTGCACTTACCTACTGTGAGAGTTGACTTTAAGTGCCTACCAGCGTTTTTTACGACCGGGAGTCAGAGATGCCCCCCCCCCCACCCCCCACTCAAGGCGGCTATTCTTTTAAACCGAGCGTATGCTAGCCAACCCATGATAATCAGAAGCCACAACGTCGATCACTTTAAGACGAAACAATCTAAAGCTGAAGTGGTACCTATAGATCCGAGAGGGAACTTGGACGTATGTCTAGGATCGGCTCATTGCAGATTCATGACCACCTTTAAATCTACCACAGCTTGAACATGCTTAAATAGATAATAGATACCAAGAGGATAGTATCAAATGCAAAAATAAGACCTAAGAAGTCAGGGTTAATTGTTGATGTTGGGCTAATTACTGTTGCTATTTCTTGTGCTTTTTATTTTTTGTCCGAAGTAAACCGTATGGGTGTAGAAGTGCGGTCGACATTCGTTTCGATAATGTACCCGAAGTCTGTCCACACTTTGACAACGAATTAGGTAAACGTGAGGCCTTCTAGTTCGGTTATCGAGCTCAGATGTACACGAACTGCGATCTGAGACAGGGGTATCGCCTGTACTCGGGCTAAACCACAGCTTGCGCCTAGCCCCTTCGCTGAGTGTATCCTTCTTCCGCGACCCCTGATGTGTTACCCAAACAAGGAGGGGTTCTCACCGTGAGTGAATGTGACAATAGAAAACTAATCATAACGACGCTGTAATTGACGAAGTGGCCAAACAAGCCAATGAGTACGCGATGTTCGATTTTAGGCCGAGGCCAAGCGATTTTAGCCGAGGCCAAGCGCGATGTTCGATTCAAGCATTTTTGGCGTATTCAATACGTGAATCAATGCGGACCATCGCAGGCTGACACAAACGAGATAAGTAAATGGACATCCGTTTTGTCTTAGCCAACTGCTAGATATAGGCTCGCCTGAACTACTTAATAAATGGGGTAGATATATAGATGACGACACGTACATGAAATCAATTTATATGTTGATATAAAGAGAAACATGGCGAATTTATTTCAACTGTTCAACTGTACATAGACCCCAATGTATTGTTCAGAAAATACCTTTTTGCTTATGTGGAGAAGAATTGCCGGCACATATATATATATATATATTATATATTATCAAAGGGGCGTGGCCTGGGTGGCTAACGCGCATCTAACCATGGAAGCCACGAACAGCATCGATTTGTGAGTGCCGCTTCGAACCGCAGAAACTTCCATGGTTGGCTGGGACACGGTCACCATCGCCCTCCCTATGGTCACATAGGTCTGTTGAAGAACGCCCAGATGAGTCTATCGCCCGGTTAAGGCCAGAGGACGGACAAAAGGCGATGCATAATCCCTAACCCTGATCAACACTGAACTGAATCTTGCATATACCTCCACCTCTTCTCTCCTGACAGAGACCCCTCCTGCTACACAGCCGTGTCGAGGCCTCCCATACAACGAAGATAGCTATTGAAAGAAAAGCACGTGCTAATAATGTTTCCGACAGATATAGCAAACTTCATCCGAGAGCTGGACAGAAACAGTGACCGAGGGCGTCCAGCTCGTTGAGATCTCTATCATTTCAGTTTGATAATGAGTTCAGCTTTTTAGCTTTGGAAGATAGCGTATTTGCGTTGTATCTTTGCAATGCTCCGATCCATTTAAACTGCGAGATAGTCTGAACAGCTCGGGTCCCCCTGATGTCAACCCTAAGCTAATCCGTGAGGTTCAACGCAGCCACAGCTTACGCAGTCAATGTGAAATATATTCCGAATGGATAATATAAAGCGACCGTGTCGTTTGACTCATAAGTGAATGAAAGTTACACACAAAAAAAAATATTCTAATGGACAAACAAATACATTCAGAAATACCTATGGGCGATATTTTCGTTACAAAAACACGTATGGTTGAAAAAAGCCTTGATCCAAATATATATATATATATATGTAGATGTATGTATGAACCAAACATTGTTTTAGTCAAAGCCGGTCCACAGTTTAGGTTGGTTGCTTTTGAGCTGACTTAAATTGGAACGATTATTATTCTGATTTTTTTGTGAGTACAAGAACACCAGAGTCTTTGGTCCAAACGTTTCAAGATTTATCCACTTTTGAAGTCAGTCAACAAGATGCCTGAGATGTTTGCATTGCCATCCATAAGTTTGCAAGTCCACAATGGATTTTCACCGGGTCTGACAATGTCTATTGCATTCTGATTCAAAAGCTATTCAAGTCTAATCCGAGATAGCTGAACATGTGCACGTTATCCATTCAAGAGGCGACTGCGAAAATCAGAATATGAACAGTCTCTGCTGTAGTAAGCGGAAAACTAACCTTCCGAAAAATGAAGTATTGTATCGTAAACGACAAAAACATAATAACTTTAATGAGCGGAACTCGGTAAATTGCAGGGCAAGCTTCATTTTGGATCAAACTTTGTCGAGTGTACATTTCACCCTTTCAGCTTAAATGAGATAATTATAATTAGCCTTGCGGGTTGTATATAAGCGACCTCGACAATGGCGAAGATCATAGATCCAGCATAAATCACTCATGCTTTAACACCAGTAGTAAAGGGCTCGCAAAACGACGTAACTCTCACCGACACATCTCTGTTCCGTTTGTTTGTAGATCAAATAAAGGGTACTGACTGAGATGTACATGATTATATCTTCAACCGTTTGGGTCGAAGACCCCCACTTTGGTGTCATTGTACTAGTGATCCGCTTCGCGATGAACTACGCGTCTGTGGTCAATTAGCAGCCGATCGACGACATGTTTCTCGTGGACCGATTTATACATGTGTATATATATATATACATATACATACACACACAAGTTATATGGCAGCTTTTTCATGAAACGTTCAACAGTCTCTCATTAATCAGGCTTCGAGCAATTTCGGCCGAGCCGGGTTGAGGGGCTTGGACGGGAGCATCGCGTAATGCATGGCGTCTCTTCTCCTAGGAGAACTTGGTAATCAATGTAGGAGCATATATAGGGAACGATTGCTCTTAGGTGTACTACACGTTCAGGGGGGGGTACAATTGTCGGCCACTTTTATAATTAAATAAATTATAATACAGTTACATAATGGCACTAGTTAGACTTGCGCTCGTCACAGACACAGATGTTACTGTTATCATTCAAGTGCAGAGAGACTACCGATGACCAGCAAGGCCGATTAACTTGTGAGGTGCATGATATGACTAGTCTCAATTTATAGATGCCCAACAGAGATGCCCAGCGACATATAAAATCGATTCGAATGGACCCCAAACATGAGGTTTGCTTGCTTAGCTTCTATGCGAATGAGTGGAAGATTAAAATTAATTAGTAACTTTGGAGAGCTCGCTGGCGCCCAGGGTACGCCACAAGTATATAGCTGTAAGCTACGATTATTGTTATGAACTGTAATAATTATACAGAATCTAATGCTCGACGTTGTAATAATGTTGTTGTAATAATGTCATTGGTAATTAAAAGATTATTGCTAGTTATTATTGTGATTATTGTTTGTGACGTTGATGCGTTGTTCGTTCATCCGTAATGAAAAGTTAAAGCGGATGGCTTCCATGTGGCGAAGACTACAGAGATCCAATGTTAAGTCAATAGGTATCGCGTTATTATATATATATATCTTGCTCTGAAATAGCGCACATGCATACATATATATATATATATATATATATGCATACACACACACAAATATACGGATAGAGACAAATATTTATAGAATCAAATATGTAAGAGTCGCATTGAAAAATAAATGTGAAATTAAGATTGACCAATCGTGTCGCGCAGTTCTTCTAGATATAATTGCCTAAGTATTCATTCAAATTCGTTACAGTGAACCTTTTCTACCCTTGACTATATGCCACTAGTGTTTATTGATCATGATTATGCGTTCTTAAATGTACTTTTATGTCAAACCTTCTTACATTCGGCTATTGAAGTAGATGGATTTTTCGTACTTATAGTTAAACTAACTAGTGCAATCATAGTTTCTCCTCGTCGGGAACTGATGCGTAGAACTTAATCAATAAAAAAACACGCAACTACGAATTTAGTGGACTTTTCTAGTTTAACCTTTCGTGCCGTGTCATTCATTTTGTACGCTTCGTACGGTAGGTATCGAGTAATATCGGTCGGTAGCCTGTGCGTTTTGTGACTTCCAAAGTTCATCTGAAACAGTAGAACTTCATTGCCTACATCTTTAATTATTATCTTACATTAAAACCGAGTCGAACGTCCTGTTCGTATGTCACGTCGACTCAGAAAGGTTCTGTTTGCTCTGAAATCCGGAAACCTTGTATTGAGGTTTACCTCTGCTAGGTAGGTTGAGGATTTGCATAGCCACAGATGACTTTTTGTCATCTTATTTAATCTAAGAATATAAAGTCGACAAATCGCGACTCGCAGCTGATCGACTACCTCAATCTGTGTAACACATTTAATTCACCCTCTGTATTTAGTGTTACATATATATATATCTTTTTCATTTGTTATTATTTATTTTATTGACTGTATTATTAACTCGTTGTTATGCACTTGATAATTTCCCAGTTATTACTAAACAAAAAACTCTATATATCTATCTTCTCAGTGACTTGATTGCTCAACCAACGTATTATTATTATTATTATTATTGTTATTATCGTTTATTCGGTATAGTAATTCGCAATACATTCATTTTCAGATTATTACCATCGTGTGCAAATTACTCTTAACATAATTATTAGTATTGTCTATTAATCACGAGAAAAGCCCAAACGGGTCGTAAAGGGTATTGCTCGGGTCGGTCCATGTTACAACCGTCACACAACTGAGAATGAGCCAACTCAATCAACGACTGTTCGAAAAGCGCTCCTCGCTAGCAAACCCTTCCCCCGAGCGCGCCAGACCGGACCGAATTTCTATGCGCGTGTGCCGCATCTTGGGTGTGTTCGAATTCGCCTGTCGCGCATCGAACAAAAGGTCGACGAGCGGCATCGGCGTGAAATCGATTCCGAGTCGTTCGCGGACGCCACCGGCTCTCTGAGCGTATCTGAAGAACAACTAAATAAAGTCACTGTTGATACTGTCTTAACTTCCATTAACGATAGAGAGAGAGATAGAGAGAGAGAGCACTTGACGACGCAATATCTCAGCGTCGAACAGGAAATACTGCCGCACTAGGAGCTATCTTATCTTACTGAGGAGGTGCAGTTTTGTCGATGTCGTCCCAGTGTACGGTGAACTAGGTGGAAACAACGTTGTGGAACTCAGAGGGAATGAATTCAACACTGCTTCAGGAGGCGTGGGCTGTCGAGGTGGGATCGAGGGAGCCGTGGGCTGATGACGCCAGGCTTTTCCAACCGCTTGAGGGCAGTCAGACGCAATCCAATGAGCGGACACAGTCCCTCGCCGTTCAGGTGTGTAAACATAAAGGAGAAATTCACGCACTGAAATGTACTCGAATGTGTTGCCACTGTTCGGTTTATGGACAAAGGAGAGAAAATGTGCATTAAAAACAACGCGGAACATCAGCGTTGTTAGATAGTTATGCTCGTTGTATAGTTATGGTGGTCATTTAAGAGTTACTCGGGAGATGCCAGCCATAGGACAGGCGGCATTTTGACGATTTCATGTCGGTTGAAAACTCGAAACTGTAGATTGAAATGGACGTTGATTCATTGAGCCACTCCATGCGAGCGAGTTACGCGAAAGAAGGTGTAAAACATTAATCGAATTCATTTGGTGGTACCGAAGCTGCACGGTGTTACTACAATACTACGCTGCGCACCGCGAAACACTCTGTCCATGAGCCGGATCTTAGGTAGTTTAATTAATTAGTCGCCTATTTCTGAGTTACAATGGGAGCCAGATGATGCGTCAACTGCATGCCAGCGCAATCTGTTGTAAATTTCGTATCGCCGGATTAACGTTCACTTCGTTCATGTTGCTGCTGTTGCGTTCGTAATAATAATTTCTCATTGAGCAAATGTGTCTGAATTAATTAATTACACAACTAACTCGTAGTGGGTCGACTATATTTTCGTTTGTTCTTGCTATTACAGTCATATTTACGTGTATGCGGCCTGAGACATGACGTCGAGCAGCGCGTAAACGCCGAATTCATCTCACCAACTGGTGCAACACCTGTGCTTCAATGTGGCTCATTTATACTCGCAGAACTTGACTCTATCGTGAGCTTTGTCGCCTCGAAAGGCATCTCCCGGACCAGTGGGCTATCGTCCGCCGAGAAAGCGGACCTTAAGGCCTACTTCAGTCTGGTTGGTATCGAATAATAAATTGGAACCGATGGCCACCGCGCATCTGAAACACACAACCATTGAGTTGGGCAAAAACTAGCTTTTTTGTAACATGATGAATATAGCATGTGTAGCGTGTGCAATTGACCGTCGAAGTTATGCTTCCAGTTGTCTATGATGAACTGATTCGAGAGCATTGTTTTCGTGTATTGAAGTTCGGGCAAAGCTAAGTGTGCGGAGAGATTGTGGATTTCATCAATTGAGTAACACGATCCATTGGTTGAGTCTAATAACGATTCCTCCGAGAACGAATTTACATGTTTTCCGTTTGTCGCTTATTGTCTTGTAACGAATTCAGGTTCAGACTGTATTATGCAGCGCGGAGTTGTACTTCTCCTGGATCTCACCGTCAGGATACGCCGTCACGTACGATCGCTATGGAAGCGTCTACCCCTGGCCTCTAAACGGTATTCTCCCTTGGAAAAAACGGCGGGCTACGAAAAAGCTCCTTAAGGAGTGGTCACAGAAGAACGAAGTCGAAGTTTTCGAAGAGGTAAGCACGAAGCGATGAAATCATCTCAGTAACATTGAATAACATTACTTGTCCCAATGGCCGCGTATTTTGATTCTGCACACATTCATCGATATAGCTGAGAGCACGCTTATACTGTACGAGTATAAGCGTGCGCTCAACTATACCCTGTATAAGTAACAAGCAAATACGATTTACCAATCCAATCCAATCGTTCTCTTCCTCTCTTCCTTTCTGCCACAGGTTGGGTCGTGTTTGACGGCACTTTCGGAGCGTTTGTCTGATAAGACGTTCTTCTTCGGCACGCAGCCTACGGAGCTTGATTGTCTTGTCTTCGGGCACCTGTTCATCCTGCTAAATCCTGGCCCCGAAGCGGCACCTGGCCTCCGCCAAGTTGCCCCCCTAGTTAGGAAATTTCCCAATCTCGTTCAGTTTTGCGATAATATCGAAGCAAAATACTTCCAGAGAGAGCTGCGATAGCGAAACGTGCCGAGCTAATGGAAGCCAACAGAATCGTACACCCAATGAAAAGGTATTTTAGAGTCTCTCTGTGTCTCCCGCACCGTTCGTGTCATCGTGTCCAAGGCGGTCCCCTAGGGTTATGCTATGATGGTTCAGCTCGACACAAAAACGTCGCATCCAGAGGACGTTTTTATTTTACATTATACTACGCTGAGCTAGATGAACAAACCGCGAATTGTCACATAATATGTTACGCTCTATTTTAATATATGAAGATTCCAAAATAAACATAAAAAACGTCGTCGTCACCAAGAATACGTCCGCTGTTGTAATGTTTATCTCGGAACCTGCTATTCGAGAGGTTCATGGCAAAATCCATCATGGACCTGTCGACCTCGAATAGTAGCCCTAAGCAGTTCGAGTGTAACTGTTGTGTACGCAGTCGTAACGTTCCTCGGTGCAATGTGCGTCGATTCTGCTCGGCGACGTGCTCGATATCGGTTCCCCTTTCGTAGAGCTCAGACATGAAATCATTGTAGGAAGTTCGAGCTCTGAGAGCTCATGCGAATGTTGTCAATGGTCTATATAATGAGAATCAAACGAAGATACCTAATGAAACACGAATATCGATGTCACCTGTGGGGTGGGAGATTCGATAGCGAGGCACTAGCTAAGGGGCAGTTACCATGCGAATGTCAATGGCAGTCAGTGACCATGGGGAGTGGCCATTTCGGTGTTTCAGCACAACTTTGAAAGGGTCACACAAGCCGCAGATCGATTAGTTAGCTATAGAATGATGTTAATAAATTGAATCAACTGTTTATACGTTAGTTAGTCTACCAATTAACGAGAATAATAAATGGACGTCGCAAGCTTAGCTGCGCATTGCTGTATTCACGGGTCATATTGTTCTAGCCGAGTACTTTCTACCTTTACAATAATGTCCGTTGGTATCAAGAAAGTATATTCAAACTCGTCAGTAATGGGCAATAATAATCTGTTTCTGTCAATAGATATATCAGTTCGGCACACCCTGCCGACTGATACCTGTCCCTAACCTATTTAACGAAACGGTGTCGATTCAGTTCGAAACAATAGCCCTTCCTCATTATTAAGGTCTCTGCCGCGTGAAAGCGGAAACGTTGAAGAAGCAGTTTCTGACTACGTTACAATAATTTACACAAAGCCTTACTATTACATGCTGCGCCTATTCATTTTCCATTTTGTTAAACACCTGCAAATGAGAGTAACAAACTATTGCACCACTCCGCGACGATTAATATAGCACTCAGTGCGATGAGTGAATTCAATGTTTCTACGTTTCACGTAGGTGGAATAAACATAGTGACCTTCGTCATGTGCGCTTTTCAGACGCATTGCAACGAATAGCTTGATTTTGCTGTTAACTCGTGAACACGCGTCGACAACATCTGCTATGTTCCACGTTATGCACGGTCACATAATTGCTATTGCATCTGGAAGGTTTTTGGTTTCTTTCCTGAACGGGAAATACAGGTGGGATACGCTTCGGATGTGCTGGCCACACGCGGGGCAAATTGCTAGCGTGACTCATTCTCAATTGGAGGCGATGCTCTGTGTTCATTGTCAAAATCTTGACTTGTGACGTCATCAGTTCTGCTGTCTGCTGACTGCTTGAATTAGCACCCGACTCAGCAGCGAGCTTTTATTTTCTCTTCGATAAATGTGCTCACAAGCCAGTGACCCCGATTCAAAATGGCGACACCCGGAAGTTCGTCTCTGAGAATGGGAAAATTATCTTCAAACGCATTGACACCACCAGAGACATTCTAATCTCCGTGGTAGTGGGCCGATCCAGTGCAGGGGGTTTGCTTGACGTGGATGACAAAACGCCTCTGCCTGCTAAAACCACCATCCTCTGCTGAGGGTCTATCTCTTCCCTAGAGTCTGTTGACTTGGATTGAGGCAACTGCGCATGAGGGTCCGATATGAAATGGCACTCACTCAGATTGTATTCGTCTTGACAACTTCGCACATGTAAACGTGTTGGTGTTTTAGGGAGCGTCGTTCGTTATTTACGCCTAAGGATTGGTGCTTTGGCCAAGTTTAGTTCGAGAGGTCAGCTTCTTCGAATAGACGTTGTTTGCTTTTCAGTAAAGGTGACTTCGCCCTGAAGCGAAAGGGGACGTAATTGAATCAAAGAAACGAAGCCGCTGAGCTCGACATCTCCCAGAGATGGACGGAGCCAGCCGAAGCCAAGACGAAGATGAGGGTAGGTCATGATGATCGTATTTAATATTCACATAGGTATCACTAGGCTGCATTGTACGTGTATGTGTGTGTGTGTGTGCTAATCCTCCGGTAGAGTAAAGGTAAAGGTTTATTGATTTATTAAAGGGGAGGTTTCCAATGGTTCGAAACTATCGAACACCTCCTGTTTCCAGCCATATCAATTAGTTCCATGGATTAACAGCGTGAGTGCTAAACGTGGTCATTGTCCCCATATCCTTTCACGCAGAGGAGCTATCCGCTGCCCGTTACGCGGACTACCCGACGGTGACGCTGTCTGACGTGGTCACAGGCAAGGAACGACTCCGTAAGAAGGCCAATCGTAAACACCGCCTCTTGGCGATAATCAACTCAGTCGAGCCGAAGTTTGTATTTATATATTAGTTGCTAACATCATCTAATTGATAGCTATTCTGACATCTAATTTTTGTGGCCTCATTCATCAATGCTGCGAAAGGGAACTAGAGTCATTTGCACCCTGAACAGTTTGCAGTTAAGGTTGCCGTTTACGCCAAAGTGTCTCGACTCTTCGGGGTGTATTCGACAGGTCTAAGTCCACTCTCCCTCTCTCTCTTACCCTTCGAACTGAATCTTTAGATTCACACAAGTGAAAGCACCTTAAGGATTTACCACAACACCCTCAGATTTACCATGATTTTTGAACAGGGCATGGTGGGTAAACGTATTTCATATGAGTTACTTAACTCTATGTCTCACTGTTAAATATCTGGCTAATGCGCATTTCCTCGAGTGCGGTTGCGATGGAAGCCACAAGCAGGACGTTTGTTATAGCTGGTTCGATCCCCAGAGATTGCCGTTTTGCCTGGGATATGGTTAGCACGGCCTATGGTCAATAGGTCTGCAGGTCAATAGGCACGGCAAATGGTCAGTAGGAACGACCACGTGTACCCAGCATCACCGACATGATCGGCCCT
Source organism: Stratiolaelaps scimitus (assembly GCA_019614645.1). Taxonomy (NCBI): domain Eukaryota; kingdom Metazoa; phylum Arthropoda; class Arachnida; order Mesostigmata; family Laelapidae; genus Stratiolaelaps; species Stratiolaelaps scimitus. The sequence continues at coordinate 1,884,637 of JABWDB010000050.1, forward strand.
TGAAGGAGAGCGACACATCGTTACCTAGACCTTTCCGCCATGAGAACTCAGCTGAGGGTCAGTCAAGAGAGCACCGAAGAGGCTAAGTATCAGTCGCTGTGCAGATGAGCCGCTTCATTTTAGTGACGAAGCTTCATTTTGTTCACCTTTTTGTAGCATTACGAGGTGTTCTTCAGCGCTATTGCATTGTCTGATGCAGAAACTAGCCGACAGAAACGCAGAGACCGATCCACAATCCGCCCTGATTCCCCGGGAACGATTCGCGCTGCAACAGTGCTATCAGACAGCTTACCTCCTCGAGCGAAAGCTTCATCGTAAATCCCTCACTTACCTACACGTACGGGAATATTTGGAGAATCTCGCCTGCCTCCACGATTATTTTGTTGAACGCTTCGGACTCTACTACTCCAGCGTATGCAAATAAATTCAATGTTACGCTAGCAACGCTGACCTGATAATAATAATAATAATACATATTTGCAATACAAACTATTAAACATAATGAATTATGTATATATATATGTATGTCGTATAGCCTCCTCCCTGCCACGGCCTTTAGTGATGCACTTACCGAGTGGTTGAATGCCTAAGGCCTCCTCAGGCCACCTCAATAACAGCAGATTTTCTAGCCAAGTGAAACCTCCTATTTTATAGGCTACATTTCATCATCAACTCGTATCTGATAATGAACATCTCCACGACCTGTATGATTCATTTCATAATTGTGTTTTTGGCTCTACTTCTGCGTGGAACGATATCCTCGGGAGCGCAGTCCATTTCAAGTAATCTCCGATCGATGATACTCACCCTTGAGCAGTTGGTGACATATCTGGAAAGATGCTCGGGGGTCACTGCGACAGATTGGATCGAGGTAAAGCTTGAAAACAATATAATAAAACATTATTGTTATTATTAATATACTATTCTTTCTGCATCGCCCTTGGCTTGTTGTTCCATGACTGTCCTTGCCTGACACCGCCAACTGTCCCCAACTACATCGCTAATAATTGTATACTTTAGGACGCACAATCATTATCATTGTCCGCTGACGTAGACCAAAATGATCTTATTATCTTGATTAATATATATTTTTACTGACATTTACTGCCAGTTTGTTAGTTTCTCTGAAAATCCCCCCTCACACGGAATACGGAATATATGTTTGCACATTTGAATATAGCTACTTAAGGTGAGTGTAAGCAAGGGGAGTCAGGCAGCAATGAGTCGAGTAATGTATTACTTGGTAAATCGTTATAAAATCTGGAATCGGTATTTTGTACGAGTGTCTAATTTCATTTTCTTTTTGACTTAAGGTAGCCCCAATATTTCAACAAATTGCTACAAAGAGCACACATTTGGGGCATTTATTCTATATCGGATTAAATACCTATGTGTCAAATAACAAACAGACCATAAAGAACAGCGTATATGACGGCGCATGCAGCCTGCTACAATGAAATGTGTAATTTTTAAGGGTGTTCAAAATGATAAGGCACCCTCAGCTATCGAGTGTTCTCGCTCTCTTGTGCTAATTCGGGTCGTGTAGTCCTGCCCTGCTTGATTATAACGTGAAAGATTCGGTTTGCCATACTGTCAACTAGATTTTAGTAGAATCTGGTCGCTGACGCCTTTCTAGGCATCCAGCATCGTTTGGTCGGGCAGTCATGTGGCGTTGAGGATGAGGTCTTGCTTTCATTTGCTTCCGTATGATATGCAGATAACGCAATAATAACTACTTTCCCTGCATTAATAAGGCTCAAAGCGTGTTCCGTAACTACAGTAAAGAGTGACTGCTCAACACAGACTGGATCACCTCAGCAAGAACACTCGATAACTGAGGGTGCGTTAGCACACCCGAAAAATGACACATTTCATTGTAGCAGGCTGCACGCGCCGTCATACGCTGCTATTTATGGTCTGTATGTTACTTGACACGTACGTATTTCATCAGATAATACACAATAAATGCCTCAAATGTGTGCTCTTTATAACGATGTGTTGAAATATAGGGGATGCCTTAAGTTTATGAATACCACTGTATATATATGCATGGGGAAAGCAGACGTATGAGTTTTAGCAGCGTCTGTTTCAGCTGTCGATGAATTGTTTCCTGTCTAAAAGCATAATATTTGCCATTTGTGAACACACCCGGAATTCACCCTGCTCGAAGCCTAGTGGTACAACCTCCTTCTGTGTGTCCACACCGCCGACTCTCGGCTATGGATCGTTGATGTGCTTTTAAGTGTGTGCTGATTATAAATGTCGATTCATTACAATGGTTGATATTTAGGTCGCGCGCTCATTTGTTACCGGGTCAGCCAATATCATCGAGTTCAACCAAATCCCGTCAGATGCCTCGGTCGTTCCGAGTGTGCGAATGTTCACCCCTGTTGAAATCACAGGTAGATACTAGATTTTGTGGCTGGGGAGGGTATGTCTTCAACGCAAACGGATCAGGCGATGATTGGGAGAAAGTAGGGAACGAACGTTTAAATTTAGTCGATACTTTTTCCACCGTGTATACCGCCTGTATCTAAGTATGGCCCACGTAGATGTTTCGCGACAAATTCATTTCTGCCGCCTGATGTTGGATAGACTGATTCGTAGCCTAAACAGATTCGTCAATGTTCAGTCGAGGATTGACGTCGAGATTTCGTTCGCATTCAGAGGCAGGAAGTTTTGGGGCATCATACGCAGCATTGCTGGGGGCTGGCCAAGGAGACGTGCCTGTCGCTCTCAGGGTCGTCAACATGTTCACAGTGCGGCATAATCACTCGCTCATCAATACAACGGTGCGTCACGTGTCGAATAGATATTCGCGTATTCGATCGTAGTGGCTAGTAGAGTACAGGTTCGTCATTGACTTACAGGGCCTAAACTTTTAGCTATTAGGTTAGCAGCAACAGTGTGCGATCCTGAACTTGCCACACATGCTAGAATGATCTATGATCCTGAACTTGCCCTAGTACAATGCTAGAATGATCTATGCAGTCGTCAAGCCTTATCTTGCTAAGATCTGATTCACATTGAGGGCACACGTTGGATACAGTATATGTCGAACCCCTCGAGGATATCTGTCTACCCTCTGTCAGTTGTTAGCCATACACGACACAGCTTAAATTAATTAATGAGCCTAAGTATATTTTGCCCTGAATACAGCGTCCATGCCAAGCCTATTCTCTTCTGATCATTTTACCTATCAGGTCATCCATCTCTCGAGTCAGCCGAAGACGTGCGCCGGGACATTTTCGCGGTCTTAGCGTCTCCTCTTGCTTCATCCTTTAAGAGGTCAGTGAGGTCAGTCCTTGCCCTGCTTGTGTAGAAAATACGAACTCGTTGTATTGTGTCCGCCAGTATTAAATAGCTATCTTCTTCGTAACAGAGCGATTTTCAACAACACCAAACTGAGAAGGGCTTGGCGGGACCATTGATTTTTTTTTTATAAGAATTCAACAGCTCAAATCCGTAACATAGCGCAAAGTGCAAGTAAATGAAGGAATAAAATAACCGTAGTAATTTAAACGATGACTAACCGATAACACATTCATCTTGGCTCTTTGCAGATGTTTGCCGAAATTATCAACTCGCCATGGGTGTGCACCCAATACTGTTCATTCCTATCGTTCGAGGCGTACATATCTGTGAGCGAGCCCTTTCCCGGCGTGTCACTGTTTCGTCTGGCAAAAGCTCGGGGGTCCATCGAGTCGTCGAGGGACCTGAAGATCATCCTTGCACAACTCGCTATCGCTCTGCAACATGTTCATTATCAGGGGTTTCTACATCGATTTGTAAAGGTATACACGTCGAACATCAGAACATCAGCCAGTCAACGGCAACATCCGTGGTGAACTTGAATGTGAATATGGGCAAAATTAACACATCGGTGACTGTAATTGCCGACAATCGCCGCTGGCTAATTAAAGCAACAAATTTTTTTCGGTTCTACTCAAATGCTCGTACAGTAACGCTGAATGACGCGGTCTAGTGCCCATCTAATGGCTAGATAGACAATGCTTCATGTATCCGTTTATAGAGATATCCAGAGTTGTATGTTCGCCTACGTTCTCAAAATGAGAGATTGCCACATGTTAGGATACTTGTATGTGAATGAAGTGCATTTCTCTCCCCGACCCCTTTAACCCCGACCTTAATAGCCGTCGAGTATACAAGTGAATTCGCGGGGCCGGCTTAAATTGGGCGATTTCTTCAAATCCAAGGTCTGCTTGGGTCGCTTCTCGAGCTGCAAATTACGAAGCTTCGACAGAGGTACGGTGGCTGAGTTCGCGGACAAATCTCGAGTGGGCAGTCTGAGCTATATGGCCCCGGAGATGCTATTGTGTAAAGCGTACGGAAGAGCCGCAGATTGGTGAGGAATCTACTGCGCTGTTTGTTACATTATTTGTTGGGACATCCGATTGACTTTACTGTACCTGCAAACGATCCCTGTCTCTGAACAGCAGTTGCTCCATGCATGCTGAGATCAAACTATAATGGTCCATGCAGACTATAGTAGTAGCAGCGTGTACGACCTTTCCTAAATCACTAACAAAATTGCAGTTTTGATGTGCAATTTTGTTAATTGGCCATGTGATGGTCGCTGCTCTTTTTACAATCAGACAGAGAAATACGGACTTTGTTGGCACGCTTTTTTATGTCATAGATTGTAAATCGTGAGTATATTTGGAATCGAGAGAATTTCTATTTCTAGCCATTCATATATTATATATATATAGTGTATAAACTTCCAGTTCTTTTGGACGGACTACGACGTGATGCTTAAGCTAGGGTTACTAGTCAAATTGAAAATTTAAATCGAAAGCGTCTTTTACCTGCGTCTCGATCGAACCTATTTTACCAAGGCAAATAATTGTCCACTCATCAGGTGGTCCTTCGGAGTAACCGCTTTTTCGCTTGCAACCGGCAAGGTCCCGTTTCGAGGACACACGTATACGGAGCAAAAAAAAGCGATTTCAACCTCAAATTACGGCTGGCCTAGAGAAGACTGCCCCAGTGTGACCTCAAATCTGCGTTCGCTTGTTGGAAAATTGCTGGTGGTCCGGCCACAACGTTAGTCTATCCATCCACTTGTAACACATTAATATAGATTACAGATTAATTGATTTCCATTTCGCTCGTGGCATTTGAGCAGATTACCTCACCCCGCCTATCAGCGACTATCTAAACTTGGAGTACTTTCTGCTTCACTGCTCGTCAATTTCCGATCGACCCGATTTAATTCCGCAAAAAACCCAATCGTATGACGATTTTCAGCTAAACTCCACTAGGTGTCCGATACTGCACGAATTCGACGATCACGAATAAATTCATTCATGTTACTAATTATTATGCTGCTATTTCGCAGAACGGTTGTGTTCGCTGTCGTACCGAGACATATGGAAGCACACATACTTCTCGGACCTAGACATCGAGCATCTACAGTTCAATGATGAGCTGGCCGATATGCCCGTCGTCGATGAGATAATCACATCCGCTATGACGTCGGTGAAAAAGACCAACGCATCAATTTCATACGAAGAACTCACTGTAAATGCGGCGCCCCTATTATGTAAATTACGCACGTCCAATAACGTTATTCTGTTTGTTTACTACTTATTCTATTATAGTACATTGGCCATATTATATATTGAGGGATGCACCATATTGAACTTTTGAGATTGACCTTCATAGCATGGCATGAGTTCATCGCTTTTTCTAAAAATGGACATGTCCAAATGCTACTTCTGTTTTAAGATCAATACTGTTCTTTGTTTTGACAAAAAAAAAACTAAGTAAAAATCACTGATAGCCTCTCTTTGAGGTTGTTTCTACACCATGTTGGTGAAATCTCAGATACAGTAATCTTGGCGGCCTGCACGAGTCGTCTCTGACAATTTTGCCATGTTGCAACTAACATTGTACCCTGTGTGCAAGTTCATAACATCGATGAGCGGGTAGCTCTTCGCCGTGCCCGGACAATCGGTGCACTCCTACTGCTTTGAACATTGATATTTTGATAATTCGATTGTACCTTGCCATCAACGTCACGCCCAGGACGATCTGAGCCCTGCTGGTAACTGGTGGGCAGATGCAACACTGCAGTTTGAATGACCGATGGTGTATAATGTACAATAATATATACATAGAGTTTGTTCACTGACCAGACGTGATCTTCATATATCAAGCAATTATAATAGTATGTACGATACAGGGAGGCAATGCCTATTAAGGACGTTCGTTCACATTCTAATAATGATTATTTAGGATAACGAGGAACAGAATCCTTTGTTCACATTCACCTCACCGGGCTTCGTTCGCGTTGTGCAGAAATTAACCGCGGGTGAGGAAATTTCCCCGGAAACTCTCCGAGACCCTGTCACGTTGTTCAACCAGGATCAGAGCTATCAGTATCGATTTCAGGGTGAGTTTCATACGCGGGCGGAGAGTTCAATTTAGATACGAAAAAGTGCCATATTGAGTCTCCTCCAGCAACTCTTCGCAATGCAGAGCAGTTCCCGCCATCGACGCGAATATTAGCTCTCATACGAAGGGTCTCTTAAACCCTTGCGCAGGTCAACAAGTTTGAAACAATACAAAATTTTTGTTTATTAATGGGACTGCAGCTTTTCGGAACGCTTAACCTCTCGAAAGCTAGTTTAGTTATTTCTACACAAGCCATATCCCAATAGCTCAACAACTGGACGATGCTCGTTGGTATCCCACCGTGGCGGGTAGCTAGATATATTAACGATATGTGACATGTTATATGTGTGACTGCTGATTGATGTCGTAATCACGAACGACACGTTGACGATGTTGTATACACATCTAATAATTAACACGTACTAGAAAAATATTTACATTTCAATACCTGCAATGGATATATTTTTTGTACAAATAAATACTCCTATAGTGGTTTCCTATTAATACAGTGCTGTAAGAGACACGATCGCGTTTGAGTGGGATATGGCTTGTACGCCCTGCCTATGGTCACACAGGGGTCTGTTGGAGAACGGCAAAGTAAGTCCAGCAGGCCCGACATGATGACAGGCCCTTCAACCAATGCCGTTCGCTACCTACGTCTTTCTGCGCATGGAAAGTCAACTGAGAATCAGCTGACGGAGAAAAACCTAGATCATGTCTGATCTATGCGTAATATATATATGTATATATATTTCTTTTTGTGCTTGTTACAGACAAAGCTATTCCAGGGGCCAATGAAAATTCGAGACAACAGCAGCCGAGAAGTGATGAAAGCTCCAGTACAACCACCTCGACATCGTCCCGGCGGGTCCCTGCTCCCGAGGAGATGGCGCACCGCAGTGACTCGAAAGGCTCGACGGTGTGCTCAGTCTCCAAGAGGCACGGCTCTCGTCAGGCCACAGTGACGGCCATCAAAAGTCTTGGACCCTCGGTTCGAGCAGCTCCCACCGGAGGGTCGTTCCTCGAGCTCGTACGAAAAATGGAAAGCGGAATGGCCTCTGGACGCTCCTGTACTTCTAAGCATAATTCGCTATTGAATCCCACAACGGAAGATACCAGCCTAGCGTTTGCATCGAACACTCCTTCGATGAGAAACAAGACACACCGTAAACGATCTAACGTGTACCAACGACATCTGCCCAAACACGAACCCACTGTTCACGCGGACGTTGAGAACCTTCGACTGACATTGCCCCTTCTGAAGCCTACAGTTACAAATTCCTTGCCGGCAAATCCTCTTATGAAGGTGAGTGAGCCGCGCACTTCAGCTGCATTCATATAGGCAACGACAACTAGAAACGAACAGTTTGAAAAGTGTCATTTAAAAACGAACGTGTCATATTTACTGATCCTGTCCCTTGTCCTGCCCGCGGCAAAGCAGGCGGGAGGACCAGGACGATTCAGGACGATTTCCTCACAGGAATCGCCGATAGCGTGAGTCTTAGTGAGGCTTCCAGATGTCCTGGCAGAAATTCCGCTGGGTCGACAGTGCGGCTATTGGAGCGATGGCCACACGCGCGAGAAGAAGAGCCGCAAAAGGTCCCTCAGGAAAATTAATTTCCAACGCTACCAGACGCAAAAGCGTCAACGTCAGACAATGCGTGTTGTCCGAATCAAGACCAACAGGTTTTGCCGCAGGCTCACGAGATTGCCTGCAGATCGGACAAATGGGAAAACGGGTCTTGGTCTCTCTTTCGCTGGCGACGTTCGTGAAATGGCACCGCGTTGATACGGCCATTGATGACGGGTGCGGAGGCGAAGAGAGAGACAGTGACTTATGGGCGGAGGGTCAACACGATGGTAAATGGTTGACAGCGAGGACAGGTCCTGCCTTGCGCAGGCCTCTTAATCGTGAAACGGAAGTTGCTGTCAAGTCGAATGAAATATCGTATCGATTATTTTCTAATCGTTTGGATGTTCCTATTTCACTCATCACGCAAGGCTCACAGTTTTAAGCCGGTCACGCGTTCGTTCAGCGCTAGCCATGGTGCCATGTGTGCTGGCGTGTCGCTATCCATTTCGAAGAGGGCCCGCAATTAGTTGTAGGGTTTTTCTCCGTATTCAGTATTTATTTTTCATAATTTGCTGGATCGTTCAAAAAGGTTCACGATGCGACGGCCTGAGCCGCCTGTTGTATCAAATACCTATCGCACTCGCCGAGTTTGTCTACCCTTAGCTGATTAAATAGCGTATACGATAATTAGAAAGCGTAGTGCCTCCGGTGGCTATGAATACAAAAATAGGGAAAAATATTGATAGGTTGTAGACCTTACGATGCGTCCTGTGAACTATAGAACACCCTCGGTTGGTGACCCCTCCGGGTCAGACCGTGGGAACCAGACTGCCTAGGAGAGAGGGTGTGAGTGCTGACTCTCTGGAGCGGCTCAATAAAAGCAAGAGCGCGGGTGGCTGGGGTACACTCACTAACTTACTGCTTAGAGGTGAGCGTCCGTTGCTGTCGCTCGTCTTACTATCACTTACTGCTGTGTGTTTTTCTTCTGTGTATTAGTTAGATGTAACTTCTTGTACGAGTTTAGAGGTAGCTCGCATAGTCAACGACTGATCTAGCAGTTAGGCACAGATTATTTCCAACACTTTCGTTATCGGCACGAAGCTCTACGCGTGCAGGCTACTAATGACTCGGGTGTACAAGTGTTCTAACCTTTGCAAGTAAACAGCGCTGTGGAAAAAAAAAACGTGACCTCAAGTAACGACAAGGGAAACCCCATAGGATCTACGTGGGACATACACGGAGAATCGGCCAAGGTTTGTCGTATGCTCGAGGACGAAGATCACAACGATTGGGCCTACCTAGAATCGGACCAAGAGATTCAGGGGGACGAAGACAGCTGGAACATCCTCGGTTCAGTGGAGGAACAGATGATAGGGATGACGAGTGCGACAATGACGAACGGAGACCAGAACCCGACAAACAGAGTGATTCTGGAGGATGACGGGCGAAACTTCATGTTGTGGAGCTGTGCAACGATGCACCTCCTGCAGGCAGAAGGAGATGCCTGGGATTCCGTCACCGGAAAAATTATAGTAGGAACAAAGACGACTGAGGAGACAACCAAGGCTGAAACAGCAGCAAAGAAGGTAATCATAAACACGATTAGACCAACGTTGCTAATGCGGTTGTTCTACTCTAGCGCTACGACCTTCCCGCTTGAACCCGACGGAGATGGCACGACATACTCGGCACAGTACATGTGGAATACGATAATCAAACAATTCCAGACAACTACCGGTGTCAGGAAGGAACAAGTGCTGGAGTCATTTTTGGGATTCGCCTTCAAGCCAAACGTCAGCATCTGGAACAACCTGGAGACGTACAACAATCTGATTAGGGAAGTTGAGTCCACCGGATCAACCTTGAATGACGACTTCAAGTGCGTCAGATTGATGAAGGCTCTACCGCCATCTTGGAAACCGTTCAAGCTCGGCTGGGCGGCACAGACGTCTGGAAAAACCTACAGCAACCTAACTAGGATGATCCAGGCGGAGGCCACCAGAGATGGAGATACTGGCGCCAACGGAAACCGGATAGAAGCCTTGTGGACGAGAGCAGGAGAAAAGGCCAACCTAAATCGTCCCGGAATAAGTGCTGGAAAATACTATCCAGTTGGCGGCCAGGGTGGTCAAAGGAAAGGACCACAAGAGAAGCTCTGTTATGCTTGTAATAAGCCTGGCCATTTTAAACGAGATTGCAAATCCAGAAAAATCCAACAGCCTCAACCAGTGAGAGCCCCGAGGCCGCAGGCTCATTGTTCCGAACATCGATCACAGCCACCAAAGGAGCAGACAAAAGAACAGGGCGACACCAAAATATTGGCATTCGTGGCCAACGGTGGTGTTGCAATCAAAGAGGATGAAGAGAGGGCAGCGTGGGTGGTGGACAGTGGAGCAACCCACCACATCACCAATGCATATGACTGTTTCACTGACTACTCAGCTTTTGAGGAGCCTGAAGCCGTGGCCGTCGGTGGTGGAAGACCACTTGAGGCTCTAGGTTCCGGAACAGTCGGGCTGGAGATGATCATCGGTGGAGCCCCCAGGAAGTGTGTTTTGACCGATGTGCTGTACGTGCCGTCAATGCGTCGGAATCTGTTTTCGGTGGCTAGGGCCACGGACTGTGGATGGACGGTGATAGGAGGAAGCTCTCAGATGACTATCAAACAAGGGTCAGTGGTCGTAAAGGCCAAGAGAGTGGAAAACCTCTATCTTCTTCCACTGGGGAAGAAGGAAACGGAGATAGTGGAAGCACTGACGGTGGAACCGGTCTCTCTGCAATACTTCCACCGTGCTCTTGGACACATAAATACCAAGGCAGTGGCCGATTTCCTAACTCGGGAGAAGATCGCGTACAAGAAAGATACAACCCAGTGCACCCCATGCATTGAAGGTAAACAACACCGCGTCTCCTACAAAGGCAGGTCTGTCGGTGTGAAGGGACCTGGAGATATGGTTCATACGGATCTCTGCAGCCCGTCGGAGCCGTCACTTGGCGGTTCTAGGCACTTTATGTGCGTGACTGACGAGTACACCAAGTTCAGAAAAGTGTACTTTCTGAAGAGCAAAGACGAGACGGTAAAATGTCTAGAGAACTACCTCACCTGGTTCTCCACACAAACTGGAGGACAGGTTAAGGCACTTATGACGGATAATGGTCTGGAATTCGTGAACAGCCAAATCACCGAAATTCTACAGCGCATCGGAGCTGAGCAAATACGCTCAGCTCCCTACACACCTATGCAAAACGGCATGGCAGAGCGAACGAATCGCTCGATTGCAGATTTAGTAAGGGCGATGCTGAGCGATTCTGGTCTCCCTTCGTTTCTGTGGGCAGAGGCGGTGATGTGTGCAGTGGAATTGATGAATATAGCATTGTTGAGCCCTGGGACTGGTATGTCGCCCTACGAGGCGATTTACGGGCGAAAACCGAATATCGCCCGCATACAGCCGTTTGGAACCGAATGTTTCGTTCGCAACACAAGACCCAACAGGAAGAAATGGGATGCCAAGGCAGTAAAAGGCTTCCTGGTTGGGTACCAGCCTCGGATTGACTCATATCGAATCTGGGTCAAGGGAGAGAAGGACATCACCATCTCAAAAGATGTGACCTTTAGCAAGATGAATCAGCTGGAGAGAGCGACCGAAAGATCCGAACAGGACCCTGAGAAGTCCGAACCAGAAAAAGACAAGGAGGAGGAACAACAGAAGACTGACCATGAAGGCCAACGGCCAGAAGGACAGAATCTCAGGCCACGGGAGGCGATTCGTCGCCCAGTAAGATATGAAGCGTCGCTGGTAGAGCCGACATCGCTTGGGGAGGCCCTTAGCTCTCCAGATGGGATGTTATGGAGACAGGCGATTGAAGACGAGCTTCAATCGATCCAACAAAATGACGTGTGGGAACTCACGAGGTTGCCACCAGGTCGAAAGGCTCTCGGCTGCCGTTTTGTATTCAAAATCAAGGAGAATCAAGACGGTGAGCCGACAAGATATAAGGCCAGACTCGTTGTAAAAGGTTACAACCAAAGGCCGGGAGTAGACTACGACGAGACATTTGCTGGTGTTGTTCGTTTCGACTCGGTACGAACGATGTTGAGCATTTGTGCATCTCAGAAGATGCACCTCCGGCAGTTCGACATCAAGACAGCCTTTCTTCACGGGGAGCTGTCAGAGGAGGTGTATGTTGAACAGCCGGAGGCCCCCTACAATGACGGAACAGATAGAGTCTGTAAACTAAGGAAGAGTCTGTATGGTCTGAAGCAGGCACCCAGGTGTTTCGGACGGAAACTGAAAGAGAGCCTGGAGGAGCTTGGACTACGACAGAGTAAAGCAGACGGCTGCATCTTCTATAGGAAGGGAGAGAAGACTGTTCTGCTGGCGGTATATGTTGACGATGGATTGGTGGCAGCATCCGATCTGTCGCTACTAGAAGAGATAATCCAAGGACTGTCTAGACGTTTCGAGTTAACTTGTGGCGACCCAGACTGTTATCTGGGGGTGCGCATCAAAATCGACCAGCACCATAACATTAGTCTAGACCAGACTAAATACATACGAGATGTGCTGAAACGTTTTGGAATGGAAGATTGCAAGACAGCCGCCACACCACTAGATGGCTATATACGAGTGGAGGGTGACGAGACTGCGACTAGGGACCCAGGTAGGCCGTACAGAGAACTCGTCGGCTGCCTACAATACATGGCGGTGGCAACCAGACACGACCTCGCCTTTGCGGTCTCCTACCTGTCGCGATTTCTTGACTGTCATGACGATCGTCACTGGACCGCAGGACTTAGGGTTCTGAGGTACCTTAAGGGAACCGCAGAGCTCGGGATAAGATACAGCGGATTGGCTGAGAGTGGGGAGGCAACTCTGACAATATACTCGGATGCTGATTACAGCTCGTGTGAACGGACTCGTCGTTCAGTAAGTGGAATGCTGATAAAACACGCAGATGGACCCATCATGTGGTCATCTTGCCAACAGAAAGTAACGGCACTTTCCAGTACGGAATCCGAGTACATAGCGGCAGCGGAATGCGTTAAAGCAGTAGTTTGGACGAGACTGCTGTTTGAGGAGCTGCTCGGAGGGGTGGTGCCAACTGTCCAACTTGATAACCAGTCGGCTATCCGACTAATAAAGAATCCGGAATTTCACAAGCGGACTAAGCACATCGATGTGCGCTATCACTACATCCGTGAGCGGTTTGAAGCTGGAGACTTCAAGATTGCATTCGTACAAAGTGAGTTCCAGCTGGCCGATTTCTTCACGAAGCCACTGGCGAAACCTCGCTTCACGGAGCTGAGACGCGCGATCGGCTTGGTGCCTACCGGTGAGGAAGACAAACAAGAAGCAAAGAACGAGAGACCGGCGGGAGGAGCACAGCGAGAGAGGAAGGCGGCGCAGGGCGGGAGTGTGGGCAGTCTGTTGGCTGTCTGTACGACTGCCTGGCTTCCTGAAGCGGATGCACAGCAGCCGAACTTCTTTCGTTACAACGAAGATGCGGATCCTCTCTGCCGGGCCGGAGATTTGGCCTGTACGATCACCGAGGAGGGAGGCCAGTTCTTTAAGAGATGCTGGGAGCAGAGCGACCTGTGCGTAAAGGTTGCTGGCGACAGAGTAGTCTGTCTACAGGAGGGACTCGGACCCCTCGGCGGGCACGGAATTTGGCATGCATACAGGGAAAAATTTTATCCCATTGGACCTGGACCGTACCGTCCAGTGGAGCGCGAGATGGTATTGGCATTGGCTATCTTGGGCGCCTTGCTGTTGACTGCGATTGCCCTGCTGATCTACCAGTACCGGAGAAGAGCGGGAGGCGACCACGAGAGACGGGAACCACTCACCGATCACTCGGATGGTGATGAATACATCGAACGACAACTTGGCTAGAGTTGGTGGCGACGGCCGGTCAAATGCATCGACGGACTGGACTACAATATTATAATCATTCATATATACTAGTATGGACTATACTGTTTATGTGGGCAGGACGCTTCGACGGTCGGGAGGCAATGATAGGTTGTAGACCTTACGATGCGTCCTGTGAACTATAGAACACCCTCGGTTGGTGACCCCTCCGGGTCAGACCGTGGGAACCAGACTGCCTAGGAGAGAGGGTGTGAGTGCTGACTCTCTGGAGCGGCTCAATAAAAGCAAGAGCGCGGGTGGCTGGGGTACACTCACTAACTTACTGCTTAGAGGTGAGCGTCCGTTGCTGTCGCTCGTCTTACTATCACTTACTGCTGTGTGTTTTTCTTCTGTGTATTAGTTAGATGTAACTTCTTGTACGAGTTTAGAGGTAGCTCGCATAGTCAACGACTGATCTAGCAGTTAGGCACAGATTATTTCCAACAAATATATTTAGGCCCACGTTAGGCTCGAGTAGTTGACAAAAAGGTCAAATGGCAGCTGTAGTCGTACCCACCACCTAACTATGTGTACTATTGAAAAACTTCACCACCCCTCCTCATCAATATAAGGTCGATTGCTTCCCTCAGAACGAAAATGGTTAGATGTTATCGTACATCATTTTCTAGTTGGGACACTTGATTGAATTCGAACCCATCCAGTTTGTCGCAGGCTCCTAGTTGCGTCGGTCATACACATCACTTTGAGATAATCAGATTTGGCCAACGTATAGTCGATGTGCCCTAACATCATCGATCGCGGAAAGTTCGTGCATCGAAGTTATCCCCCCCCCTCTAATCCGTTATGAATCTCTGCTTCCAGGTCGGCTCCCCGAAGGACGAAAACAGCGACGATGCGATCGAATAAATTGTTGCAACAATTGACTGTATTGAGTGCATATTCATCGCGTTGATTTGAAGTAACGCCGAACATTCAGTGGCCGAGTCTCAAGATTGGCTTGACGAAATAAAGTCAGTCCCCGAAATGCATTGCAAACAATTTGATCGACAATCAGAACCCTCCGGATCACGCAACAGATCAGCCATCTCTTGTTAGCATCTCTAACCGATTTAATATGATGCTTTTCCCCGTACAAATGTACGAAGGACCCGGAAGCCTTAGCCTTTCTATGGCGCCCTGTTTTTCACCGTTGATGTACAGCTCCCTGTTTATTCTTATGGCCCGTCCTTGCAAGCGCTTTCCTAGCCCTCAATTCACAGAACTGCTAATGGCTCCCGGCGTCTGTTTACAACTCTCATCATACGATAATGCCTAACATTATCGTGACATTTGGAAAAACTGCGGAGTTTGCTCGGAGTTGCTGATGTTATACAAACAGGCTTGCTTGCACAAATTGCTTGAATTCACTAATCTAAATATCTAAATAAAAAATGAACAGTTATGTTTTTTTTCGTAATAATATATCTTTATTGTATACATATATCGTTATATAATAATCATATAATTATAATATTATTATTATTATTATCCTAGCCGTGTATATATATATGTATATTTATATATATATATATATACTTTTTTATTTTATTTTTTCTCTTTCGTCGCCATGTCCATTAAGTCCGTCGAGAAGGTTTAGTAACTTTTTTTCAGCATTTTCTTCAAACAAAATTTTTAGAATGCTTCGGTTGTCAGTCGATCAAACACAGTTTCTATAGTTTCTTCTCCCTTCTACACACTCATTTTTATACATGGTTTTCCTTTTTCCAAGGGATTACGGGACTGGTATACATCAGACTGGATGACTCGCAGGCCAAGATAGTCTCTTCGTTTATAACTTACTGAATCAGCTGTATTCTATCTCATTCAGAGCGAATACCAAATAAGCTAGAGAATCAATTATCTTTTATGGATTGCGTTCCATAATTAGTCTCTTTCTTTTCTATCATATTTATCATCGTTTCCCATTATATATATATATATATATATATATTTATATATATAATATGTATATATATATATATTATATAGAATGTATATATATATATATATATAATTATATATATACACATATATATATGTGTATATATATAATTACCGTCGCTATATAGCGGATAGCGAAATGGTATGTACAATACATGACGAGTGCTAGAACAGACTGGTTGATACACCGCCCAAACAAAAGGTCCGACGACACCTAGGGAATTGGACCTTTGAAGGTTAGGAGGACGAACAAAGGGGTCAAACTAAGGTGAGCAGAGGATAGTGGCCTGCTATAACTAGACTCGATTTATCGGAGGGGGCAGAGCGTATTATGGTTAGGAATATCGAATTCGCGCTAGAGTTCCACAGAGCATGCTGCCTGAGTTGTCTTATGCTCGCGTCGTGTTACATAGGGATATCATCGTGCAATTATAGTGCTTTTTTGCCGAGTAGGAGGAGCTGCATGCTGTATCCGCTGAGCACGCAAAAATACAGTCGGGACAGATGATCACCTACGGACAGTTGTCCTTCCATGATTAGGAGCCGATGACTGAGTCATCGGTGGTTAGCACTTGATAGCGGCAAGGTCGTCTTTGCAGCCGCCAAGGTAATGGACTCGTTGATTCGCGGCCATCATCTGAAGTTTCGGGAGCTCCTTTTCAAACCGAAGGAGACGTCTCGACCCGCTGATAGTTCCAAATCCCGTCGACAAAGTCGCCCAATTGACCTTCATTTACATATCCCCTGGCCGTACTTATAGAACTCTTCACCTCGTAAATGAAACACGACTCGATCACGTCGCAAGTAGCAATTTCACAGAAGCATGAGCGAATACAACCCGTGAGGTACTCGATTCTCTCACCTCACCGGGTAGTGGGTGAAAACCCTTCCTGGCTGGCAACGGTCACCAGCCGCGAGACACACGCCGATGTTGGATGATGGTTGGTTGGCCACGTTTCTCGGCCTCATTCTTTCCATACCTCAATCCACCTTCCTGCCACTCAATCTCTCTCTCCCTGCCTATGTCTCTGCATACATATATATATATATATATATATATATATATATATGTGTGTGTGTGTATATATATCTATAATTCGCGTCGCCAAATAGCAAATAGCGAAATGGTATGTGCAATACATGACCATCTTTTAGGACAGACTGGTTGATACACTGCCCACCAAAAGGTCCGACGACACCTAGGGAATTGGACCTTTGAAGGTTAGGGGGACAAACAAAGGGGTCAAACTAAGGTGGGCAGAGGATAGTAGCCTGCTATAACTAGACTCGATTTATCGGAGGGGACAGAGCGTATTATGGTTAGGAATATCGAATTCTTACTCGAGTTCCAAAGAGCATACTGCCCAAGTTCTCGTTATTCTCGCATCGTGTTATATCAACGAGTGCTATTTGTCGAGTGGGTCGTAGACACAGTTCCATGCTGTACGCGCTAAGCAAGCCAAAAACAGTCAGGACAGATCATCATCAACGGACAGTTGTCTGTCCATGATCACGAGCCGATGTCAGTAATCGGTGCTTAGCACTTAAACAGGTAATGGAAGCGTTGGTTCGCCGCCATCACCTGAAGTTTCGGGAGCTCCTTTTCAAACCGAAAGAGACATCTCGAGCCACCGTGTGCAGTGCAGCTGTGTGTACTACCTACCCGGTAAAAAGCACTGGTCTTAGGTAGCATGCTCTTTGGAACTCTAGCACGAATTCAATATGCCTAATCATAATACTCTCCGCTAAACCGGGCCCTCCGATAAACCGGGCCTAGTCATAGCAGAGCACTATCCTCTGCTTACCTTAGGGAGTTGGACCTCTTGTTAGCCTCAACCAGTCTGCCCTAGAATTCATCACGTATTGCACATACAATTTCGCTATTTGCTATACGGGGACGGTGATTATATATATATATATATATATATATACATACATATATAAATATATATATATATATAGTAGTCGAAATACGGTATGTCGTCTGTCTATGTCATTAACACCCGTGTCTAACAAGTTTCGGTGATTCGTCTTAAATTGAAGTTATAATGCTTCTGATGATAGAGGCGATTAGTGTTGTTGTTGTTGCTGTTGTTGGATGGCGAATGCGCAGTAAAGAATTATTATGATTATTTGCTGCTGCTGCTGTTGTTGTTGCTGTTGTTGTGTTATTGTGTCGGTCTGAGTATACCTGTGTCTGGGTCTGTCGCTTCCTCTCTCTCCAAGTCTCCCTCCTCTAAGTGTATGGGTATCGCCTATGAATTGAGATCAGCAAATGAGAAACACTTGACATTCAATATAGGTGATGATAATTATATAGTAATTACTAGTAGTTGGTAGTAGTAGTGGTAATAATTAGTAGAAATAGTAGCGATGGTGGTGGTGGTGATGGTAACTTCTTCCGATTCGTTGATGTCAGCCGACCCCTTCTCCCTCCGACCATTGGATCGTCTGCATCGACCGTTTCGAAAGAATATCCAGCAGCAGCAGCAACGGGATTCGATATTCGCCCAATCGAGGCCGAAACATCATGGATCATATAGGAGATATCAATTGACCGTGTTGAGCACTACTACATACGACTCGCGAGTCGCACACAATCTTCTACACCGTAGTGGTTCTTCTCATTGGCGATTCAGCTTGCTTTTCGGCGAGCGTCATTAGTCATCGTCCGTACCAGTATGATCATTCTATATCGTAGCCCTTCGGGCAAAACTCTCCGACTCGGTCGGCTGTCGACGCGAGCACCGCCGTCGCCGCCCCCGTCGCCCCAAGTGCCGAATGCCGGTGTGTTGGTTGAAAACACACCCGAGGAGCTCGTTTTGCCTCGAGATGTTGTCACCTTTCCGTCAGCTTCCGTCTCAAATGATTTCTGTCGAGCGGGGTCTCGTTGAGCTCAAACATCGGCTACATTGTTTCGTCTGATTATTGTCTCGTGGGTCGACAAGCTAAGTGCTGGACTTACGTGACGAAGCTGCCCAGACGCCTTGAGGGTGTTTTGACATGGGGAAAAGGGCTCGTCTGTCACTCTAGGAACAATGGCGTTGTCCGTCGATGGTCTAACGGGCACATCTCTCCGTTCCGAGACGTGAAGCTCACACGAGATTATCAGCGACTTAATAGATGGGTAGAGAGCCGAGGGACATTTGATGCGGACCGCTGGTGTTGCCGATGGTGTTGCCAACTATCCTGGCTTGCACTAACCGCTTCATATACTCGGCTGGCTCATTTGTTGTTGAGCGGCGACTATTCTCGCCCAGAGGTCTTTTTTACAGCTTTTCGATCGCCGCAGCGTTTGCAGATGATCGCTGAACTGCACGAGACCAGCGGGACTCAGTTGAAACGCCTGACGAGCGGACCGAATTATCGATAGAAAGTCGTCATACTCCGCCGGCGAAATGTGATAGAGTTTGGCGTGAATGCACGCGATAAACCTAGATGAAGAACGACAACAACGACAACAACAAAGGTCACCCAGATCGGCGAATCCGGAAATATCGAGGAAACGAGCATTAGAACAGGTTGGAAGAACAAACTAATCGCAAAACAATGCAATGTGGGTAATGGAAATTCTATGGGATCGATAGTGGCCACAGCGTCTGTATTTTGCTAGCAACTACTTGATATTCGACCACCCTATCTGCACATATTAGATAAACAGGGATAGAGTAGATAAGGAGGACGAAAATACAGGATTGGCTGCCCTGTTTTAGTAATGTGAAACACTGAAAAAGGATAATCAAAAAAATAATAATAATAATACCAACTCGCTACGAAACTTTCGAAAGATAGACTCCCAAGTTGTGCACATATACGCAATGTAAGCGAACAGTTGAGTGGGTGGGTAATACCAACACACAGTTTGTGGTTTTACCCTTTGACGTGAGTGTACTTACATCTGCTGGCACTTCTGAATCAGCGGCGTGAGCAGAGGTGACCGAATCACCTGGTGTGACGAACCCCCCGGCTGGTTCTTGGCGAGGAACTGCGCTATCTCGGTGATGATATCGTAGAGGACGAATGGCGATGCCACGGAGTTAACAACACACACGCAGAACTCCTGGAGACAGGACGTGCCTAACTTCTTGGCGACCCCCAGAAGCCATTTGACGTCCTCGCCGTACGACGGTGTTCGCGCGTACTTGGCCTGCATCCGCTCGTCGTGAATCCTACCCAACAGAAAATAAGCAAATGTGTCAAGATTGTGACGTGCTAGATACGACGGAACCATATTATTATTATTTTTTTTTTATTTTTTTTTTCGAGCTGACTTTTAGCTGTTCCCCTATCTGACAGGCCTCAGCTCTTAACCTTTAGGTATTACTATGAGGACCTGTCGGGGCCACCTTTGCTTATTCTCTTCCTTACTCGTACCTGACAAGAATCTTCAGATAAAGAAAGATGATAAATAACTCCAAAGATTCTCCACGTCTGACAGGATTTGAACACTACACGTGTCCCTCCAGTCTAGTAGTCTAAGATGCTCACCACTAGACCATCCAGGGGACATTATTATTATTAATCTTTTATTATTATTGTTGTTGTTGTTAGATTATTCAGCACGTACTTTTTCGCCAGTAAGTCCATGGCGATTAGTCCAACGCGATACGCAGCGATGAGATGCCTCACAGCCTCAGGTGACTGCGGGTTCTGCGGCGGCTGTTGAGGAGGAGGAGCCTGAGCGCTCGGTGGTGGCGTGGCCACGAGTGGCGCCAGCAGCGGTGGCGCGTGATGCGGCGGCGCATGATGAGCCTGCGCGTGCGGTGGCAGCACATGCGGCCGTGACGGATGAGCGCCCTGCTGCGCCTGTGGATGGTACTGAGGGCCAGTTGGCCCGCCCGGATAGAACGACTGCGGCGGCGGAGGATAGGTCGGATGGTACTGGGGCAGATACGCCGGATGGATCGCGCCCGGCACAACAAACGGGGGTGGCATCGAGTATGGCGAATACGGACTGCCGTGCTGCGGTGGTGGCATGTACGTGGTGTGAGGATACGTGGGGAGTGACGGCGGCATCTGCATAGCCTGCTGATCGACAAACATATGCGCCGCCTGGTCCATTGCTGGTCCGTGCTGATTATGCGACGCGGCCGGATGTTGCTGCGGTGGCAACGCTGGATGCTGCTGCTGCTGTTGATGCTGCTGCTGTTGATGCTGTTGATGCTGCTGCTGCTGGTGTTGATGCTGCTGTCGCTGTGGCGGCGGCGGGGAGGCGGCCCGATCGCCAAGGCCCTCCTCGTATAAATCGTACCATCGGCGGGCGACGTCGAACAGCACTTCGGGAATAACTCCGCCACCCTGAGCGGCAGTCTCCACTGTTAAACACGCTCGCTTCAGCATGTCAGCAGACTGCTCCTTGCACTGGAGGAGGGCCCGCTGGATTTCGTTCTGGTTGAGGGCATGCGCATGCGGTAGACACGAGAGTGCCAGCTCGGCGCAGGCTCGCTGCATCCCTGGGTCCCTGCCCCGAGACGCTTTGTCGGCGAGTGTCACCACCTCGGTAGGGGTGAGATGGCCCTCCCAAGTGTCGATCAGGAACAGGATGGCCATACCGCCGATCTCCATCGCCTGTCCAGTGATCCAGGACACCTGCGATGAATACGTTCTCGACAGCCAGTTTGGTGATACGGCGTTGGTGAGACCGAGCGCGTACAGCCCGATTTGGAACGAGCACATATGAAGTGCACGATGTGGGCCTCGGTGATTCTGCGACGATGAGGGTTGAGTGAAGTTGACGGCCATCGAGTTATTGCCGCCCGCCTTCGTGAAGACGGTCTTCGCCAATTCGAACATGAAGTGCGCCGATGCCTCGGACGGTTGATTGGGAATGCTTGGATGAAAGCTCCTTTTCGCGCCGCCCTTAAAGCCACCCCGCGCACCATTCTGGCTGCCCTGCCCGTTGCTCACAGGGATGTTCTTCATTTGGGTCACCAGCGACTGGTTGCGATTTTGCTGCTGCTGCTGTTGTTGTTGTTGCTGTTGTTGTTGCTGTTGTTGCTGCTGCTGCTGCTGTTGCTGTTGCTGTTGTTGCTGCTGCTGCTGCTGTTGAGTCTGTACCATCTGTATATTTGGATTGAACTCGTCCATGTTGAACATGGCCGAGGACCCGCCCACCACTACCGGGATGAACTCATCGACAGAAAACATGTTCGGCCCAACCGCTGGTGAGGTCACTCCCGCCGCAGCTGCTGCGGTAACACCCGCCAAATTAATGTCCCTTTGCTGCTGGGAGGCATTCGCAACATGGCTGGGATTCGCCAGGGCGCCGGCCCCCGTGAGACCAGAAGGTCCTGGTGTGGGCTGGGGTCCCGTACCGCCAGTAGAACCAGCTGCATGGAACATCTGATTCCCTTTGTTGCGGTCCCCTGAAGACGAGGAGGCGAAGCTATCGCTGCTCTCACCGCTAGAGCCCGAATCGCTGCTTTCCATGGCAGCCGTGCGGGCTGCTACTCTTCGTCGGATCAACGTCGGTGAGTTGTCTGACGAAGTCGTCTCCGGAGCTGACGAATCAATGGATGCCATCCCATTCGATGAGTGGTGCCGTCGGAACATCGCCTTGAAGTTCGTGCAACGGAATTTTGCCTCCCAAGCCTTATAGTCCTCCTCCCAGCCGGAGGGTGGGCTGTTCGCGCCTTCGTCGTCGGCTCGTCGCCATGACGCGCCAGCATGCTCCTCCGATGTCGCCGATGTTACTGATGTCTGAGTCGTTACAGCTGCTTCCTTGTTTCCGCCCCCGACGCCGGCACCGCCTCCGCCACTCGCTCCATAGAGAGAGGCCGTAAGGGTGCTAGGGGGGTTCTTATACATTTGGTGCACCTCTTTGTCGAGAAGCTTGTCCATGATCATGGCTAGCTTATTCTGGTCGTCCTTATAGTGCATCAGCAGTGTGATAGCTAGCTCGCCCCGCTGTCTCCGCGTGCCTTCGCAAAGGAGCGGATGTTCTGCCTCCGACACGTTAGCCTTTAGTCCGAGCGCTGCGACCGCGGCCTCGAAGCCGAGCTCCTCATCACCGGACAGGCGATGTCGACACAACACTCCACTGTACGAGGAAGAACCCTTCCCGGACGAGGCAGGCTGCTCCTTCGAGAGGACCAGTGCGTCAAAGATGTACGACGCGAGCATTAGAGGCAGGAGGGCCTCGCCGCGGGAAACGAGGCGACGCTCCCGTAGGGCGGTCGCCCTTTCTCGTAGCTCATGCATCTCGGGATGGCCGAGTGGGATCTTCTTGAGCAACGTGACCAGGTCTTGCTCGTGGTTGACAAGACGCACTTCCAACGGCTTCGTCGATGCTGGAGGCCGAACCAGCTCCAAACCGAAAATGCCGATACGGAAAGCCAGATAATGATGATCTGTGTGGTTCTCCCCCAACACCTGACAGAGAAAAGCAGCCTTCGACAGCGTTGCCATTGCCAAGAGTGACGCCTGATGACAGGCGGGGTTGAACTTTCCACGACCCCGTTTGCCACCGTTGCCTGTCTTGCCGCCAGCAGGCGTCGATGACGGGGGCGCCGTCTGCTGCTCCATCTCGAAGGAGGGAGGCGATGCGAGCAGCTCTTGCGCCAGACGAAACGCGAGCTTACACGCTTCCCTCGTGTGGCCGTGTGCATGGAGCGCCTCGGCTCGCGCGAACAGAATCTCAAGACGGTCTTCCATTTTCTTAATTTGCTTCGACAACTCGGACGGCTCGGGGATTGGGTTCGGCTTCTGCGCGACCGGCATTCCATAGTTCTGCTGAGCAGCAGCCCGCGCCTGCGCAGCGTCGTAATAGTACATCTGGTACTCGTCGTCGGGCGGGGCAGCGGGATTCGCCGGCCCCGCCGCGGCGTTCGCCGCCGCCGCCGCTGGCTCTGCGGCCGAAGGAGCCGCTGCGGCCGCCCCTGCCGCCACCGCCGCAGCTGGCGATCCACTTCCTGCAGCGACATTTGCTCCCACAGGTCGGGAACAGCCTGACATATCGCGGTTTGACGGCCCGCCACCGCAAGCTCCGTCATCTCTTGCCTCGGCAGCCTCGGCGACCGCGTTGTTATTGACGTTGTTTCCAGCGCCCCCCTGCGGCGGCTGGAGGTGCTGCCCACTGTTGGCGTCATTGTTGTTGACGTTGTTATTGTGATTGTTCACGTTATTATTGTGGTTGGTGACGACGTTGTTGTTGTTGTTATTGTGATTGCTGCTGCTGTTGCCGAGATTCTCGTTGAAGCCTTCCGAGCTGAGTGAGCTGCGCGTCGAGCTCGCGCAGGTATCGAACGGGCCAGAGACGGTTGGGACGTTATAGGGCGACTTGCGTCCAATTTCGACAGGCCGACCCTTGCCGCCAGACTGCGAGTGGTCGACTAACCGCAGATGCATATAGGGTGAGTAGAAACGGCACGCCCCACCCTCATTATACGTGATGCTCGGGATGGGATAGTCAAGCCAGTCGAGCAGGCACGACTCGAGCGCCGGCTTGAAGCCTGGAAACACGTCGATGTCCGCCCACCGTTTGTTAAGGTTCATATTACTCGTGCTGCCGTTGTTGTTACCGGAGTTGCCGCCGTTCTGGCCTCCCTGAGAAGTTTTCGATCTGAAGACAGACTCGAGGACACGACAGTGCCATTGGCATACCTGCAAAATAATCAAAACGCACCAATATGTTGCTATTGTTATCAACCAATGAAATAATTGGCGGCGTGTTCTGCTCTAGCTGCAGCAGTCATATCATGTGATTGTAGGCAATCACCAGGTAAATATGACGAAACTACGTTGCTCGCCTTCAATGGGGGCACTTATACACACAGATATCGAGACGTTGTTGAAGCACACGATCACGATACCGATCTATCTGATAGCTCGACGGTATTCGTTGCAATACAATATGCTCGACGATATTGAAAGTTGTGTCTATCGCCGAACAATGGCATTGGGCGACATTACCTGATCGAAGAAGGTAGTTTTCTCCAGCGGTGACAAGGCCGGATTCAACGCTGCCAGCCGCCATAGCACAACGATCTCATCGCACAGCGACGCGCACGTGTGCTGCGAGCTTTGCGAGGTTGAATGCGATACGCCGTTGTTGTTCGATGACCGGTGTCCCTGGCCGCCGGTCGAGCCGGTGTGGAGCGACACCTTCGTGTTGAACCACCACATGAGGATCGGTTCGCACGCTAGCATCTCCTCGGTGAGCAGCTCAAGTAGAGGGACCGCATTGCGATCTGCCCGCCGGAACATCTCGCGGACGATTGACAGCAGATTCCAGATGCCTTCCGGCTCGCGGCCGCGCAATGGTCGAAGCAGACTTTGCCATTCGGACGCCGCCGGCGGCGACGTCGACGATAGGAAGTTGACGTCGGAAAACACGATCGGGGACGGCAGCGAGAGCTTGTAGAGTATCTTGCGGATACTCTCGTGCAGGGTGCCTTCGTCGAGACACCACGATGTCTGCTCATAGACAGACGCTCCGGCCGTGGGGTCGGGCGCCCCTCGAAGCGTATTGATATCCGTTTCGTGGCTGGAGAGCAGCTCGTCGAGAAGCCGCTGCGCCGTTGGCAGAATCTGTTGCGGCAGCTCCGAGATTAGATACTGAGCAAATTTCTGCAGTTGATCACGATGCAGTCGTGACAGCGACTCTGAGACAGGAGCCCGAAGGCACACCGTCGTCGGCTGGTGGATACGGTGCAAGCACACGGCAACGACGTGCGAGCACCATGACGCGGTTGAGACACAGGTGCAGTTGCAGCTGGTGATACGGCGTCGGTCGAACGTAACGGCCACGTTGAACTGCGAGCTCTTTGTGGCTGGATTTGCGGCAGCTGTCTGTTGACTTTTCGATGCACTCTGACCACCGCCGCTGCCCATGCCCGAAGGTTTCACTGTGGCACTCAAATGGAACCCTGCAATGCAAAGCGGATGAGAGGCTTCGTGTTCGACTCGTTGCGCATCGCGTCGGGTAGTGCACCTGCCAGTATTGCACTGACAGAGACTCGGCACTTGGGGACACTAAGCAGGATTAGGGGAACAATGGTGGCAATGTAAAACATCATAAGAGTTTGCCGAAGCTGTTGTTGATTCTAAGCGAGCTTACCAATCTGAAGGAGATCACGCGTGGCTTTGGTCTTGAAGAGGTGCTCGCCTTTCGTGAACTCATCAGCGGATCCGGTTGCAAGACAAGAATATAGCCGGATGTCTTCCTCGCTTTCGGGGAAGCTCCAGAAAGCAATACGCAGTTGGAGTTGCTCCGGTACAGGTGGGTACACATGCTCGACAACCTCAAATGGAATATGCGCAGCTACCTCACGAGCTGACAGCTCCACTAGCGAAGTGACGACCCCACCTAAGGAGGATTCACCTGAGAACGCCGCGGATAAAAACAGTGACAGAGTTAATGGCCATGTTAGCATTATGATTAACAGAAGACGACTCCATCTATCATCCTCTACATGCCTGCCGATTTCCCGAGGTTTTCCGTACGAGACTAGGCCGACTGCCATTATAGGCTCTATTTGCTAAACCAATTGCGATTGATCAAACTCAACAACAACGTCAAATGTATCATTCATTTCACGTCGTGGTGGTAATTGTCTTAGACATTCGCATAATAATAATAAATTACATTCCGTACACTATTCAAGGAAACTGTGTGTTCATTTCTACGTACGTATGTGTGCTATGCAAGTTCGTTAATCCTCACTCTCCCTTACTTTTTCCGCTTCCGCTGTAGTTACACTTGGCCGAAGCGGCGGTCTGCGACGGCGGCGATGGCTTCTTCCAGCCGCGCCAGTGGTTGCAGACCGACTCGCGTTCCGAAATCCACGAGCAGAGCGAGTCCTCGTCGAACCGTTCGCTGTCCTCAAACGACAAACTGTCACCTTCCTCGACCCACTCCATTCTCGCACCAGCAGCGCCGCCGCCGCCACCTGCGGCACCGTTTGCACCCGCGCCACCGCCGCCGCCGCCGCCAGCTCCACCCCCGAGGGCAGCAGCAGCACCACCGCCCCCGCCAGCGCCGCCCACACCAGCTCCCCCCGGGACCCCGCCCCCTTCGCCGCCAGCGCGGGCGGCCAGCGCGACTCGCAGCTTCCTCGGAAGAGCGGGACCAACTTTGATGACGACGACGACAACGACCACACCGACAATGACAGTAACAATATCAACAACAATAACAACAACGACAACAAGAGCGAGGACGAGGCCGTCGACAGCAACGCGATGTTATCGAGCGGGTGGTGGCCGCGGCCGCACCGGCGTGGTGCTAGACGTTACGGCAGAGGCGAAAATCGGCCAAGTTGAGGCCGCGCGATCAGCTATCCGCTCTGTGTCAGGTAAACTCACTCGCGTGTCACCGGGTGCGGCGATGACACGGTGGTAGTCGCTGGTGAACAGAGCGATGCTGAAAATAACCCTGCGAACGATTGCGATTATCGCGCAGGCAAACCGCTCGCTTGTGCCCTGATGGTGTTTGATCAGGATCTCAGCTGCGCAATGGATGGATACATGGACGTATAGGCCGAGAATGCTTGCGGTTGGACGGCTCCGTTGTGTATCCTGTGTGATCCTTGGCCGCGGGAACAATAGCACGTCCACTCTAATCCCCCGTTGATTGTTGTTAATCTAATCGAATCAGCGACTGGTTTCTCGCAGGACCGTTTCTGCGGATCACCCGTCCAAGTTTAGTCGTTCCCTGAGATCACGTCGCAACGCATGGAAAAGAGAACAAAAAAGAATCCACAAATGAAAAACAGGAATCGTTAGTTTGATGCAGCGATAACTAGCTCCAGGGACAGTGCTACGAAAAGGTAAATTCATATTTGTTTTCAAGTTTTCAAGTTGACTTATTCCGTTTTTCCTCTCCTGAAGTCTTCTGTCGTTCGAGTTCGTTTCTGGTGGGCAGCTACTCTTGAATGCTGGCTTGTTTTCCAGAAAAGAAAAATAGTACCTTGCTTCTTTGGACGAATGAATACATAACTAACACAGTTTGAGACAAGAAACACGCGCCATTGAACCGGAACTGAAAATCGGATGCCCAGCTGATGTGCAGATAACACCTGTTCGATCGAACACGTAGCTGTGATTGAATCGATCCTTAGCCATGCGCGAATGATCCATCTCCCTTCGATAATGACCGTTCCACTAATGTTAACCCCACTGTTTGCCACAGCGTTCGAGAGCTGGTTGGCTAAACAGACGTGGAAGAAAAAAGGGCCCATCGCAGATTCTCCGATAAAAACTGATCGTTGACTTTTCATTGCTCAGAGAGCAAATATCAAAGATTTTATATACTTTCATCGAATACTATAATACGCTGTGGGTCAATCGTAGGAACTCTTCCATCAACATCAAGAAGCCGTTGTATCGAAGGAAACGCTCCTATTCTCCGGCATACGATCGCGCAGAGAGGAATTCATTCAAGGATAAATGAACCGCATCATTCTCCAGGTATGTAAGTACGTGCTAATGGTAATAACACCTATTTGCAACAATCAGTATCGAACGGCCAGTCGGATTTGACAATCAAAAATAGCCTAAACAATTCTCTCTTCCCCCGGACGACCGTCCGTAGCGCTTCGTCCGAGGTCTTTATTCGAATATGTTTCGCATGTACGTGGCATGAGTACTCTGCCGCGGCACTCTGCAGCTTAGGCAATGCCCAGAGCCATCCAGGCTATCTCGTCAATCAGTTGTCATACACGTTATGATAGATTTGCACGAGATTATGTGAGGCCTCTGTCGGAATCCGCCATGTACTTTGTACAACAACGATCCGCATACATTGATTAGAACAGCGAGTTGGAACGAGGAGACCCGAGCGATGATTTCGAAAGTGGCTAAATTTAGCTCCAACAACGTGAATTCAATCGATGATGCCCGAAGCAAAATCCCAATCTAATCAAATCCGACGGCCAGTCCAGGCAGTGGCATCAGCGACCCTATCGTGCCCACGCATTGATCGCTCTTCAGACTCGCCAATTTACACATAAAACAGGAACTCGGAGGGCGAGATTAACCCGCAACTTTCCCGAATGCACTCGAATGCTTTTTCTCTCTCGCATGGAGGCACTCAGCAATCTATTGCATCGAGGGATGCAATATATGTATGTGAATAGTACACCAATGTCGACAAGGACCAGAGGTAACAAACGCCCTGCTGCGAAACGCCTTTGAAAAGGCAATGTTCCCTCATTATTACAGCATCGAATCGCCAGCTCTCGATACATGTTTGACATATGACTCGAGTCTAGTCGCGACTTCGCTCACGGAGATTTCCTCGGCGCCGGGACCCACGATGCGCTGTAGCGATTGTTCCGTAAAACGAGAACGAGATTGTTCCGTTTGCCTGATGTGCCGTACCGGCATAGCCCATATGCCTAACGACCCGTCGTGTTTGTCTCAACTTCGAATACTCGAACGATCGATGGTTATCACATATTTACGTACTTTGTCTAGCCAGCTTATTTAAATTAGCTTTGTGCATGATAGAATTCAGCCATTCATAAGCTTATACTGGAGGCGAATCCGAATCGGGCATGGTGAAGCCGGGCAACTGGTTAAGCAAGTCGGACGGAGGAAAAATCGACATATGGTGGACAACTACAATGTAGAGTAGATGAATTCACGCTCTCGATCGTCCGAGCACCAAATGATCATCTGCATCAGGTTGAGACTTACATTCGTTTGTGCAAGTGACAAACAAGAAACGCGAGAATACAGCGGTATCTCACGCACAGCAGTTACAAACGGCGCAAACGAGGTTAGCAGCCAAACGACGTACTGGGAACAGAACGGTGGCCGTAGGACACTACTCAATGAACTTGGCCCTGGATTGCGGTACATTGCGCCGGCGAAATCAGTCGAGAATTGATGCCGAGTATCGATGTCCTTCGACTAGATCTCAATCGAAGCAAGACGCTCCTCGGCAGAATGTTAGTAACTTGGGCAAGCGCGGAAGGGTTTAAGTTATGATTCGGCGCATTTTTCTTAAGCAAAGAAAACTATGTACTATGGCAGTCCACACCGCACCATCGCTTGGCTTCTTCCTTGAATATTAACATACGAACATTTATGTTAGATAAAGCACAGCTGAATATTCTCATGGTGTTCAGAGGATTATATTACGTTTGAAGTTCGAGCATAAGGCACAATGACTTGGGCGTAGCAATAGCCAGCGGCGGCCTCCACGCTAGCTGAAACCGCTGATAATGTCGCATTGGAGACAATGTACATGCGTAATAATGAAATGTATTTGTGTCATCGATAGCTATGCCTCCAGCAATGACGCAAATCGGCCTCGTCTCGGGACGTATTATCAGACTGACTCGCACAGAGAACGATTCACTGTTTAGTGTATGTACTTCATAAGCGCAGAGAGGCAGTCTTCATAACTGGCTGAGCTTCTTGTCAGCGGGCGGCGCCAGACGGGGCTTCATGGGTAGCCCGTGGGGAGGAATATGGGATTCGTGGATGCGTGCTTATTTTAAGCCTCATTCGCGTCGTTCTTAACAAGCAACAATCTAAATTGGTAGCCTGGCTGAGGGCTGGGACCCGACAGGACAAGACAATCAGCTGTGGTGGAGGCCGCAGTGTAAAAACACATGACGGAATGAACGCGATGGATTTCATGACCTCATAGATGAAACATGACGCACACATAATTTTGCCAATTCATCATCCTGCGGCAAACAATGCGACCGTGTTTGCAAATAGCACTATGTTGATATCTGGAATTTTTATCTGGACATAGCCAAAGAAATCGAGTAGTCCATCAATGCAACAAACGTCACGATAACTGCGAACGACAATTTTACTGACTTATATATATATATAAAACCGACACACACATATATATATATATATATATATATATATATATATATATATATATATGTGTGTGTGTGTGTGTGTGTCGTTTCCTCTGAAAATGTCAAGAAATCCTCATTTAAAGGACATAACTACTGGCATCATAATGGGCTACGGATAAATCCTTTGGCAAACGTCTTTGTAGAATACCAAAGTAATCCTCTTTTGCCTTCTCACATCAGCTATCGATGGCCCCCTTACCAATTGAAATATTCATCGCGAAAAATAACCCCACACTAAAAATGAGCCACTTTGCCAACCAAAACGGGCCTATCCAGCCCTCGAGTCAAGCTGAACAGAAGTGCAACAGGTAATCACTCAGGTGACGTCCCACAGACTAGACAACGTTGTACAGAATCAAATACATCATTACACAACGTTAACGTGACACAAACATGACACCACGTATATTCGTCAAACACACACACTATGACAGCCCATGCTAGAAGGCGCTGCTATTGGATAAATATCAGCCATCCTGCTTACAGGTCGTTTGTAAAACTTGCTCTTCGGCGCTAAATCTTATTTGAGTTCCGATAGTGACATGTCAGTAGTGCAATTGTAGTCGTCAATCGAAACGATCAAATATTATTAGTTGCATGCTCCCTAGGAGTCCACAATTGAATAATGCTCGATGCGCTTAATTACAGCCGCCGCCTGCCAAGTACCAGCTTCATCGAGCTTCGGGGCGACACAAGCCGCCGGGGTCGGGGAGGACGTCTCTCCCGACGAAGTCGTCCCGGACGAACTGTCAACAGCGATATGGTCGTAGCGTCTCTAGCGGGAATAGTTTATTAACAAGGATACCCCCCCCTCCCCGGTTCATAATGGCAGCGTCTCAGTTTTCCCTCAGTGGTTCTGTATTTTTTCCATCTCCCCTTTCCCAATTCGACCTCAGCCGCGCTCCCACGCACGATTTCAGGTTTCCACCGAGACAGACAGACAGCCGCCGCCGCCGCCGCCGCCGGCCGCCGGCCGCCGCTGGGGCTCCTCTGGCCATCATTGGGCGAGGGCGAGAGAATGAGGGATACAAGCGTAAGTAGCTTTAGTAGTTATTATCATGTACACGCTTCTGGTAGCGTTCTCGTGACGCGAATCGGAGAAAGCGGCGGCGGCGACGGCGGCGGCCGCCGCCGCCACCTCGTCAATATCAGTTTCCTGTAAGCGTGTTTCGTTACTATTATGAGTGTATCAGCTGCATATCCCTGCTAAGGTGGACCGGACCACAGCCGCCGAGTTTTGTCGCCTCACTGCAGTCTTCAAGAAAAAGCTACCTATAATTGTACACGAGCAAGTCTCAAGTGCAGATCACCAGCAGAACGATTCCTCGATCCCATCACGAATCAGACCGATGACATACGATGATCTCATTCCGGCTTCATTACCAAGACATTATATATGGTTTTTTTTTTGCTATTAAACTTGGGTAAATATTGTCACACCACAAGATATTGCCGGCAAAAGTAGACATGCTTGTTTTGGACGCCTGGGAATAGTCCCCGACATGTAACTGCTTATGCGACCAATGGCCGACGATTCGGTCAATAAGAAACCGAGGACAGCTCGACGGTGCAACTGATGATTCAAATGGCAACGGCCATCGCCGCTGCCGCTGCAACAACTACAATAAGAAACATAATAGCAAGAGTAGCAGCAGCAGCAGCAACGAACAGCATACATGGTCAAGAAAGGCGGCCCCTATCGCGAGCATCGGCGACGTCACATTGTGCGTGCAGCCACTGGTGGTCAGCGTTTTTCCGTTTGCACTTGAGTTTCCCGCACAGTCGCCGCGCGCCAGCAACGCGGACGACGATATCCGCCGTTGTCGTCGTCGTCCGCCACCGCCTGGTCCTGCTGCTGCTGCTGCCAATCGTTCGTCGTGCCCAGCCGTCTCCCATCGAGGGGCCCCAGCACCGAGGTCACGAGCACGCACAGCAGATCGGATGGATATACTGTGGGCGCATCACAACAGAACAGAATCGGCAGAGCAGAGCACAACAGCGCGATGGATGCACACACAAACGCATGGATCCAAAGTACAAACAGAGATACGGGGGTGCTAATCACCTTTGGCACACCCCTCACAGGGATGCGCACATGGAGACGCGCGCATGTGACAGGCAACGTGGATGGGCGTTCGGGGCAGGGAGGTCGGCGGTTGCAAGAGGCAAATTTTGCAAACTTGTCGAGACTGTGGCCACTGTGTGACAAAAAAAACGAGATTGCAAATAATCGCTTGTCCAACCTGAAGAAAAGAGACTTGCGGGAGGAGAAACACATCCGGTTACACACACACACACACACTGTGTATATACCACGCAAATGCTAATTAATAAGAGAAGCATTAATGACCACAGCAAAACAAAACACAAGAAACGCAGGAAAATAATAATAGCAACAACAGCAGCAACAACAATAACAAGAGCAACAAAAACGCTATCATCCAGGAAAGTCGAAGATGGCCACATGACAATCGAGGGAGCAACAGCCTAAATACGCACCATTGCTACAACATAAACATGTCGTGTCTACGA
Source organism: Stratiolaelaps scimitus (assembly GCA_019614645.1). NCBI lineage: Eukaryota > Metazoa > Arthropoda > Arachnida > Mesostigmata > Laelapidae > Stratiolaelaps > Stratiolaelaps scimitus. The sequence continues at coordinate 1,917,843 of JABWDB010000050.1, forward strand.
TAGCATACTCACGAACAGCCGTACGCACACATAGGACACAATCATGCACGAACCCAGAGAGATCGACAGCAGCACATGATTGTGATTTGTCTCCCTCTCTTTCTCTCTCGCTCGGCTATCAGCGACTGTTACAAACAGATGATAACAGATCAACATCACATCTGTAATCATCACTTATCATTGGCGTACACTACTACGGGGCAGGTTCGTGCCGACAATCGGTGACACTGATAAGTGCCGATCACCGATGGACGATGCGGCATAAAACGGAACGTCGACGAGTCGGGCCGGAAAATGCGAATTCGTTCACCGAAGGGGGAATCGCACACGGTGCTACAATCGCCCCATAGCTAATAACATAACATCAGAGCGATCAGGCGGCCAGCCAGTCAGCGATAGCTGGCCACAGCACAACACAACTCACACAGCAATGTCGCAGTGCTGTTTCTGCTACCGGAGCTGCTGGAGCTGCCGCCGACAGAAGTGGCCGCAGTAAAGCGGCGTACGGGAGGGAGCTTGTTCGCTCCTCTGTCAGTCTCATAGGTCGTCTGACCCGAGAGCGAGAGTCGGCCAACGGTCCGATACGTACGCATCAATGTACGATACAGACAGACGTGCGTAACAGATTATAGCATCTTTCGAGGAAGGAATTAGACCGCGAGTAGATCCTTTATGATGGAAAGGAGGGCAATTGGTTGGAAGATACAAGCGTTTTTCCACCCGTCGTCCCCACTCCAATCGAAAACCCCACCACTCCTGGCAAATCCTATGTATATATATATATATATATATATATATATATATATATATATTATATATATATGTATATATATATATATATACACATGTTGTCTATGGCGGCAAATGAACGGCAAATGGAAACCAAGCAGGCTTTCGCCAGAAGGCCTATAAAGTATAGTAGTATTAAGCCATTCATGGCCAGCATAACATTGCACTGGCACAAGGCTATGTAGCTGTCCTTGACGGACACGTTCATTCACGAATAGCACGGTGCGACATAGCACGCTCAGCCTCTCGACTCGGATGTACTGCCAGTCCTGAACTTCCTCGATGGTGGTAAGCGGTGGGGGATTCGATCGGGGGCTTGGGGGCTGCTTGCTGTATTCAAGCATTCGCGATCTCGGGGCTGCCGTCATGCTGAATTGTGTAGGGTCGATTAGCTTGCCTATTCCCTAAGCGATCGTCTTAGCGCAGACTCAACCCGTAACCCAACGAGGACGAGGAGGAGGCCCACATAGACACCGACATAGATACATACAAGCATAGACTCACACACACACACACACACACGGCCACAACCAGGCAAATGGGAAGGCACCGAGCCTGCCTCAAACACAGTGCACCCAGCGTAATGGGCAACAGCAGCAGCATAAGCTACCATCAGCGAGCAGCACACCAGCACACACACACACATATATATATACAGGCAAAGAGACAATCAGCCGGACCCGTACGGGTCGACGATCAGTTGTGGGTGCTAAAATAGTGGCCGGAATAGTCGGTAGTCATTGTAATAGGTATAGATTAGTATAGCTAACTAGAGGAGATTGGAGGAATCAGCTGGCCTCTAGTAGCTACCTTTCCAGTTCTCTCTCTGCCCACGCCCCTCTTTCACGGTAACGTTTGGCGGGAGACGTACAGTAACTCGGCTAGCGACAAGCTTCACGGGGGGGTATGAGCGACGTCCGACGATGGGCTCGACATCCCTGGGGTGGACAAGACTCCTTGGCTGGGGAGGTACTCACCTCACTAACACCGCGGGGGACCCAACACTGCACATACTAGCTTGAAAGGCCTAGGCTTGCTTGTGGCGGCGGCCAGAGATCCGGACCCCGGGGCAAGCCTGGTCTGCGACGCGACCACCGGGCTCGGTGGGGCCCCCTGGGTAACTCGGGACGGGCCGCGCACTCAACAAGCCCCAGTTCACGGTTCCGAGACACACACGAACATTCACGGGCTCGGGCTAGCAGCTTACAGTCAAAGCCACTGGCCAACCAGCTCCAACCACAACTGCTGCCGCGGCTGCTACTGCGGCTGCCTGAGACCCTCGGAGTCGAACCTTCCCCCTTCCAGGTAAATAACCATTTTCATATAGCATTATATAGTTATCGCGTGCGGCTCACCGATGACAAGAGTCGCAATGGTCAATGAGCACGATTGCAGTATAATTTACAGGGTGTGTGGACACAAATATTCGGGGAAAATCGTCACGAAACAAGACGATACGAGTGGCGCCAACTTTCAAATACACATCCCCGGAGATGACAGTGGCGCGCGTTGAAGTGTGGCTAACTAGGAGCAATCGTGGCTGGTTGTCATAAATTTTGTAAATCATTTTACAAAAATGGTAATTATACTTTGGGTTGTTATCAAAGTATGTATTTTCAGACAGCCCGGAAGACATTGTACATTTTTCAATGTCTTGTTGGTGCATTGTCCTAGTACAATAAAACAGATCGAAATCAAGTTAGCAATGAATATAGGTAGACTGATTGGTATATGCAAGAAGTTCTCGGGCACACTGTCAGTCAGCATTTATCGAGACAGGTTGATGATATATATATATATATATGTTGGTTACAATAGAGAGCTACTTCATCAACTACTGTGGGCAAAAAACCGCTAAAAAATCACTTTCTTCGAAGTCTAATTAAGAGAAGAGATGTCTAGAAATTCATTACATTTATATTTATCTAATGCACACAGAATGAATGCCATCCATTTGAGTTCTCGACCATGCACCGCCGTTAAACTTAGCTTATGTGGGATGTGTTTGGTTGTCGGAATTTAATAGCGGGCTTGCTAATGCCTTAAAGTCTCTAGTTATGGTGTGTACGTTTTTTTTTTAATACATACAATAACTAGTGACGCATTTACGGAAGGGGTTGTCTCGGCTAGGCCGAGCTATTTGGCTGTTTTTTGTTAATGCTTCTACCAGTCAGCATAGAAAACAAACTCATTTAGGTAGTTTTAGGTGTCATTGCTGTTTGCAGTCGCCACCCGCGCCGACCGACCGTTATTTCCCGTGCCATCGTGCTGCTTTGCAAACGTTCCAACGTGACAATACGTATTGGACAATCTCGTAGGCAAGCAAAAAAAATTGCTTGCTTATGTGTGCCATAAGCGGGTATGTGTGTCCATCCTTGCCCAGGGGAGTGCCAACAAGCTCTCCCTCCCTGCGACACAGCTGAGCCGAGTCGCCGAACTGAATATAAGCGCTGGCCCAGCTAACATGTCACCGCGTCGCGTCCACATGATCAGCTCCTCCCGAAGTTTTGCATCGAGTCGGCCATCAATCGGCATCCAGCATGCATGTCGATAATTGCTGCCCGAAGGGACCATGTTCCTATAATTCGTAGCGATACCAAGCTGTCCGTATTTGCTCGTCAGGGGGCATTTCGCTGTGTCACGGCAGACCCGTCAGAGAGCCTGATTCGACGGCGGCCGGGGAGAGGGCCGCATGCAGTTTCCGTAGTTAACCGCTAAGCGGCGCCACTTTTACTCCATCGAGCGGGTATCGGCCAACCAAATGTATACCTGACAACAAGTTCGCACGGCATGGCGGTCCGACTTGAATCTGTTGAACGGTGGCGCGCACGAATCTCGAACGTGCCGATTGGTCAGCTAGCCACGCGATTCGTCTAATTATCTGCATCAAATTACCGAATCAGTGAGATTCTGCTGGACCCCGGGCTGAGGTCCCATCGAAAGTTGACACCGTTTGATGGTAGTGAATACGAGTTGTGAATGTGATGTACGCCATTCGTTCGCCGTCAGCCGGCTCACTGCGGTTCGCTGTTATTGAACCGTTGTTGTTTTTTGTCGTAACGAGACATCGTTCATGCGGCATGTTCACGTGCCGATTGAGTACGTGGAAAGCAACTCTCAATTCTCTACAGAATCTCGAAAGTAAATATAGGTTGTGGAATATTGGGGACGTCTGCTGCTGAAACAGGTTCATCATTTCGGCAAATCGAAAAGTGTAGTCTGGTTAACGTGAACAAGGCAACGTCGTTCAATTCAAAATTTAATTCATCATCATTGATGATTGTTAATCGTTATTCATTGAAATAACAACAACAATTACCTATTGAATAAAACGTATATATATATATATATATTAGTAAATTTGTTGACTCTGAAAGACGCGTTTGCTGCATACATATATAGTTCATCCTTTTAGACAATAAGAACGAAACACAAAACCAACTGTACCAATCCGCCTAAATCGTTTTTACCTTGACAACAGCTCTTATGAAATTCAAATTAGCGCTTCTTATTTCGGCAACAAGTTAATAAATAACACGAAGATTAAATCAAAGCGTCTAGCTTAAGCTTAATAGAACTCGCATGTTCATTCTTCCAGCTATCGTACATTTCTGCCAATGAACATTTGATATGAAAAGCCATTATTTGATGTTGTTTCAATAGCGGCTCGCCTGATATGGGAACGGCAGATTCTGCAAATGTTATCCAACGAGAATATTTATCTTGTAAATGCACAAATCGTCCGAGCTCTAGCGAGACTAGCCTAAATACGACAGCAACGAGTGGCACATTCAATAATCTGTTATTCGCACATATATGTTTAATATAATTATCCTATAACATATCACACTGCGTGTATAAAACTACAAGATGCGTTATTTTGGCTTTACAATATTAAAATTTCACGAAAATAAAAGAAACAATATGCTATGATGCTTTATAAAAAATAATTCGTATGCCCAGGACCAACCTGAGTAACCTGCACTTCTTCTAAGGGGAGAGGTAAATAAATACGAGTTGGCCGCTCAAAGTAATATATATATATATATATATATATATTCGGAATTAGTAATTACCTTTATTCTAAGCTACAGTAGAAGCTTGGTGAATGGCGTTACCACCAGTATGTAGTGATTCGGATATGGCTGTGTCCGTCAGCTTCACTATTTACCGACGATTTAACTAACTCGGTTAAGATATAATTGATGGAAACTACCCGAAATATATGCTGTACTGATATACGTTTACACCGCCTGTTATATAGAATTTAACTAATACGGAAAACGGAGAGAATTGATAGTCACATTTTGCTTTTTTTATTATTCTGCTTTGTCCTTTCTATGTCTGTTGAGATGGCTTCGTCATGTTGGCACACATATCCTATTCCCGAGGATCGGCACAATCTGACACTTCTACGAGGTCCCGCTGATGTAATCAATAATATCGCATTAAGTGCGACATTGCATTGCCTTAAATATGAGAGGTAAGTCATTAACCTTCCACTGCCTTAAGTCACTAACGTTCGCTAGAAGGACTTAATGCACCAACGATATGAATCACAAACTATTGTTTGACACAAGAATGACCTACGTTCATAGAATAGGTCATGTCCAATCATGAGAGGTGTGTGAACATAATTTTTTTTCTGACTCTGGAGTTATTGTTACCTGGGCTACGCTTTCTGAATCTTACAAATCATAATAGCTCTAGGCGATAGAATTAGCAGTTGTTAATGAAGTTTGGCACAAGCCTACAGTACATGATGAGCTAAGTTACCACGTAAACGATTAATAAGCACAGCGTTGTATTTGTGTTACACATGGAGCACCATCGGACAGCTTTATCAAGATCTACCCCCTTTAAGTGCCCACCACTACTGGGATTGCATCGTTTGTCAGAAACACTGTTGACACACTGCTGGCAATGAATATGAAGTTCATTCATACTATTCAAATCTATCTCGAATATCATCAGATGATACCACGACAAATATTCTGAAGGGCGCCCTCACTGCTGATACCTTAGACCAAACCAACAAAACAAAATAAATTGCCGAAGTTGACCTTTTATATATGCTGCGACATTTGCATCTAACAATTGTGCAATGGAAGACGGGGCCGAGTTTTTAGCCGAAACAAATATTACCAGCGGATGGAGTTCGAACTGTCATGATTAAATATCGCAATAGAACTTGAGATAAGATTCCTATGAAGGAGCCACATTGAGATCGGACTACGATGAAGTCGTCAACGGCTGATTCCGTCCCTTTTTTTTAGATTTTGTTATTTCCTCGACGATGCGAATGACTCGCAATTTTCGCGACTGCATCCCTTCGATTCCTGTGTACTTTCCGTGGAATTGGCAAGTCTGTTCAAGCCCATGCATGCTTCCAGCGCAGACCGTGTCGTCGAGAGAATTAAACACATCGGAAGGCCAGAAAATGCCCAAGTGAGTTGTGCTACCAAATACTATTCAATGTTCTATTGAGCAAAATGAGATATGTCTATGTGTCGTCTATCACTGGCACCCGACTGACCCGAATGACACCGCAATTCATTACATATCTAGGTAAAGAACCGCGCTGAAGTTTCGTTCTGTTGTTGATAATACTATACCATGGGCGGTTGCCACTCACATACACACAAAAAACACAGACTCTATCTGGATCATGCTGAAAAATATTCATAAGACATTATTCAGCTAAATGTTTAAACAGAGATGATTACCATTAAGGGGCAAACCAACGGGCTAGGTGCGTCAAATAGACAAATTGTTAGGGACAGCAGAGACGACGACCTGGTGATCAGTCAAGTGGACAGTGAATTTTTGTGTGCTTACTCTCTTTAGATTTAACAATTTTGCGTTTTACTCGCCCTGGGGAAAAAAAAACGTTCAGTCGGAGTTTGCCGTTTGACAACCATACTAACTACAACATAGAGCAACTGAGTGATATTTGTCTTTTAACAGCCGCAATCGTTGAAGCACTAAGATCCTCTGAGTTTTGTAAAGAAAGTGAGCACCTAGCAACTTAGAGCTGACGATATATTCATATTGTTGTATATTTTATCCTATAGCATATAGCCTCTTCGATTTACTGATTATGGCTCGTGATATCGGTAGGTTCATCCTTCCGCTGCGGGACATATAAGAGAACTTAAGCGTTGGAAAATTGCCGCTCCTTAAATAAACCAATACACCTTTACCTTCGATATTGGCGCTTGGAAACGCTATTTAAGCCTATGTTGAAGGTCATTCGATGTGTGTTCTCTATAGGGTCTAATGCTGTCCACTTCGTCGCAGCCCCTGTTCACTGTTGATTTCGAAAGCTGAAATTGATGTGACAACGACGCGGAGAACTTCAAAAAGACGATCTTTTAAAAGTAAATAGTGTGCCCAATGACACAATTAGTTGTTATGTACTGTATAGGCAAGCAATGTTTTATGATCTCTCAGTTCGTATTAAAATGACTTTCTATGAGAAGCATGAAAACGGTGTCAAAGAAAAACGCCAGCTTCGTCGCCACTCTCCTCTGCTTATTTCTGTATTATGCTGAGACCTGAATATGTGTGGTAAGCCAGTGTGTCCTCATGCGGACATGTTTTTGAATCGAAGAACTTCACCGTAACAGTGCATTATATATATATATATATAATTCAGGCTATGCACTGTTTTCACTATTAGGGCAGTGTCTCTCCTTATTAGGTGCTTCATTTCAAATGAGCTATGTTGGATTATGAGAGAACCGCCGCTCTGTGATATAGGCTAGGCTCTCGAATGGTTCAACCTTCAGCAGAGTGGATCCAGAGTAGATCTGGTTGCTTTTTGATTCACAGAGATGTCTTGAAACATGAAACATAATTTCAAAATTATTTAAAGCCAAAGTTTCATCTATATTCCTCCAGGCAGTAAAAATATAATCGCGGCCGTATATATATATATATATATATATACGGCGGTACTGATTAGCGCAAGGAAACAAGAATTAATTCAGCGAGAACACTCGATGACTGAGGGTGCGTTATCATTTCGCACACCGGAAAAATGACATATTTCGTTGTAGCAAGCTGTTGGCGCTGTCATATGCGCTGTTCTTTGTGGTGTGTATGTTATTTGATACGTACATTAATCTGATCCAGAATAAATGCCTCAAATGTGTATTCTTTGTAACGATTTGTTGAAATATAGGGGTGCGTTAAGTTTATGCTCACCACTGGATATATATATATATATGCATTTTGACTTGATCTTGACCTAACGGTTATATTGATCAGTAAAAATTTGTAGTTCATTTATTATTGGTCGTCCCTTTGAAGTGATCAATATTACACGCTGTTCATTGTTTTTCGACGTGGATCAAATCAAGACTTGATTCATATACCTACATCATAATAATACACAATAATAATCATTTGATGTACTTCTAGCTTGCTTCATTGATCGTGGCCCGGATTCCAAGTGAAAGCTCATTTCATGACACGGTGAACATTCTCGGATATCTTCAAGACATCCAGATTCGTACGGAGTCAACGTGTCTATTGCTGCAAGATCACAAAGATAAATCGGTACCATTAACTGTTTGCAACTTCTACAATGTCAAGGCGTACGATGCGTTCGAATGGGGACTGCGGCGAGATGACGAGAGGATCTGCTTTCAGCTGAACAGTGGCCACGTAGACAAAACGAACACGGTGACGTAACACAAGCTCAATGAAAAATGGCGGATCTACCAAATTTCTTCTATCTAATCTTTTATTTATCACCTCCCTTAGATTTGATAGCGTTGAATCAAATGTCTAATAATCAAAGCTAGCTGCTATAACTGTTTTTGTGAGTCAATCGTATCATTGGTGAATGTTTACAAGTTCACCGAGGTAATCATTTATCAGCGTCCTCTGAAAGATACACAGCCATTATGTTGTCGCGAAGAGTTGGTAATTCCCGGATTTTTTTGTATCATCGTTTAGGAGTACCTCATGCGCAACATGACGCTGGTTATCTCAAAACAGAGTAGAGTATAATACAATTGTACGATCAGCGATGCGCGTGAGAATGGCGAGACATCATCACCGAGTGGTATCGCAGGTGAACATGTCTGTCACATGAACTCGTTGGGTCGTACGAATACACCGTGAATCATATTTGCAAGTGATACAGGCAAGCCCAACAATGGTGGTAGATCTTTTCGTTCGTCCAACATTGTGTGTTAAATAAATCTCTTTAATAACAACGAGATATATATATATATATATATATATATGTAAATGTGTGTGTGTCTGTTTGTGTACCTGCACCAAGTCAACTGTATGTCAGAAATAATAAAAAAAGGAAGCTGCTCTCATTGGCTCAGTTTTAATTACCTCCAGGTGGATTCCTCTACTTCACAGCTGGTTCGGCGCTATACTGCTAGTCATATTGGTGCTTGCTTGGCGTGAGCGCTTTAATGTGTAGATATCAAATGTATATATATATATATATATATATATATATACAAAACGAAATTGGCTTTACCAGAAATCACTATGCTAATTGGTCCACTGTGTTGTTAACGCGGATATCATGATCGGGCACAGATTGTGTAAGTTCGAAGTGAGTCAACTAACAAACCACATTCTGCTTTCAACATCCTGCATCGACCTTGGCTATTTGGCTAGCCGAAACACGATGGCTCTGTTAGTAAATATAAAAATATGCAAGGATCGTTTGACTTCAAAGTTGCCATCAGCCATTATTATTGCAGATAAAAATTATGGCTTGCATACAACTTGGCTGCAGCCAACTCATAATTGCCCCCTACTCCATGTATATATATTTATATATATTGAAAAATAAAACTGAATCTATTTGACCACCCACAAAATGGCAGTCTACAAGGACAGCTGTACGATATCGCATGTAAGGACGATAGTTTGAGACGCGTAGTTGCATATATATATATATATATATATAAACATTTGACCGGTTACAACCAAATAACATTACAGATTTATATATGACTTAATGTCACCAAGGGCAGCTTATCTGATTGTTGTTCGTGTCAAACATGCATTGCAAACAAGGACTTTTGTTTTCTGGATAGATTCATCTCACAATACCATTACAGTACGATAGCCTGCAATCGATTGGTGTGTGCATTTGATTGAAACATTAAAGTGTACCATACGAATCACTTTCAATATTCCATAGCAGCTCCCCCCCCCCACTTCAGGCAAAGGGCAGCACTATATTGGTATTTCTGTGTTTGTTCTCGTTGCTGATCCTCAGCCTTAAACATTGTAACGTCCACAGAATTGCTTTTTGTATTGCTTCGTAAGACAGACACCTTAAATGCATCGGTGGGGATCGAGCCCATGCACTTGCATGTTACCTCCGGTTGCAAGGCGCCCACGAATGCACTACCAAGCCATCGGGCTCGAGACAACGATCTTGGTATGGATTAACGGTATTGGATGCGTGTTTGTTTGTGGGTACGTGAGAAGGTCGTTCTAGGTCTAATCTTATGTGAATAAATCAGAGCATGATGAGATGTGTTTATGAAACAGTATCCATCTTACGAAGCATTACGAAGCACTAGATAGATGTGGAGAATTCCTTTCGTACAGGGAACATACGAGTGTGAGTTTCATAACACAGCTCAGTGTAAGGTATTAACTGAAGCTCAAATCTTCTAAAGATGAAGGTATTCACCCTTGGTTTCATTCAATTTATAGTAGTGTTCTCGTGGGGCCCTTCTCGCTCTATAGTAGAAAATCTACATATATTTGTATATAGTAAAACTTCAGTGATAACAATGTCTCCCGTGATCTTCCGCCGGACATTACTTTGCGAACTTTGATTGAGCTAGATGCGAACTGCGAGACGTAGTCGGCCATCGAGACGCTGCTCAGTAGTCAGAGGTCTCCCTCTGACTCCATTCGAAAGCAGCAGTAGCAGCATTTGCCGAACAATCCCGGTGTCCAAGTTGGTCGCCGACCAAACTCGCAGTATTTTCGCGCTGCATATTTTCCCTCTTCATCATCATCTGCTCGTCATAATCCAGTCGAATTTGATCGAAGCTTTCTCCCTTGTCGACTCGTGCAGAGACCCAGATAGTCTTAGCTGACGTATGTGACCGCGATCTTCGGCTGGCAGAAAACCCCACAGTACAGTGGTGAGTTGGTCCGCCGCCCTGTGTCGTTCCCACCTCGCTGTCCTGCTGTGCAGGCGATAGCTTAGGGCGGCTTCATTCACGCGGTGAGTGCGCAGAGTACCAACGCAAAATGACATCGTCGAAATGAACGTATTGTCCACATCGTACTCTCCTTACGGGGTTCTTCCGGTTGGCGTTCGAAACCCCGCAGTCGCTGGGTTTTCCCCTTGTTTTCTATTGTTTCAAAGGCCTCGCCGCTGATCGGACACACTTTGACCTAGTGAAGTGTTTGGGTTGTCGATTCCTTGTCCATCTTCATCGTTGCCGAAGACATCGGCTGTTCGAAAGAAAGACGCATCGTGCGGCCACATCACTCAGAGGCCCTCACGAGCCGAGTCAAATCATCACCAATGCCTTCACCCCCGCTTCGGCCGGCTCCGCGGAAGGCTCCGTGGATGTCTGGCACGCGATCGCTTTTATCGCAACTTGCTTAGAGGGAACGGCGGCAGTTCACACGTTGCGGCGGTGTGATTTAGCATTGGCAGGGATACGAACCTGTCGGGCTGCAAGTGGCTATCCTATTTAGGAACAATTCGTAGTTCTGGAAGGAAAAATCATTCGTGGTCGATTCTATATATATATATATGTAGTCCGTATATAGCTGCACTAAAACGGTGATTGGGAGAGGTATCGACACGTCTCTTCGTCTGTAGATCTGGGCAAGATATTCAACGCGTCCGATCGTGGGAACGAGGTTGATGTGAATTTCTGAGCGGGCGCGACGATCGATCTATGGGAAAACGGCTCAAGCCGCGCTCAAGAAGCTTTTCTCTTCCTTTCTGTGGGAAGCCGATCGCAGAGGAGGCGAACAACTCCATTTATCCCAATCGGGAGTCAAGATCTTTTAGACTATACCGTTTGGTAACCGGGGAAGCCAGGTTTCGTCGGATGCAGATGCGTTGCAGCGAATAAAATCTGCAGAAATCCCAATGGAAAGTGCAGATTCAAGTAAGTCGAAATGCCGCCCTCTCTCTCTCTCTCTCGGTTATCGTAATTAGCATGGGCAAATCGGTGACGTGGGAATTCGTTCGTCCATTTCCAAAACCAATCTTTCTTTGCGGGAATAAGCGTTTGATTTAAAGATCCCGCCATCTAAATTTTGCCGAACTATCCTAACGGTAGCGAGTAGACGATCATCCTGTGGTGTTCTATTTTCATTATATGGACGTTAAGATACTTAATAATGCTATTTTATAACATGGTATATGTAGTTTTGAGCATGATTGCATTGCATACAGCGAGGGGGCGATTATCTGCCGGGCGACAATACGCGGTTGAGTAGCTGCCTCGATGACTAGAATAATGAATTCGACAAGTGTCGATTCGTATCGATAAGTGGGTCTTAGATTGGGGAAAGTTCGTATGCTCATTTGAGCATACGAGTCGTTTGCTAATTAAAATTGTTTCCACCGTTGATCTAAATGTATTTGCTGTGCACGTAGTGCTTCGTTAAATCCAACCTGATATGTCAATCATTGAACTTCAGCCATATTCGAACTTGAGCCTTATCCGGGACGTCGCGATCCGGTCACACAATCACCCGAACCGTTGGAATTAAGATCTCAACGCGATGTTTTTTGTGTTTCAGGACATCGCGATGTAGACGCCGCCACCAAAAACGCACCACTAAATGGACTCAAAAAGGACATTACGAGTCGAGTCAACGACGCCATGCCATCTATTCTCCTGTGGTCGTTCGAAGAGCGACCACAAATGAGCCGGCTGTTATGACCATATTCGAAAGACGGGTGCATCACCTCGCCTCGATATGCCGTTACGTACACAGTCGTCGCTGTCATAGAGGTTGCCAACGAATAGATTCGGTCAAGCTTTACGCCTTTACGGTAGTAACCTACATCGGAGACTTTCCGTCGATTTCGTCGACGAAAAGTCTGCCAACCGCCGTTTCTCTCTCATTCCCCCATCGATGGAGTCATTGTAGATAGATGACAGGCAGGAAGAAAGGCCGAGAGAGAGAGAGAGCGAGAGCGAGAGACCGAGCACAATTCCTTATGCGCGAAATAGTGCAGGGAAACACAATTTACAAACTATTATTACCAGTGTCGCCCTCATTGTGGCCACGACGCAGCCGTCGACGGCAGGTTCGTGTGTTCGCTAATCCGCAATGGAAGGCGTCATTTTTTCATTCGCTCTTCCTCGAGTGCCTCCACGACAGTGGCTCGACAATCGAGGCAAGCTGACGGTGGCACCGGCCTGGTCGTCCCTTCTTCAAGTGGCGTCACACTGCTAGTTGCTACCACATCTGACATCTGTTGCTGAGGCATTCATCATTCGCTGAGAGGCGTGCGCACGTGCGCCTCGTCGCCGCGGGGGAAGGGTTCACTATCGCGTCGAACTGAGAGCACACACTACTTTTCTGGTACAAAAGGAGCAAAAAAAAATGAACGCCACCAATGTTGTAGCCATAGGCTACCATATTTTCTGTCGATATTTCTCCTCTTTGTGTCATACACACAAAACGGACACCTGCTGGTCGCTATGTCTAACACTGGGGTCTCGTCATTTTGTGGTCAGCGTCAATCACCACATGAATAGCGACTAGGTAAGCGAGTCACTCGGAGAGTCCACTGCATCGGTCCACTACTGACTGTGTCTGCATGACAGCAATGGGATGTTGCGTGTGTATAGATATGCATGAGTATACTGTATCGTACACATTGTTGATTTTATCGACGTACTGCTGTTACGCAGACGTCCGCTTTCGAGTCGTCGACGGCATGTCGTATCAGCTTGTCTACTATACAGGACAATACAGGACGGCTAATCCGCTCAGGGCGGATTTGAGTGGAACCCAATGCACAGCATGACATACTACCGTAGGGAATACACTGTCCCAATACTGAATGGCGACGTGAACTGACGCAGGCGTCGGCTCAAGTTGAGAAAATCGTGTCGAAATCAATTTCACAACGCCAGCGAGAGTGGGTCTGCCAAACCTCGTTCCTACTCCGAGATTTCCTCATCCTTCGGATCTGTATCGCGTTGCCCTCTGATTTCTCGGCACGTGATCCGTGCGATTAGAATCGTACTGCATTTCTTGCTATTCGACATTAACTATAATAAAATACCGAGCGAAAGAGGACGGATCCAAGCCCAAGCTGGAACGGTTCATTGACGGTTGATGGTCATCCGAGAGATCCTCGGTCCGGAAGACTTACTACGACTTGTTCCTTTGTTTCCGTTTGAGTGCACATCCCTTCTCCGCCAGTGCATCCGTGCGTTAATATCTATAATAGCCCTATGCTCGATTGGCGTGAATTTTCTTTGCGGCTTATCTTATATAACACTATTGATTGTAGTGTATAGGCTTGTATCGAAATGTCGTTGACTGAACGCCCAATGCTCGTGCGTGCGCGAGATCCGTTTGTTTGTGCTGGAGTCAGCGGTCAGATCACACTCGCGAGGTAAGGTGCATTCGGCCTGCTTATTTCAGGACGCAGTAGACATGAATAGTGGCACGTAGCTAGGCAACGAATTGCGTGATCTCGAACCAGCACTGCTGCTTAGGGAGCCTGCTTTCGTCGAGTGCGCTATTATTCAAGGTGGCAACGAACCTATATAGATTCCATATGGCAAGTTCTTGAACACAAGTTGAGAGCTTCCGAGCAATGAACTTTGCGCCGGGCCGAACTCATCTAATTTAGCTCCTTCACCATATTAGCATGATCATCAAGCAGCACGTAGCTGTACCAAGGGAGCAGTTATGCTTTTAGCTCCACGTTTTCGCTGTCGAGGTGTTTCGTTGGTGGTAATAGCTGTGAATAAGAGGCTGATTTTGCCGTTCACTGCTATCTGTCTGGTGTTCGTCTGAAGAGGATCTTCGTGGAGACTTGATAGCTGACGTTAGCTCGCTCAGTCGACGTTCGCATTTGTGCCACTAACGGGTGGACCCACCAGATGCCCGGCGTAAGCCCACCACTGGGATACAACAGAGGCAACGCGGGGGAGAGGTTCAAGAGGAACCGCTATTTAACGTTACAAAGATACCCCGACGGACGACGGTACACCATTGTGGACCTTCCCATCGTCGACTCGACGTTTGACCGTGATCGGCGCCCACGCAGCCATGAGCGAAGCCTTCAGTGCGGTTCAGCGAGGCGCCGCCGTTTTTGAAACATCACGAGCGTGTCAAGTGCGAGCACGGTGCCGACGCAAAGTCAAGGCAATGCAAGCGGCCAAGCGACCCGTTGGCGCCGGCCTACCTGATCCGCCATATGTGGCGGCGGTCGCGGCGGACAAGCGAACGATTGTACGATTACTAGCTGTAGTGTAGAGGCGATGCTATTAAGGGTGCTGGACGAGATTTACAGCTACAAAATGAACCGCCCGAACCAACTCAATAAGACACAAGGCGAGACCCACCGGTGATAAGCAAATGGCCACACTTGCGGGAGGATCCGTTCATCGCCCTAGGAGTCTACATAACGCACGCGTCGTCAAGATAACACTGGATCGTTGTTTTTCTTTTTCGACCGACAGAGATGCTGCGCCTTTTGCCGGTTAGAAAACTACCACCAACTTCGAGATGGTCATGAGTTAATTTTGATTCGAAATATGCTTATTACTTTATTCGTCTCTAGTACGATATTCCTTGATCTTATATCGATTGCGAATTGGACGGACATCTCCATATCATTACAGCCTGCGTCTGGTTGTACCGCAACTGCCATTTAGAGTTTGACACACCACTCCCCTCCAAAGGACGGGCCGAGAGCTTTGCTAGACCGGCTTAATGGATTTGCTCATTATTACAGTAAAGAAGACGAAATAAGACGAAATAAGCTGCGGTTGAATACACGGGCCACTCCGTGAGAGAGGCGGAGGCAAATCTGTTCATGTCGCCTTTCGCCTCTGTAACGGCCAGGATTCGAATGAGGTGTGTCTTGTTCGCCCATTAAATAAATAAGAGGAACGAATGATGAGTGATTACTGTTGTATATCAAACGATGCAGGGTTCTTTATTGGAGATTCTTTCGACGATGAAAGGTTCTCCCGTTGGCGGAGAACAATGCGGAGTAAAGAAATTGAGGGAGCGCCTCTCATCACTGGTATTGTCAGATGGCGAAATCTTGACGTCGTCATTGGATACACGCATAAGCAAGGGCATCTTCATACATTCAGCTGAGTTTGACATTTGAAGGACGGAAAAATAGCTAACAAATGACAATTCTTAGTAGCAGCAGCAATAACAACAGCAACTCGTATACAAGCGAGTCCGTTTGTCCAAAAAGCAGAACATATTCCCTGTTATACAGATACCTAGACCTACCTATTTACCGACTGTTGTCTTTGGCTGATTATTTTTCTACCAAGGTTCTCTTCCGGTTACCACTCGTCGAGTTTCGTCAACTGGTCAAATCAAAGAATTCACAACGGCCATCGTAGGGCGCGTGGAAGCCTGGTCGGCGGCGGCACTGGGTCTCCAAAATAGTATCCACTTCGAAATATACCGCCTTCCCAGATAATCGATCGTAGGTCTCGAGTTGCCGCTGCGATCGAGAACAGGCGGCCTGCGGTTACCACCTGTTCCCGAGTGGCGGGGGCGTCATCATCTTCGTCGCCCTCAGCTCATTTTCACTGCAAAAAACCAATGTCTCTATGACCAATGTGTTCAGCAGCGCCCAACAATGGATCTGGTTGAATGGAACGGGAATCAAAACAGCGACTCACTATTGTATATATATATATATATATGTATATATTACAATACTGTATATATATATATGTTGCTCAGTATCAGCCCGCCCAACGGGCGGAGGGCCAGCGCCATCTGGCGATAGAAGTCGCATTAAACCGACCGGCTACACGGCCGCCCTGTTCCTTCAGGCGGCTGTGTCTGTCTGTGTGTGTGTGTGACACCGTGCGCGAAAAACATATAATACATACATTACTTTCTGTTTGTTTGCTTGCTTGCTTACACTTTGGTCAACTTCTAAATATAAAATGTTGATTGATGACGTGCGCGCTTGCTGGCCACGCTTTTCATCAGTTCATCCATCGAACGGCTACAAGACGGATCCTATTCTATTCTAGATAGCCATTGAGTAGTAGACGGAGTAATGCTTACTTCGCTGCTCAATGCGGTTTGCTCCTGGGTAATGCTGGCAGCAGCAGCAGCCGCACAAGTACGAGTGGCTGTAGGCTGACTGTTTGTTGCTGGCTGGCGTTGCCACTATTACCTGCTACTGCTCCTGTTCGTTCGTGTGTTGGCTTCTTACTAACTAAGAAGATGCCGATCGATTCGAGAAAGACAAGGACAAGCCATTGGTCCCGCCTGCTAAATTGCCGGAATTGACAGAAGAATAAAATGCCATTAGTGATGACATGCAGCGGCCAGTCGGCATTTCGATGACGAACAACGACAGCGGGCGGTGACAGTGACGGTCACTACGTCAGTCCTTCGAATACAATTGTCGTTAAAGAGACCAGCGTTATTGTCGTCGCCGGCGGCGGCAGGATCAGCAGCAGCAGAAAGCCAACCCCCCCCCCCCCCCCGCCCGCATATTGGCTGGACAGAATTGGCAGGCAAGAGGACAAACACACGGGTGTACAATATTCTGCCGTCGGTGACGACTTCGTCGGAACTCGCGAAACGGCGACAACAGCGACTAATGTTATTATTTGTGTGCGACGATAAGTGCATACTCGGGAGGAATGGAATATTTTCAAAGGTTGAATATCTTATTATGAGATAAAAGTAACAAAAGTGAGAACCGTTGAAGTATTGTTTGGCTAGCACAATGAAACATACTGGATGGATAATTTGGTTTATCCATATAATATATATATATATATATACATGTGTGTGTTTGTGCTACGAATGCAATCGGGGACGCATCGTACTTGTGCATGCGGATAAACTTTAGTAATATTGCATTTCGTTCTCATTATTGCATGACTACGGGCTCTGGGCCGAAATTGTAATATAATGCACGTTTAACTTACCTTATGAAATCCTGATATGAGGATTCTACGAACTCTGTACAATAGGTACCTTCTGCTTGACAAATTATAGCTCAAATTTTGGATTGAAATCGATCACGCTCGCGATCGTTACGTGCTCGATTCGCGCTTGCTATGATTTACCTTGGGAACATACGCAAATGCCATTTACGATCCGACGTATGATAGTAATCTTATTGAGTCAAATGTACACTATTCCTATTATAATTATATGTTCGCTATTGTATTATTGTTACAAGTTATTGTCGTTACCAAATGCTCAAAATCCGGGTTCATCTAATGCCCGTTCATTCGAGTCCATTCCACTCTGCACAAAGAAGAGTTCTGCTGTAGGAAGACGCTCTGTTCCGAAGCTCTGTTTTCTGTGAACACAATGGACATCATTGATGAGACGTTGTTCGTTTCTCTACTTTTCAGATCGGAGCTAATGGAGAGTTGGTGAGAACCCTCGTCAATGGCTTCGAAAGCTAGCCAAACTATTTCCATTACTCAGTTGTCAGCCATTTCTAGTTGAAAGGCTCTTTTGCGAACGTGCCAGGGCCCAATCGCATGCTAAGTCTCTCTACGTTCGACTGAGTGGTCTCCGGCTGTAAAAAGCCGAACTTAGCAGGTTCGCGCTCCCGCGATCTGGTCGTGACATTTGAGATAACTTAAGCATTGTAAATATTGTAGTTCCTTTAATCGACCAATAAACATTTACCATTTAGTCTCTGGCTGTCGGAAGCCAGAGGCCGCAGGTTCGAGCCCCGCTGTGTGACATATAAGAGAGCTTAAGCATTGAAAAATTGCAGCTCCTTAAATAAACCAATAAACATTTACCATTTACCATTTACCTCTCAGATTCATATGGTATCAACCGGGCAATCTCAACCTGGTGTCAATTTTCACTTAGACCCCTGTAGGATCTCCTCACGTACTTGTCAAGTGATCTTAATTGATCTAATTAGGCGATCTTATCAAGTGATCTCCAAATATCAAGTGATCTTCCACGAAAAAGGTGTTTGCCAAGAACACCAAGATGGGTTGAGGACGTTAAGGACTACCTTTAGGTTTCTTTAAGAAGGTCATCAATTTGGAGTAAAGAACCTATAAAAGGTTATCTACATAAGGGAGTATTCGCGCCAAACGTCGAAAGACCATCCACCTCCGTTGGCCAGCAAACCCCGACCGAGAAAGCACATTTCTCGTGCAGCAAGCGCCTTTACAGAAGTGTTGCCCGTCGTCATGAAAAAGCACTTCGCGTTGTCGTCGTAGAAGTTGGACGGATCCGCAGTCCATACCAAGTCTCCGATTTTCTGCAGCCACCCTTTTTGCACAGATAGACTCGCGATGCTCTCAGCCTCACGGTCGTTGCACCCGCGCGATTGCGTCTTTGATTATTGTCGCTGACAACGACGACGAAAGACTCGGATTATATCTCTCTCTCTCTCTCTCTGTCTCTCTGTGTTTCGAAGTGGGAGAGAATAGGAAAGAAAATGCCGAAGACGAACTGAAGTTTAGATGTGGCCCTCTCCGCGACTTCTGAAGAGCAATTTCGTCGGTTTTCTCTCCTTGTGTTTGCCTAGCAAGAAGGGCAGACCGACGCAACAGCCTGCTGTATTGCCTGCCTACTTGTGAGGCTGTCCAGAGGGATTTGCACGTCGATGCATGTATTATACCTGAGAAGGAGAAAGCAAGCCCATCGTGGCGTGTCTTCGCCGAGTTTACCCACTGCCCACTGAGTGCACTGACGGCCAATGGCAAATGACGCAGTGATCGTTGTCTCCTGCTGATGGTGATAACCGCGGCGCACTGGAGAGATCGCAGAGGAAGAGGCCCTGTTAACTCGTTCAAGGGGGGGGGGGGGGGGGGAAGGCGGGAGATCCTCTTCATCTGTCTAGCACGAAGCCGAGTGGCACCATGTCCCCGCTCGGACTTTTACGGGTTCTTAGTTTTTCTTCTTTTCCTCATACTTTTGCTGTTTGTTGCTCTGCGTCCCCCCCTGCTTACGTCTCCTCTTGAATTCCATCCAAGTCGATTTTTCCCTCACTCCCATCCTTCCCTGGCCGTATTTGTCTTCCGTCGTGCCGGCTACTTCGTGGTGCCTTTTCTTCTTTGCATCGACCGCGTCGACCCTAATCCTCCTCCATCGTCAGCTTCCCTCCCGCCTCGCGCAAATCGTCCCTCATGGTCCCTTGGTCTTGCCGTCCGTGGCGCCCGCCGTTCGCGAGATGGCAGAGATTCTCCGCTGCCTCTGGTGGCATTGCCTGCCGCTGGCTAGAAAGGCGAATTTATTCAGTGAGAGGCCAAACGCGGAGAACTTCCCTTCTTGCGCGAAGGGAGACGCTAGTTACAAGCCTAACTTCTTGCCGTCTTCTATGGTCAGACAGCCACCATAAACGCGCTATAGCCTCCGCCTTCGTCGACTCTCTCCTCCGCCTGCGTCACGGGGTGGCGAGGAGGCGTGACTGTGACTGCGTTTGATCTTCATGCATCGATTACTTCGGAAAATGAGTGGTGCCGACGCCGCTACCGCTGAAGTTACCGTCGCCTGCAGGCTATGACTATTACCACTGGTACTGCTACTGCAACAACAATCGCTACCGCTGCAGATACGGCTTCGACCGGGAATTGCTGGTACCACGGCCGGCAGCCATTGCACCTCGGCCCCACCGCCATTGCCTCCTAGGGATGCTGCTTCCTTCGCGATTTCAAAAGTCACCACAATCATTGTAACAACAACTCGAGCAGCCGAGGAGATGGAGCAGCCAGCGCCGTCCATATAATAGCGCTGAGCCGGCACCTGCGCTCTATAACAGCGGCAGCCCTGGCAACAACTTGAAGAAACAGCTCCCCCTATCTCAGTTCTACGATCCTCTACAACGGTCGTAACAACAGCAGCAGCAGCGCCAGCAGCAGCGCAGAGTCATCTTCTTTTTTCCGAAACTTACACACTATGCCTCGCTCCGTCGTATTTATTACTCTGGTTATGCTACTTGTAGAACTGCCTTACCAGCTCCAGTCTCTCTCTTGCACCAGACACGCTCCTTTACTCGCCAGCCTCCGTCCGGACGAGACGATTCAGCCGCGGCCAGCGACCGGGAACGTCGTCCGTCGAGTCCGTCAAGAGAGATGACTGCTCGCGCATGGTGTTGTAACACAGCAGCAGCAACAACAGCAGCACAACGCAACAATATGAGCTGGCTCCCCCTCTTACCGCTGCTGCTGCTGCGGCTGCTATCGCTGCTCTTACCGGCGATGTTGCTAACACACTGCTGTATCCCAGCACCGTCTACATAGATGGGTGGCTTGATGGGTGTTTGGCTGTTCGAATTGGCCTGCAGGGATTGCTCGATTGCGGCCCGGCTAGCAGCGATGCACGCAGCCGTATGAAGTGATTCTGTTTCTATTCAGCTCGGCTGTGCCTCAAAAGGAAGATGACTTCTCCGCTTTGCCGGCATAATGAACGACGCTGCGACGAGCTAGATGCGGCCTGGCCCAGCAGAAGGCAGGCAAAATTAGAAAATATATCGGCTGCGGCAGCGCCAGCAACAACAACAGCAACAACAGTAGAAATATATAAAAAAAATAAAAGCAGAAAAAATTTAGCAAATGGTGGAGGAGACCTAGAAAACATAGCAACAACAACAACAACGGCGACAGCAACAACCTGAAAAGAAATCGTCGTTCGTGTTATGGTCGTTATTGTCCGTTGCTTGAATCGACGGGGAGAGGCAGATCGCAGACGAGCAATGAGAGATGGCACGGGATGACTTGAATTGAATACAGAACAACCGAGAAGATTCTGCTAAGAGATGACGAGGACTGGACCATAAGCGAGGAATGAGTCATCGTAATATTATGGAATGGTCGTGTCGGAAGGATGTCGAAGGATATCAACAAGGCAGCCAGCATGTGAATACATTCAATAAATAGTAGGCCTATCAGGCAGCCTAAGGAGGAGCGACGTTTTGCATGAACCAGCATCAGAGGCAACGGTGAACATGTGTGGGCCGGGCCAATCCCAATGATACTGATATATATATATATATATATATATATAAATATAGTAAGTATTTTTACTTTATCTTACGTTGACACCCCCTGGACGCCTGTCCTCATCAATATGTCAACGCTGATTCAACAATCGGTGCTCTGCACAGCTGTGTCGCGTACTCGGGTGACTCTATCCCTCTCTGGTGGCTGACTAATACCACACTATATCGGTTACGGTTACACTCAGGTTTACGTGCTCCCTTGATAATAATAATAACAGTAATAATAATCATCATAGGCACGTTAAGGTAAAACGTCCCGTACGTTTGGCAGGTCGAACAAATCTCCGCATACGGTCGATCTTATCACCAGCTCACACCATTTGGTGGTGAACGGCAAATGTTTCGCATATGCCATGTACGATTCGTACGGGTATGTCATGTCGTTCGCTGTCAAACAGATGTTGATGATGCTGTAGGTGGCGGCACCGGCGGCGATGTTCGTTGAGGCGGGTGTCGACATGTCGCGGTCACTAGGAGCTTGCTGTGGGTGGACCGACTGTACTCGAAAAATCGACTAGCTAGCTTCGTTTGTCTCCGTTGTATACTGCTCTTCATTGCCTTGTCCGTTATCTATGGCCTCCAACGGTTAGGACCTTGCATAGGGCTGGGCGGGACAATATATCCATGAGGTGCACTGCGATATATCGTCCTCCCGACCGCTCACAGCGGTCCACGTTATGCACGGCCATTGTGGTCAGCAACGGTGATGGTGGCGGCGGCGCCGCCCACGTCATCGCCACCAGCAGCAGCAGCAGCAGTAACAACAGCTACGTGACTTCGATGAGGTCGCTATATGGCGTGGCTTAGACTTGCCCCTGATGGAGATCACGCTACTACGCCGTGCTTATGCACGCCGCTCGCTCGAATGTGTTGTTGTCGCGCAGTCAGGTGCCCTCTATGAATCCGCCCCATGGTCGATGTAGCCTGTTATCGCCTAACCCGCGATCTCCACCCCCAAAGAATAATAGGTGGCCTCATTTGACCGCACGGTGGCCACTCATAAAAAATAATAATAATAATAATATTATCATTAATAATAGAATGGTATCACGATTCGAAATTACTTAGTGGTTCTTGACTGTCGCTACTATGCCGACGCAACGACGACAGGAGACTCTCCTGGAACTGAAAACTCCCCCGTGTGTTTGGTGAAATGCTGTGCTGAAAGATGTTAGATCGATTATTGTGTTTGATATGATTATGATTATTATTGTCTCGCAGTAGTAAATGGTTACAAACCATCTGTCTGACCTAAAGGGCATGTATATCCATGTAGGGATATCCCAATGAGTTGCCGTAAGGATAGCCCAGTCAGCCGACAAGGGCGTATTCGTCGAGTCTAGCCGAGTATCCCCTAAATTAAAGTGTTTTTTTAACACTAGTGTACAATGTTAGCAACCGTTAACGGTGGCGCCGCGTTGAATCAGGTCCGATTTCATTTGACCTTAGAGGAGAGTGATTTGTCACTTAGTGATCCGATCTGGACCTTTTTTTCCCGATGGAAGCCGCTGACGTTGAATTAATAGGCGGATGATGTCTTTTTCGTTATATTTGATTGAGAATGTGATCGAGAACAGACGCGCCATGTTCATTGATCGCAGTTATATGATAGCTGGTGAATTGCTCCAAGCTGAAATTGAATGGCTTCAGTTTTCTTCAGTTCGCCCACATATAGAGATCTTAATAAAGACATTTTGGGAGGCTGACTCACAGCTAACATTTAACGTCCACGGTACAACTGCTTTCGACATTGCTTCATAAGACGGACAACCCGCTTTAAATCCAAATGTGCAACGGAGGGATCGAACCCCGTGCACCTGCATTCGTCTCCTCCGATAGCAAGGCGCATCCGAATGTACCACGGCACCAGGCTCGACATATAGAGATATTGATAGACAGCCCCAGTATCTGGGATCCCCGGACAAAACGACGAAATATCTATATATATATATATATATGGAATTCTATCGAAACGAGATATTTCAGTTATCTTCCTTATCCCCTAATGTGCAGCATTCATATAAACAATAAATGTCATTTTGAAACACGAAGATCACTTGTGCGACAACAATTCGAGCTCATCCCAAAGTCAACGCCGAATCAGTGAATGACTGACTGGATGAGCCTAAGAATGCTCGTGCCACGGTTCAACCGCTAGGACAGCTTGAAGTTTACAGTTTTAGTACGGATGAATTCGTATAGACTCACACACACACACACACACATACACACAGAAATGCAAAACAGCTTGACGGCTAACTGTGCCCATTCATGCCAGCATCGTAAGTGGTCGTTGTAGTAGGTTCCGTAGGAGCACTCATTCGAAACCGTCCGGCCGTAAGCCCAGACGTGGGTCGAGAACAGCAGCATCAGTAGCAGCAGCAGCGGTAACAGCAGCCAAAAAGGGACTGGGGGGAGAACGGCCACAGGGGTGTGGGTCGGGGGCTCTCGCGTCTCGATGATATTTCTCTTAAACCAGGCCTTTACGAGGCCTTTTCTTTATTTCCCGCCTCGTTGAAACATGTAGCAGTAACAGCAGAAGCGGCACCGGCAACATGCTGAAATTGTTGCTCGCCGAACACCGCTGAGTTACCACTAGCGACTATGCTGAGGTGGGTAGATGGAGAGATTTACGTACCCCAATGAAGTAGATCAGGGTGGCGGCACGCAACGCCAATGGCTCAGCCCAGTTCGTCTTCTGACGTGACGCTCCGTCCACCGGATTGTGTAGCCGTGGATCGCCAGCCCCGCGTTCTTTTCTTCGGCGGCTGCGTTATGCAGGTTCCATTCGGGCGTTGTTGAGCTCGAACCGATCGGACGGCCTGGGGCGGCCAGGCCCTGCTCAACTCGCCGGGGTGACCGCCGGAGTGAGTACTTCAATGAGAATCCGTCAGAGAACACATTTCGCCCGATCTATTATACAACAGCTCCAACAGCTCTCGTGTCGATCTGGCCAATAGGCAAACGTTTTCGTGTACGCGCGTTCGCACGTGGCCTTGCCAAGGTGGCTGGTTGGATCCTGTTGTTGGTGCTACTGGTTCCTCATGAAGTCATCCAACGCTCAGTAACCATGATTCGGGCCGCTGCGATCGCTGTTGACGTGGCTGCTGCTGTTGTTGTTGTCGTTGCCGTTGTCGTCATTGTCGTTGGCGACGATCTTCGTCCCGCGATGTAGGCCGAATTACAGGACGGGAGCCACAGGTGCGGCCATCAGCCTCGGCGTCGTCGTCGTCGTCGGCCAAGTGAGTCGCCGGTCGCCGAATTGCCGCTGCTGCCGTCGACAGCAGCAGCAGCAGCAGCGGCAGTTCAGCACGAGTTCCATATGTATGTGTTATATACGACTACTCGGGGTACGTCTACTTCCCGCTATGACCACTGTTGCCAGCGGCTCCTACCTTGTAGCGTAGGCGTTTCTGGCCCGACAACATCAGCAGCAACGGCGTCGCCACCGCCGCCGCCGCTGCCGCCACCACGACTATCGCTGCTGCTGCTGCTGCTGCACCTGAGCCGTAAGTTTACACTGAGTGCAGCAGTGCGTTCATGCATCCGTCATTGACTCCCCCATTCACATGCACTCGCGTCGCCCCTCCGCCCTCCGATCTGGGGGTCCCCGGTTTAGGAAAAGCAGACACATTTATGTAAAGAGATCAGTCGACTGAGCCCACCGACCGGCCGACCGACCAAACCGCCGGCCGCTCTGTGGCGTGGATCGAGTAGACGCAGAACGGCTGAAAGTAAGAGCGCCGAAGAAATTGTCCATACAGTTAGCCTAAGGCCATTTAACCTGCTTCTTCTTCTTCTTTTCTTTTCTCCTCTATCTCTCCTTAACGTCAGCGTCAACGCAACGGCGTAAGGTCGCGAAACGGCATTCAATAGCAAGACCCGTCGTGGGACGTATCAGGTAACGTGTACACCCATACAGCAAGCAGAATTAACGGAATTTCCGGTGTGATCTTAAATTCATTTTACTGCTCATGATTGCGAATGCGGTGAGCTTCGTCAACTCATTCACATGGTCACTTAGCCGAACCGTGAAAGGTTCGATTCATTTGCTCGCCATATATTTACGTGTTAGTTATATTTGTAATATTACAAATGTCACTTAAAAACGTGTATGAAAATGTCACGTCATAATCAGCGGATCAACTCGGATCCCTATGGTGAGCCTCATCCGTGGGGTTCATCGGCCACAACACAGCCATGTGACCCTTTTAGCAACTTCCGGTGTCGCGTCATTTCACCGCGGCGCCTCTAAGACATCTGAAATGGGTTTGAGTAGTTTCCACCGGCGCGAGATTAAAATCGCTACAGAAATTCGAGGTGAACTCGTTCGTTGAAGATGATAATCCCGCAGGGACGAGTTATCTACACAAACACATCGAGACTCAAATGCTGCAATAGGGTGGAAACGTTCGGTATGGATGTGTTTTTCTTTCGTTATTGTAATCACCATTGTCAGTCTGTGCGTCGATTCTGTGTTCGAGATAACTTCGAAAGACCTTTAGCAGCCTTCCTCTGCCATTATCTCGGTCGCATACCGAGATAATGGCAGAGGAATACCCCGTATTCCCTAACTAGTTCAGTGCTAACGGGCTCACTTGCGTCTATCGGTGACCATTGCGATCTCAGACAGCCAAACATAGCTGGTAGGTTTAAGGGCACCCGTTGTGAGCTGGCCGCGTAAACTAGGGAGTATGTACAGCTCCAGATTCTCTGCGCCCCTCGTAAATGGTCCGCGACGCTCCAGCATGGTAATGCAGCTGTGAGCTGTTTAAACAACGTGACTTACCTCTAGCTTTTCAGCCAATCAAGGACGCAGCGAAAGTAAAACGCACCCATCAAAAAAACAACGATGTCGGCATCTACCGTATTAACGATATGGCGAATTGTATGGTTCTTTGGCCCAACGACAGTGTGAGCCATAGAATTCCAGTATGCTCAGTATCCGGAGCTGGGCCTTGTATTGTAAGACGTCAGTTCCTTTAATACACAAATATAATACCTCAACCTTTGTAGAGGCGACAGCGGCCTAGCGTACGGGTTGCGGGTAACTGTGGCGTTAGTGCTCATAGATGCCCGAACCGCAATTGCTAGCTCTGCAAATACACACACGGTAGATTACTACTTTATTCAGCTGAAACAGAATTTATAATTTTCAATCTCTGTGTACCTAGACGAACTCGCTACTGATAGATGGACTTTTGTCTCAGTTGCATTGCGGAATATGGGATTAATCATTGCGATATATGCATATAGGTGTGGCTAACAGACGAGAGATGTACGGCACCAGTCTCGACGGAATCTAAGCACAAATAGTTGTTAATTGAAGCGACACAAACTTGGACGCCGCTCTGCTATAATTGCATATACAATACATTACAAGCCGCGACAATGTATTACAATACAAATAGTCCATTTCGTAGTTAGCATATTGCTGATAAACGCTTATCTACGGAGATTGTGCAGTCTCGATTAATGGGTATCTCGGCGTTGATCGCCAATTAGGTGTAGATCAATAAAATGTCCTATAGAATTGTGATATATATATATCTGTTTTTTCGAGCTGACCCCCAGCTGTTCTCCTATCTGACAGGCCTCAGCTCTTAACCTTCAGGTATTACTATGAGGACCTGTCGGGGCCACCTTTGCTTATATATGATATATATAAGCGTGATATATATATATATATATATCGCTGTCCTAAAAAACAATGGTTTGCATGCTTCGTCGTCAGCAACATCTACGCAAACAACTGAAATTGACGTTTTGAGAAGGAAACGCAGTCGATAGCAGACTTCGGTTATCGTCGGTAAACATCGATATTGATTTCAGTTGCGTGAAAGGTTTCCCCATGATAACACATCACGCACACTACACCGCCTCACTAGCCACACGAAGTCTACTAACCTATCCTAGCCAACCGAAGACAGACATGAGTTCAACAACGTGAATACAAAGTCAAAGTGAAGTTCATTAACGCACGCCCTTCTTAGCAGAGCTGCGATGAACCGAGCGCCTATCGATAACATGATGTCACCGTCGTTCTGAGCAGCAGAGGATCGTTTAGAGAAGATTTGACAGTCTGCTTGTCGAGATCACGCGCAATCAGCCTAGCTCACACCTGATTAATTGGGATCACACCTACCCAACAATAGCGTTCGGCGACAAACATACACATGCATATCGTTGATTGACGCAGGGATGCAGCCATGACCAGTTGACACATCTAGACAATTCCTTCCCCCCCCCCGCCCCAACTTCTCGTCCAACTCCTCGATGTCTTTTTGCTCATCAGCGGAAAAATTCTACGACAGCACATTTGGTCCATCCGCCACAGAATGGACCCTCTATTCTCCGCCCCCTAGGGCTCGGCTTCTACTTGCCATCGTGGCGGCCGTCTCGGCGACATCATCATTATGCGACGACGACGCCGCGGATCGACGGCTCAGAGCAGCAGCAGCAGCGGTAGCGGCGGCGGCGGCCGAAGCGTTGTCGACCAGAGCGAAGAGCCACCGCCAAACGAAAGACGGCGACCGGCCGACGCAACCGCTTCGACCGCCGCCGCCGCCGGCGCCTGCGCCACCACCGCTGCTGCTGCTGCGACGCAAGTTGCTGGCAGGTATAGCGGGAGGGTGTGCGGCAAGTGGCCGGCGACGCCCAGGCGGGTTCTGCTCATACAGTTATTAGCTATGAGGAAGTGGACTCGGTGCGAAGATCGCTCGCTGGGAGTGGGATACCACCGAATGAAGCTGAGCAGAAGTAAACATGAGTAGTTTCGCTACATCGAATATAAGATACACGCGAGTTCAGAAGGAACCCTTCTGCTTGTTTGAGCATATCTGTGTATTGCATCATCTTACACATGCATTTCGATTGTATGTATGTATATATAATATATATATATATTATATATATATATAATCGATATGTTTTGAGGCCATACCCTGTGCCTTCGATATATACTCCCAACCTGTGTCGCGACCCAATCATTGACTAACGCACGTATAAATCGCAAAGGCAACTTTTGCTCGCCGTGAAATCGTACAACGCAGTGCCCGCTCCGAAAGCAGCGGTGAAACCGCAGCATTGGTGGTGCGCCGTCGCCGTCGGCCTGCGAGCGCGTTTGCCTATGGTCGGCGGCCGATGGTTCAGAGGGATGGACCAACGCTGGCCGAGCTGAGCAGAGCGACGTCGCCGCTATAGTGAACATTGGTGAACGAAGCAAGCTGATATCGCCGCAGTCGGCGCCGGCTAGCGCTCGTCTTCGATCTAACGCAGAGCAAAATCGCGAGAGGCCGAGGGAGAGAAATTGGGACCCTGAAGCAGAAGAGAGAGAGAGAGAGAGAGAGATACAAACGACCGATCTGACCGACGTATAGATAGGCACACATAAGCAAGCGTGGTAGCTACAAGCACTATAACTTCTTCTCCTTTTGCTGCTGCTGCTGCTTCTAAGACTAATGCAGCTAGTGCAGCTGGCACTACTTCTGACATTTCGCCGCCGCCGCCGCCACGCAAAGAGCTTCTTCTACGTTGATCTTTCTTTGTGCTGTTCGGCACGACAAACAGAAATCGTCTAGGCCGGCCCCGGATTGGCACGATGGAAGCACAACCGTGACTTGCCTTTTGCAGTTGTAACTTGTAGTTGTACCGATGGATCGCGCACCGCGACAAGAGCCCGCGACGGCGGGCGAGTGGGCTCGTGAATCGCGGGCCGGCGGCATCAGCAGCAATAGCGACAGCGCAAAGAAGTCTACGAACTCAAGGCGAGGCCGCCGTCATCGTCCGGCGAGAAGAACTTGCGCCGTGGAACCGCCACAGGGCCACGGAGTCTTCTACAGAAATAAGCATCGTCCGAAATAGGGATCTAGCTGTGGGGAATGATGGCGAATTAGAGGAAGTACACCCAAGCTGGATTTCACGCAAGAATCGGTCTGTGGGTGATATGTTGAATTGCATCTGATAAAACATCTGTGAAGTTGGAGCGCTTTTTTTTTTGTTTGTAGCGACGCAATGAATTACTCATTTCAAGGTCCGAACTGACCTACAAACCTCGTTCTAAAAACATCAGATGTCTACCTAGCAATACAGATGATCAGAAAAAAAAATATTGAGATTCAAATTTTGCTAACCAAAAGCAAAGAATCTCTAATATCAGTCAGTCATTATTTTTATTCGGGCGCGCCAATGGAATGCATTGTAGATTTACATGAAGTGATTACATATAGCATACACAACAAATGCGTCTAAAAACATCCCTCGATTTGACCCTCAGCTGTTCCCCGTATGTGGCAGGCATCGAAATCTTCAAACGAGGACATATTGTCGGGGCCACCTTTGCCTTAATCTTCAACAGTGTCCTGTACCTGGAAAGAATCCATCGATAATTCGAGATGCGAAAGAAATCCAAGATTCGTGTCCTCGTCTGACAGCAGAATTTGAACCCAGCGCCGTATATCCGTCCAGACTCCTAACGTCCAATGTAGCTGCCACTGATGTACTGAGACAAAACGGTCTGCTGTCGTTCTCAATTCCCACCAAAGTGATCGGGGTTGACGTCGCCCTGACACCCTGAACGCAATCGCTGCTACTGCGGCAGATGTCTGATCGATGTTCTTCGTATGATCGCTATTCTCCGTCACATACCCGGTAGGCCCGATTGGCACATCCCGATCACTGAACGGGAAAAGAGATGTCTCCGCTGAGTGCGCCTCCGCAGAAACCGTGTGTACAGAAGTGTACGGAAAACTTCGCCGAGAATTACGATGGGCAGATCGCGGCGTAAAGACGTCTGAGAGAGAAAGAGAGGGAGAGACACACAGGAGTGCAGTGGTGTGCTAGTATACTGCTAAGCGAAAAAGGGCACTGCGTTGAAATCTATCCAGGACCATCACCTAATTTGGTTTTTGAATTTCTCAACTAAGTAACGGTAGAACTTTTTAATGGTAGACCACAGAAATCTGCATGACAGGTTCATCTGCGTAGGCAGCTGTCATTGGTAGTTCGCTAGTCGTGACAAATGAATACCACACGGCGTTCACAGTAGTGGTTACTATATACAATGTCCTAGTTGACAGGAGATCTAGTCTCTATTTTTTGTGGATTACGCCAATACCTAATGCACACACACACGCTGCGTGACCCAAGCTAGTGTAGGACCCTCAAACCCGCTAACCCCCTCCCCGATCAAGATGGCTAGTAGATCACTAATATCAACTGTATTGTAGATACGACAGAGTTCATACTTGACAAATTATACAGTAAGCAACCTCCTGAAGGAGTGTATAGATTTACCAAAGTTAGGAAAAAAAGCGTCTCAAGACGCTCTAATTGGGTCATATAATTACATATATATATATATAGAAGTCGAGCAGCTTGGGTGCTTTGAAAAACATCCCAGGATCGCACGCACAGACGCCTTATCATACCCAAGCTGCTCGATCTCTATATATAATCATATGGCCCAATTCCAGCGTCTTAAGACGTTTTCCCGACGTCGCCATATTGTGATCGCGTCTTGCCGCTGCATTCAAAACAGACTCCTAGAATTCAACAGAACATACATAAAGACAATACTAACTCATAATGGCATCGCTGTAATTCCGTAGTTGTTCGTTCTTCGCATTGGCTATTTTTGATTTCACCACGTCAGATAACAACACTACAGGAAACAATAATTATAACTATTATTATTATTATAGTAAAAATAATAACAAGAATAAAAATAATAATAATAATAATAATAATAGTAAAAGACAAAACTTCTAATAATTATTCGGTAGCACGACGCGAATCAGCGGTACGCACTTCTGTGCCGCCCTCTCTGCCATGTATAACAGTCGCGCACACAATGGCGCCGATCGTGCCGCCAATGAACGCCTGCTTGGCAAAACTCGAAGGCAAACTAATGTTTGTCCGTCGCCGCGTTGGTTCGTCAGGCGGCCGGCAGCGGCCGATCTGTGTTTTGGCGAGTCCCGCAAGAAATCTGTGCCGCGCGCGCGCCCACACACACACCCGCGCCCGCGCGCGCATAATTTTTTTTCTCTGTGCTCACGAACACGACTCCAATGTTGAATCGAACAATCGAGACAGCAGCAGCAACAACAACGGCGAAGGTGACCAGAACCGCTGACCAATCGCTCCATTGTCACAGCCTTGGATTTTCCATTGCCTCGACGGATGGCAGATGAAGAAATGCGCCAGCTACCCCCAGATGGTCAGATTCGCGATTCGGATCTATTGATGTCGTTGGTGCTTACCTGCCTGTGCTCGTATAACTGACGGACTCACTGACGAACTGGCTAACTGCGTATCTCTGTCCAGATGTCGATGGGGGGAGGGTATATTGATGGTGGCGTGCGCACCTTTACTATTAAGAACATTACTGCTATTTTGAACATTTTTACGATTAGTATAATATTACCACTGGCAGTAGTAGTAGCAACAGCAGCAGCAGCAGTAACAGCAACAAGAGCAATAGTAATGTCAATAACAACAACAACGACAATAACCGAAAAAAAAAAGTGTATTTCGAAGTTGTGCTAGCTTTGATCGGCGTCTGTAGAACGCCAACAAAAGCGGTCGATTTAAATAGATCTCCTTGAAACGTTATCGCATCTCCTGCTGCCAACGGTGAGCTCGTTGCCGCGTCAGTGATTCCGCCATTGCATCAATGTGCGTATTCATTACGACGGACGAGAGAATGGGTGCCGCGCCGATCGTCTGCGATCGGATCCACTGAGAATTAGTACTACACTTGTATCATACATGATGTGATATATTGTTGCGTACAATATATATATATATATATATATATATTGTATATATATATATATATATATATATATATACTATATATATATATATATATATATACTATATATAATATATATATATATTATATATATATATATATATATATATATATATATACCGCTATTACTTGTCTCAATGGGCAGTGCTTAGCTGAAGATTGCCAGCCCTTGATGTTCGTATGAATAGACAGTGAATCCTGGGGAAGTGAAATTTACTGTTGCTGTGACCATGCAGAATATCGAATATATGTGGCAGTGGATATCGAATGGCGAGTATCGTGCGATACCACGAATATGGATCGTTTTATTTCAACACAGGGTGATCTACTGGTGATCAAGTGGCTGGCCAGAAGAAATCATCGGCGCTTCGCAAAGTCGACAAATGCATACGAGCCGCTTGGACGTGTTGCGCGCGGACGCCCTAACCATTCGTATATAGGGATCGCTCGTCTCGTCGTTTTACCGGCCACGGATGCTTGCCACTAGTAAACAAATAGCCGTGCCATTTAATGTTCCTGTTGGCCTATTTAACTTGACTCCCCCACATCTAAAAATATAAACCGGGATGTGGCGAGAGAGAGCGAGAGAGAGAAAGAGGGCAGATACAGCGATCTGCCAACGAGTTATCAATGCCAAGATGGCGCGGCAGTCCGAAATGAGTCCAAGCTCATTTGAAAATTTCGACTGCGCCATAATTTCTACTTCAAATTGGCCCTTAGAAGAAGTAACATAATTACGCTCGACACGATTCAGCAGCAGCAGCAACAACGGCAAAAAGAGACCAGTAGCTTTATAGCGAAGCAGCTGGATGCTGCCGCGAAAGACGCTAATATATAAACTCCAGATGGATGGAGCGCCCACCTCGGTCCTGTTTCCTCGTAGGTGTTGTTCTCGTCGTGGTTTCTTTTCCTTTTGTTGTTCTCATGGAAGAGTAGGCGTATGAGGCTAATATTTATGCGGCGCAGTTGCCGCTCGCGTGCGTGAGTTCGTCCGTCCCTCAATGATTCTGTATATGTATAATAAGCTTGTTGCTGAGCAATGGTCTGTTCATCCATGTTGCTGATCATGCACTTGTAGTACATTAGACATAATATATATATATATATATATATATATATACACAAAGCTATAGTCATTAGTGTGGGAAAAGCTAGCGCTCGACGAATGGTTACGCCAACGGGCAACCGCTGCGGCAGAATGCGGTGCCGCTCGGTGCGGTCTGCCTGCTCATTGATTAATTTTAGATATTATAGATAGACTCAAGAGAAACATGCACAATGAACAATCATAATCGCAGGGGGTGGAGGTGATTGTGCCGGGAGTGGTAAGCACCGAGCAACCACCGCGCGTTCGGCGGGCAACCAACTCACCGTAGCCCAACCAGAACCCGTGGCCGGTGTAGACCGCCCCGGCCCCGCCGCTATTGTTCTCGCGCGTTCCGTGCGACTTCGGCTTCATTCGCAAATGCAGGAGTGGCATCAACGACATCCCCCGTCTAGATCGTGGTGCTGCTGCTGCTGCTGCTGCTGGCGGCGGTGGCGGCGGCGTCTTCTTCGGCGGTGGCGACGGCGGCGCGCCATTGTTTCATCGTTCCGGCATTGCGGAGTAGCCGGCAAGATAAGGGCCCGCCCAAATTCGACATTAAGACACAACCACCAGCTGGGGCTGGTCCCAGCCAGCGATTCTGTCCGGCTAGTGGCCGCTGCGGACGGAGAAACAAACGAGAATAAAGCCACAGACAAGAAGCACAAGGGAATAAGAGGGGTACACAGCCAATCTTCGTTCAGAAGTAACGAAATGTAACGTTATGCGACCGCCGCCGCTGCTGCTGCGGTCGCGACATTGTGCCGTTGGTATATTACGTTCGCCGCCACGAAATACTCACCGGGCTCCATAGTCTCTCGTTCATGGTAACAGGCACAAGAGGGAGATAATCGCCTGTTGTGAACATGTTAGCTGACGCTGACCAAGCTTGTCCCTCCTCCCGACTCATGCCGGCGCCTGCTGGTGCCGGGCAAAATTTGGCTGGAAAAAAATCTTCCAGCTCGTTCGTATAACGGACGACGACGATAGTAAATACTGTGGAAGTTAATGGTGGTGGCGATGCGCTCACATTGAGGAACAGCTGAAATAGATCCCCTCTTTGAGGGGAAAACTCGCATCGCCATCAGCAGCAGCAGCAGCAGCAGCAACAGCAGTCGCATCCTGGCGATCCTGTTGTAGGAGGATAGGCGCTTGCTTTCGTGTGTTCGTCCTTTTTGTGTTATTTCTATTCGCGAGAACCTTTTTCGCGCATATCTGATATATTTACAACATCCCTTCTCCATGGTCTGCACTTAACCATCGTGGTAATCGTGGCCGCGTTAGTTGAAGAGGCAGGAGACGGCGGCCTAGGCGGAGCGAACGGAATCTTCACCAAGTAAATTTCTCGAGTAGCAGCTTCAAGTGGGGACCTGGCTGGCCACCGGGTACCACTCTGCCGCCCGCTCTGCCGCACCGTTCTATTGTGGCGGCGTTCCGGACCGCTACCAGACACCAAGCGGAATCTAGAGAGAGACAGAGAGAGAGAGAAGACAATGAATGAACACTTGATGAGATTCGCTCAGCCAGTTCACGTACGGGGAAAATTTGCAGACGGACAAAATTTGCTCGAAGATCACTTCGGTCGCCAGGTGAAATACGAGCGGTGGACCCAGTTTCTTGTGCCTTCTTTGTTTTCTTCGCCTGTTTGCTGTTGCCTGTTTGCTGTTGTCTGTTATGATTCTGATTGCAGGTGAACTCTGTGCTGACGGTAGCGAGATAGTATCGTTGCGCTTAGGGGAGGTATGCCCAACTTAACGGGACGCTGACCGCGAGTCCGGCCTCCGTCGGGTTCCACCATGGATCACGGATAATGAACGAAACAAAATAAATCATAGTAAATGAATACCTTTCTGCCATGTACAGCTGTGTTCATCATTTATAATAAGGCATATGCAAGTAAAGTGTGAAAAAGAAACAACATTGATAAAGTGCTGTGACGATTGTGACTTGTTGTTCATTTTGTTGTTTTAGAAAATGCAGATAGGGATACGGGTCGGGTATATCAGGAAGATGCTGCACCATGAATAATAGCCTGCACCGTCACATCTACGGGCTAACTGCAAGCTGTTATCTATAGAAGGTCAGTGACCTCCACAATTCGCCACTTAGCCTCTACATACATCTCAATTTCATACTATAGATCAATTAAGACGAAGTACTAGCTGCCAATTTATTTCGTTATACACAAATTGGTTGACAGCCTGTAGAGTACTGAAGCATTTTCGTTTCCATGATACGTGTGTACGCCTTCTATATTGTAGATAATGAATGACTTCTTATTGAAATCGGTTCGTGTAGCCCAAAGCTCCATATATACCAGTCCCAAAGCAATTTGCTCTCATCTTAAGCATGCACTTGCGATTCCGTTCGTTCTGAGCCCACCAAAAAAAGTTCGTAGCACTCCGCTCGAAGCTCTATCCCCATGTTCTTTCCCGTATGGCAACTAAACCAATACAGCTACCAGCGGCCAGGTCATCCACCACCAGCATCAGCAGCAGCAGCACTAACACCGCCAATTAACGTCCTTCCATAACTACAGTGAGTGGCCGCACGGCTCGTCTCAACAGCAAGTGTGCCTGCCCGAATTTTGATCAGCCCCCCCCCTGACGTGCTCCAGTTCGTTCCTCTGTCGCCGTTTACCTCTCCTTTAACATTTCATGTCTCTGCGACTAATGTATTACATCTATCCATCCATCTATCTCTGCTTTGCCCGTTTCCTCTATTTCGAATCGCAGGTCGCGTTTCTTCAATCCGCGAAAATGATGTCGATTATGTCGATAATTTCCTTGAAATCTATCTCTCTCTCTCTCTCTCTCTCTCCGTTGTCCTCCCTCGGGCAGCGCTGTTGTCCGATCGCCGAGGGGGTGGCCACCGCCGAAGCGCTCCCTGCTCCGGGCCAGTTGCATCCATGATAGTAATAATATCTACTAAACCTGCCACTAAAGCCGACACTTCTATGCTAAGTAAGCAATCATTTGCTGTTGCTGTTGTTGTTGCTGCTGTTGTCGTTGTTGTTGTTGTTGTTCTTGTTGTGCTGGCCCTGCTGATGACGGCACCGGATGAGTGTCTTTTGCAGATCATCGTTCGTTGTTTTGTAGGGATTTGCTGGGATGGAGGTTTGAGTAGCGCTCGGCGATAGCGGTCGCAACAGTTCTACCAACAGCAGTACTGGCACTGGCGGCTGGTGCCGGAGGGGTCTTTTTGCTTCACAAGAGGAACAAACCCGAGTTTCTGCTA
Organism: Stratiolaelaps scimitus; assembly: GCA_019614645.1. NCBI lineage: Eukaryota > Metazoa > Arthropoda > Arachnida > Mesostigmata > Laelapidae > Stratiolaelaps > Stratiolaelaps scimitus. The sequence goes on from JABWDB010000050.1 coordinate 1,954,974, forward strand.
CGGTAGAACACTACACAGCACCGAATCGGTGTGTTGTCCATACTCTTCTCCGTGAACAAGTGTCTGCTGCTGGGCCTATACTAGAAGTTCGTCCGATCGTCCCTCGTCCCAACGATACAATCCGCCGACGAAACTCAGCCCAATGCAGAAATGGCCGAGACGCTGTTCGTCTACCAGCTGGGGGGTGCGCTTGGCCACACGAGAACATCTCCCAGATGTTGATGATATTGCTGATGTTGATCATGACGATGCTGGTGAAACAGTGAAGAGAGTCCACACAGACGGTCAAAGCTAGGAAGTGTCTAGTGGTGGCATCTTCAGCCTTAGATCAGCAGCTGACGATGTTTTGGATCAGGTCAGGGAACTCCGAAATAACAGTTGCAGCGGCAGCCGCTGTAGGAGCCGCCGCAGCACCACCACCTCCATGAGCATCACAGGCGGAGCAATGTTAGACAGGCGACTGCCGGATGACAGTCAGCTATGTTGCGACGGTGACCACGAGGTGACGGGACACAATGAATAAAAGAATATATCGACGAATGGGAGGAACCACCACGTTATGCCAATTGAACCCGCTCACTCCGTGTTGGGAACCGCTCGATACAGGCTCAGCGATTCGCCGTCTCCAGCGTTCTAGCGTTGCCACATTGTTCGAGAGCAGCTCATTGACAAATCATTTACCGAGGTGACAACGACAGGACGGCTGTACCCTCATCGGATGGACGTATAATGCTGAGATTATCAGGTTTACAGCGGAACTCCAATTGTGGGTGACGTCGTGTTTTATCGCTCACAAATCGAAGAGGAAGATATAATACAACTGACTAGTTTAGGCTAGCTGTGATTGAAACCTAGTTCCCTCTGGCCAGAGCACGTACTCCATTCGAAGGGAGATATCGCCTCAATGAACGGGTTGTCTTCTTATTTCGGTTGACAGATTCAGGAGTCTGAAGCCACCAGTCAGATACTGTGCGGAGACACAGTGACAGTTTATTTGCACGATAACCCTCGAGCGAAATGCTCACAAGCTGCTTAGCCCCCATGAAAACGTATCCGTATGGATTAACGAGATCAACGATCGTCGTCGTCGTCGTCGAGTTGTTTCATTGACGTGATGATGATGATAATAATAATAATTAGAATAATGATATCACTAGGGGTTTTTTTTTGTTGTCATGAATCCAAACGTCCTGCCGTCTAGCTGCTCCAGCTAGTGTTTTGCATTCAGAGTCATTGGCGTAACAGTCACTCGCGGGACGATCAACTTAAGCGAAGTTGGCATTAACATAATGTGGCACTCGCAGTTGCCTGACAGTTGCCCCAATCAAATCACTTCGGCAGAGTAAATAACGCCTCGCGGGCTCTAGTGTCGCCGCTAGCGCTGGCGCCCGAGCTTCGTTCGGTCAAAGGGAAATTCGCCGTGAAAGGGTAATCGCGCGAAGAAATTGCCCCTCAGTTGATCTGGTTTCAGTAAATCCGCGTTAGGTGGCGGTGGGGTGGCAACGGTGTTATTCGTTATTGCAAAAATATCGCTGAGTATGCGCAGCTTGCCTCAACAACAATAACCATGATAATAAACATTATATTAATAGCACCGCTAAGATAATAATAATGATCTTATTAACCGCAACGGCTAGTGTTATCATTATTCGTAATATGTACATATATCGCTTTGAAGGTGGCGTGAATGTAATTGCCGACAATGGCGATAACGATAGCGGCTTGTCATATTCGCTTGATATGATTTTAGGTGTATGTTCACAACTAGACAATGAACGGCAACTAAGAGTCAAATGATAGCTAGATATTGAATCGATTTAATGGATCGTAATAATAATAATAATAATAGTTGTAGTCGTAGGAGTAGTAATAGTAATTGCTGAAATCGTAGATTACAACAATTATACACAAACACAAATAAACAAGAATAATAACAACCTATTTAATATAAATACCTGTTTCATGGCATGGAGCATGTGCAGCTGATGGCCATCATCATTTATTTGCTTATGTGTGCATTTGTTTGAATGGCAAACACAGCACATTCAATGTAAATGACAGGAACCAGTTTAATGAAAACGTCTTCGTAATTGTCACACTCAATTGTGTCGTGTTAAACCTGCTACCCAAACACTGTTCGTGTATATCATGGATGCACTCGAGCGGTATCGTATCCGAGGTTTTCAGGACATGTTGACACGGTGGTTGGGGCTTCTCTATGCGGCCTGGCTGGGAGCGCCAGGCTTGGGCCTAGCCTAGCAGAAAGCATGAAGGTGCTGACCTTTGGAAAAAAACACATTTCATCCTAATCACCTTGTCCTGTTTTTGTGTTTGAATCTGTAGCCATCATCGGCTTTTTTCATTTGCTATTCTTTACGTATGCTACTATAGTCGATTTCTGGCTTATTAGTGTTGATTAGCTATCTTTAACATGTACGTTCTATATAGGTTCATAGATCGTTTTTGCTCAGTATTACAATCGGGTATTTTTTTTTTAGCTGTTTACTTTGTCAGGTGAACTCTCTCTTGGTTCGGAGGTGTTCACTTGTTGTGTTGGAGCCGGCTGTATTGGAATCCGCTGCACAGGTGCAATAGCTGTATGCATAACATCATAACGCGAGAGATACCTTGCCTGGCGTTGCTATCGAGATAACCAATCTGTAATCACACAAAATGCCCAACTAGTTGAAGGCCCCCCGAAACAAAATGCCTTCCAGAGCATCTAGACGTGTAAATGTTATTATGGAAATATCTGAATTTAATTTTCTCAGACCCGTTTTCTGACCATTTATATGAAGAAGTTTCCAGTTCAACGAAGCAGGTAACGCTTAATCACAGTCCTGTCATGTTAATTAAGTAAGATTCATTAAAATCATTTCTGCAAAGCAGTGATGGCGACTTAATGAAATCTATGTGATATAAATAACGGCGTTACAATACACAGTCTCTACGTTAAGCTTTGAGCCAAACTCGTGGAAGCGACTTGAAGTCCTCGACGATGTAGAAACCAGTTACGCCTCATGGTACCGACCCAATTGTCGTAAGGCAATTTTTCGAATGTAATAGACACGTCATATTATTTTTGTGTTATTTTCAAAATAAAGGAAAAATTTCAATTTTTCCAAGAAATAAATCGATTTGATGAGTGTATTGCTAGATCATCCTTTGGCAAGAATGTACAGTCTGGCTCTGAGCGAGTAAGCACCCTGCCGAATAAACTGTCTTCTCGACAACATGTCAACTTGTACTTCCACTTGTGCGACGACCCATGGAGAACTAATACGGCCATAATCGCTTGATTATCAATCATCCGAACCCTCCACTGGTCTTCGAAGCCATCATGCATATATAGCTGATACCAAGCGGCGAGTGTTGCGTTGTACACAAGTGCAAACGCCTTGTGCTATACACACACCACAGACAACTCATATTTTCTTTAATCGAAAACATTTATAAGCTACCTCTGCCAATCCACTACGTCCTACACCCCCCTCATCTGAGGCTGGGTCAGGTTGTAGTGACTGGTTGAGCCCGGAAACACGCAATTTTCCACAATTGCAATCGCTCAAATAACCACTTCCCGCCATTGCGGGCGCAAAGAAAACCGTGGGTTTTTTTTCGCTCTAAGCTGCCCTACCAGACGACTGCATCCGTGAGGTTCGCCCATATATATATATATAGTATATATATATATATATAGTATATATATATATATAGTAGCAGCCCCTTCTAAGAGCACCGCAGACCCGACTAAGCCGGCACTCGCAGTAGCGCCGTAGTTGCGAACGTCACGAAAGCGTTTACCCCTCGCTCTTTGCCGCTCGTCCGATCCGATCTGATCCTCTCTTTATTTCTCCCCGCCTTTACCATATTGATTGAGTGAGTCTACACCCGACCACAGATCCCCACACCCACTCACACACACACACACACTCATCTACCCATTCTATTTTCCGATACGAACTACAATGTTCCCGTTGTGTGTCTCTTCCTTGTTGCTCCTGTTGCTGTTGTTGCTGCTGCTGCTGCTGCCCGTCATCGTCGTTGTTGTTGTTACCTTTGTTGCTGTTGTTGTTGCGCCTGCCACTGTGGCTTCTTACGATGTGGCGACGTCGCCATAGCGCTGTCTGTCTGCCATAGCCTTCTAGGTTCAGGCTTGCTCTGCTGCTGCGCTGTCGCTCGAGTCCCGCGTTTTTTTTTTTTTTGTTAAAAATGGAATCGCAGTCCAACACTTGTACGCGTGTGTCTATCTGTCTGTTTGTGGGTCGGGTATGCGAGGCTGTCGTTATCTGAGCGGCACGATTCTCACCTCTGCTTATCTCCCTCTCTCTCTCCTCCCCACGCAAAGGCAGTGTCAATCTTTTGCACAATAAGCGAACAGAGTGTCCCGTCGAGTATAGACGCCACAGCTGCTGCTGCTACTGCTGTTGCTGCTGCTGCTACCGCCGCCGCCGCCGTTGCTGTTCTTAGTCTAGAAACGCTTGCTGCACCTATTCAGATTATTCGGCGACCGAAACGCCGCCTCCGACGCAAAGGACTCGCCCGACATTCAAGAGCAATGCTCAAGACTCAATACCATGGCAGGAGGCGAGCGGTAGCCTGACGCGGTGCTGCTGCTGTTGTTGTTCTGACACATAAGGCCACACGCTACCTTCGCCATTCTGGCTTTTCCGTTCCTGCGGTGCCACCGCACAGGGACACAGCCGGGGGGGGCGGGCGGGGGGTGGCTGCCGCGGATTGAAGATATGGACAGCGGGGTTGTATTGCCTTTCGCGTTGCTCTACAATCGTGTGTGCGCGCCCGCCAGCATTGTAGTCGCGTGGAATGAGTGTCAGGCGCAGGGTGGCCCTGCCGGAATCTATTCATTGTCAAAGAAGAAATGGGAGAATCGAAGAAGCAATAGAAGAATGTGAGCCGCGCAACACAAAACTGAGCGATGCCAACGTGACGTCGGCAGTAAATTCATCGCGGCACGCAGGTTCCGTGGGGGGGGGACGCGGGGTGAGGTCAGATGAGGACAGCAGCAACAACAGCAGAGGCGGCGGCGACGGCGACGGCCCGGGCCAGGCCACTCTCAACAGGGGTTGTCAGCACGGACGTCTCAAGAGTGCCAGCCACCGGCGTGGCAGCCCATGGCATCGAGCTGCTTTCTGCAGCCACTACCGTTGCCGGTGACGTTGCTTGTTCAGGAGCAGCAGCATCTCTGACTCTGCACTGCTCTTCATTTCTTGGGTCTTCCTTGCAATGATCGAGTTGTGGACAACAACAACTTCGACGGGTGGCACCGTCCCATCCGGCCGAGCGTCTGCAAATGCAACGCTCGTGGGGGTAGGGGAACAGCGATATATCTTCGTTGTTGTATCGCTTGTCGACGCCTTTATCCTCAACCAGCTCACGTATTTCAGCTACAAATACTCATCTTGATCTAGTAACGGTGACATTGGTCGCTAACAAAAAAAAGGCAACACCGTAGGGATACCCGCTGAACGTTAGCGTCAGACATATGTGTGTGTTGCTGGATGAACAAGGCGTTACTTAGTCACGATTCTCTGGAACAAATACGAGTGCAGTATGAGAGGGTGAACGGTAATGGCGGATATATTACTGCCGTATCGGTACCAATTCTCTCGTATTCCATGTAATGGTGATGCAAGGCCAATAGAATTTATTCAAACATACAATAACTAGGAATTATTTCTAGGGATTATTTAGGGGGGGGGGGGGGTAGTTGGGGGCCGAACCCGACATTGTCTCGAGGAAGGCGATGGCATTGCCTCTCTGCCCCCCACAGCGAGGGACAGGCGTAACGGCGATTGTTCACGGACCTTATAGCGGAAATTCAATTTAAGTGTATCCTAATCGAAGAGAATCTATTTATTGATTCTCGAGTGTTTCGCGTGCAATTCATTCTTTCTTCAACAACTGCATAACGAATGTACCAAATAGAGATATTTCGTTTTGCTACATGCTAGTGACAATTATTGAAGTTTACAGAAGAGCCGATCGTCTCAGATATATTGTGTATTTTTAATATTTTTGTTTACGCTGATTTACGCTTCGGTGTTATTTCGGGCTCATTGCATCACAAATTATCACAGCTGCTTTTTTGCCCGTGGAGATGGCTCAGGGATAGCGTGACCACTTACCACTCTGGGATACCAGGTAACAAACGGACGAACGACACGATGTCAAATGTCTAGAGTCGGTCTTTGAGATTATCTGGGTACACAAACAATTAAATTATTTAAAGGGAACTCGGCGGGTGCTAAGGAATACGGCTTGCCTTGTGACTTTTGTTGTTTCATTAAAAGAACTTCCTTTTTTTTCTTACACTGCTTAAGTTCCGTTAAATGTCACATATATGTCCTTGGAAACATATGTGTGAAACTGAAGTCTCGCATGCTATTCATATATAACTGGTAACTCGCAAATCAAGTACATGTACCTTGACACCTGCCGGATGCGCGGCTTGACGATACCAGGAAGTTAGCAACGTATTTCGTCTAACAGCAATTATATAATGAGCATTAAATCACGTAGGAGAGAGTGACCTCTTACATCGTTATCAGGCATCAGACATTGCCTCTACATCGTTACTCGCTGCCTGAATAACAATACTTCATTTTGCCCCGTTGTCCTCGAAAAAGTTGATATTTTACAACGGTACGGCCGAAACCGGTTCTGCGATGAGTAGCACTTGACACCCGCAACTGTTTAAGCAGCAATTTTCCCAGATCAGCTGATGACAGTTCGCTATAAGCCTTGAAAAAGTGAAAGGTGCAACGAGGTGAACATACGATATGACGCAAATAGATTGATAGTAAAATGCATTTACGTTGAACTCCATGGTAAAACTTTAAACTTTGTTATTTTTAGCGTTTCATTGCACCTTGGCTATATTTATTTGGTCATCTTCTATTGATTTATGTTTGTCGAAGGGAAGGGGACTGGGACCCCGGATAGTAGTTAGGTAGTTGGCTATTCTACATTAGTGTTAAAATTCTACAAAATTGACGTCGATATGAGACGGGGTTTTTGTTGTCGCAATTTATAGGTCGCAGGTGGAAGCATTATGCGTGTTTCTATAACTTGAGTGCAGACCTTTCGAGATGAATCTTGGCCGAGAGTGAAATAGACGGAGCAACGCAGTATTTGACAAAGAATGAATAACTTGAATATGTATTATAGTATACATTGGCTCTCTTTCAAATTTCAAATATAACTAACTAAAGAAAATGAGCTAACTTCACTAATGACCTCCCGAAGGACTACGACTAAATTGGTTCCACATGTATTCATAAGTGTCTTTGAAGATTGCACAAACAGAGCCAGAGCCTATGGTTGCCGTCAATAACCCAGCGCGAGTGCGCCGCATAACCTGACATCTTCAAATGTTAAGTTCATAATATGTTACGCTCTAACCGGAAACACAGCAGATTGTCACTAGAGGAAGCCAAATGCCAGTTCAAGTCGTTATAGTCGGAGAAAATGTAGCGCTTGGGGACGTCCGCAAAAAATTGTGATCCCGTGAAGAGTGCTAGGAGCTGCGTGACCAACTGTACCTTCCTAAATTTATACATGATTCAGTAACGAACAAGAATGCCAGCTAGAACGTTATCCGCCTGCGGGCGTGCTACAGTGGGTAAGGGAGGCAGTATCGAAGGGCTTTCTGTGTTGGAGGTTCAAATCTGAGTGGAGTCATATTTACTTTTTGGGCGGAGATGGGCAGAATCTCTGCAATTAGATTTGAAAAGTAGTAGTAGCAACTAATGTGGTCTGCGGCACAGCTACCGCTGTGCAGAAAGGAAGGCATCGTACACCCCCTGTACGAGTCATAAACACTGCATGCTTACATACACAGGTTTTTCTACAGATACCCTATTGACCACATTAGTCATTTACAGACGGGAAGCGGACAGAGGTTCAAGAGACGAAGTCTGGGGGCGAGAGAGAGGGGCGAGCTCTTGTCTGTACGGCAAAGACGACGTGCGGTGTCGAGAACACAGACGCTTGAACGTCATCTATGCTTTCGTTATCTACGACATTCAACACTGTCTGACGACCGACGCAAAATATCGTGGAGTCCAGTTATTCCGATGAGTGGGATAAAAAAATTATGTTTATGGAAGTACAGTATGTTTGAAAAAACGACATTAAGTGCTATCACTGCGACGTCCTGAAACTATAAACCTAACTCGGGGGCTGCTGGATTCAATCGAAGTAAAGTGGACACGTTTCTTCACTAAGCTACTTAACCAATACTGCGAAAAGGAATTCGAAGCTCATCGAGCTTTATCTTTGACGAGGCTGATCTGACAACTGTGTAGTGTCCGCTGCTAATTTTAGCTGCGGGGGGATGCGGCCGGTTGGCCAGGACGTATCTAGAGAATAGGGCAGAGACGTCTGGATGTCCTGCTTCGCTAGCGCAGCAGGTAGAACTATTGCACCTATATTTAGTTTGTCAAGAATAACAAACACATACGGGGCGTACGTTCCGATCAACGCGACAGCCCCTTATAGCTCGCTTGACCTGGCTCACTAGTCAGAGCGGATGACCACAGAATACTTCATGAGACGATTGGAACGATTTTCTAAGGTGCGCAGGCCCAACCGAGGACAGGCCCATCCTAAAGGTTTTCGATCGCCACAGGAGTCACGTCTAGATGGGAGCTATCGCATTCCCAATAGGCGACTCGCATAGTTCTTTTGTGATCGTTGCCCACACTGTTCTTTCTAGCTGTAGCCACCTGACAAGAGGGTCCACATACGGCCCTCGTAATGGTCCGAAAATTCAATACAATATGGTACCGGCAGATCAGATGGTTATCAAAGCTAATGTTTCACTCTACTCAAAGAAGAACCTCTCGAATTGATTCGAGCAAATCTCTCCACAAATCTTTGTTCAGCTCGAATTTTCAGCCCCTTTGACCGGCTAAATCTTCTCAGATATGGCTGTTCCGTCGACGCCTTTTATACTCTGTCCATTTATATACGAGCTAATATTTTCAAATGACAAACACTCAAGCCTCGCACTGGCGGTGGTATACGCATTTCGAGCCTAGGTAGGTAGCGTACACCAAGCAATATAACTCTCGCAACTGCCAACGACTGTCGTTAACAATGGTCGCGCAGGCCATCAAAAGACATCACATTCAGAACTTATTCCGCTTTCGTTGAATACTGCTCCCATGAATGCTGCCCAATGGTGCGTTGCAAGATAACGGTGAGCCGTCAGAGCTTTGCGCAGTTTGAGAAATGGCGCGTTTTCGACATTGGACTTTCGTTCATTCTGTGTTTAGCATTGCGGAGGAAAAAACTATGCATTGTTTGAGTTTTGCTGCCTTGCAATGTTTTCTTTTGGAAATTGACATAGCTGACCATCTCCGCGTGCTCTCTGATGGAATCGTATGGGGTTCACTGTACTCTAAGGTCTTCTTTTATATATAGACATATATCTTCCACTGCACTTGCTGTGCATAACGCTTACTTAAAGGGGCATATTGTAGAACAGTTTATTTTCGATTGCCTTGACCATGGCGCTGGCCAGAATTACGCTTGATCTTTACCGGGTGGCCACGATAGCCAGTGTGAAGTTTAGATAAAGTTCAAATTTAAATGCTATTACTTTTAGCCCGGGTAGGCATTTTCATCTCTGTCTTCGGTCACAGTGAAACAGAAGCGGAAAAATATTCTCTTATTGGCCGGTGGGTATTTCCTACAATTCTTATGCTAACGCAATCCCATGCAAGTAAAAGTTAACCTACCATAGTGGAGCTAGACACTGAGTGATCGACGATCGAATTCGGGAGGTGACACCAGCGGAATTTACAAACGGGAGTCGGGTCAGCTCTCTGGGAACTTGATTGTCCAACTTGAATCAGTCAACGGTACGTACTTTGTTGATTTGCCATGCTACATTCCCTGTTTACAGTTCATAGAAGAACTAGCATCAAAAGACGAAAACCTAAGACAAAACCAGCCAGTCTGGAGCGGTCAGATTCGATTGACAGCAACACGGTCGAAGAATTGCCTTCACAACAGGTGCCATGTGATATTATGTCCAGCGCAGTCACGCACGGAGATACAGCTTCGCTGGGCGGAAGGAGCGCGGCAGGCGCTAGCCGGGAAAGCACGGCACCCCGGCGATATTTCTGGAGCAGTCGAGCATGGAGTGCCCCTACCGGGCGCTGTCTCCGGTGAAACCTTACGGGCGAACTGTTCGAGTAGCCAACGGCTGAGCTTAACTGTCGTAGTCTGTGGATACTGACCGAGCGCTGTGCGGGTGGTGTGCTTAAGTCTTCTTAACTTTGTCTTGCCCATCGTAGGCGGACTAGCGGTGTGTTGAGACGCCGTAGATATCAAGCAATCAGTCATTTCGTTCGTACGGATCTTCACGAAGATTGCCCTCGTGCTTGGGACCAACTTCTTTGGCTGGCTCGTGTGACGTCGTACGGAAAGCCCCCGGAGATTTGCTTGGCCGCGTACACTGTCCCAGTCCATGGTGCTTGGGAGCAATGGAGGATGCGCTCGAAGGAGCACACTGGTGCAGCACTAAGTAGAACGGCTCTACATCGTACAACCCTCTACATCGTATCGTACAGGTAGCGTGCAGGTAACAAAGCCGTCGAGTAGCCAGCCACAGGAACGAGCATCATGGCGATATCCATCCGAGGAGGAAGTATGTTCAGGGGGAGCGGGAAGGGGGGGTAGTGCTCAGGAAGCAACTGGCCGGCTACACCGCGTGAGCACCAGCAGAGCGTACACTCCAAGCATCATCGACACTGACTTCCATGAGAAGAAGGTCGCTGAAACCACACCACATCGTAGCAGCGGTCCATGTCTTGTCGCGCCTTCTTAATATGGCGTAGCACTTTCTCTACCTTGTACTTCAATGGCGTGCATTTGTTGCGTCTTACAACTGTTCGCTGCATGAGCCTCCTCGGGCGTTGATTAGAGCCAGAGCGTTATTCACTGACGTAATGGCAGTGATAAATGGATAATTGCCTGCTGGCGGGGGCGCCAATAATGCGAACGGATGTATTTATGATTTGCAGGCAGCCGGCTAGATATTGGAGCCCCTTCAGCTTGCAACGGCAACTTGAGCGAAGGTTGAATTTCTCCAACTTGTTCTAGGCCTGGCCTGTGGTAAAATTCAAATCGATCATTATTATTACTATTATTATTGATCCATAGCCTTCACATCGTTGCCGGCACCATTATACCTTGCAGATTCTGTTATCTCGACAAACAAGCTCAAACTCTTGGAAGCGAAGGCTTCCGTTTTCCACTAGATGCGTATTGAGGGTTTGCATGAATTTCCGCCGCTATTTTGGGCGAACCTTGAGCGTTCCTCTTATGAGCAAAGTGTGTAGCAAAGACAGAACAGTTTTCTCCCATTTCGTGCTTTGTACGGAAGAGGCTGCATGGACCGACGGGGGAACGATCAGTGCCATCAGTGGGCGGTCACTTTTCGATTTCGAAGCCCGAATGCGCATTTCGTACGACGGATGGATAATAATAATAATAATAATAATAATAATAATTGGCTGGGGTTAGATCAGGGAAACTCGGTGTGAGACATCTCCAGCAAGGCCCATTCATTTTTCCCACATCGATTACTTAGTAACGACGATACCGTCATGGGTGGAAATGGGATAAGGATTCCATTTTAATCCTGTTATTTGGTACAAGCGAGGGTTGTTTTTGCATGTGAATATCGTCCTAAATGCTTCAGCCGTCCAAGTGCTTAGTGACTGACGGTCACATTTGACTGCTGAAATCTCCTTAAATTCTCTTATTTATAGCTTATAATGCAGGACAGTCTCCGTGTGCCTCCTCCCCCCAAGTAAATAATCCTCTATGGCACTTTCTTGTGAACGAGACCGAAATCACTTTGGAATCGCTGAAAGGACTATTTCCCATGGAACTGATTGACCGTACGAAGTTTAAACTGTGTGTCGGTGTGATCCAGCTTCTCTGCCAGAGTCGCAAGATATTCACAGTGAGAGTCACTTACAAGGATAGGATAGCGAGCTAGCTTTCTAGATTTTCAAATCCGGTCCACAACATAGCATTACCTGAGAATACAAACCATGGGTCCGTTTATCGCGTTCATGTGGCCCGGAGACGCATAACATAAAATAAACACGAAACCAGCATAAAATATAGAAATAGGCTACGTCTAACAACATGATTCTAAAAAGATGGAGCCACATTGTTATAAATGTAAATAGATTATTCGAGGTCAGGGGGTGTCGGGTACAAAGCACGAAGACAGTAAGGGCCTACACGTATAATACGCGTGACCCGTGCTTGACACCACTATGAGACGTCAACAACGCGTTTAACAGCTTATCATGCACAGCGATACTTCGCAATATGCGAGGAGGTACGCCCCGAGGTTCTTAACTCGGGTAGTATTGAATTGGATAAAAGACAGAACTTCAATGAATGATGAAATTAATTTTCTTATGATGGCAGGTAGTGATCAGGCCAAGGGATCTCCTAAGGCGAGTAGATCCGGTCGCCTACGCAGATAAGTTAGCAGTGACAATTGAAGGGTAGCACTGGATCGTGGATAGCAGACATTAGAGCCTGGCTGGAAAGACCAGGCTCTAATGTCTGGCATCCACGACCACCCAGTCGAACACCTGCGTGCACTGCATAACGGCGGACTGTCCAACGATGCCACGCACACGCTAAAGAAGTGCGAGACACTGAACGACACAAGGGGTAACCTACGGAGGCCGAGCTCAAGAACGAACTTGCAGATGGTGAGCGGTCCTTTCGAAGGCACATATGCGCTGGCAAACAACGAAGATTTTGAGAAGAAAAAAGGACTAGGCGAGCGCGAACACGACACTGCGCGCACGAGTCGGCTTTGCTGCATGTGCGGACCTCGCATAGGATCCAACGTGTCTAAGGAGGTGGGGAACCTGATAAGCTGATTTAAGCAGAGCGGATAGCTAGTGGAATTCCATGCGTCACTAGTCGCCTCCGGCGTGAAGTAAGACAGATCAATTCTCGGGCTCAAGTTTCTCTAAGAGGTCCAACACCTTAGTGAGTAGTATTTCGCCACTATCGTGGCGAATACCTCAGCAGTAAAGCCATTACTACATATAGATATCTAATATATATATATATATACATATTTCCCAAAGCACTGTTTATCTAGCGTAAGTCACATATAAAATATTTTCTGCTCTAGCTTCCTCCTTTGATACCTGCTTCTATTATACAAGATCGGAGGGCACAGATGTTATTGTTTGGGGTACAATGGCGGCCCCCCGTCCACATCTCGGCGCAGCCGGAGGCCAAGACGACACGAATCAAGTCGGCGTTTTTCATTCATTCACCCGCCGCGAAATAGGGACCCACGGTGACGTTCGTCATCCGTAACGGGCCACACCCTTCGATTGCAGTTTTCCGTTTGCTGCCTTTCTGCCTATCTCTATCTCTTCCTGCCCGTTCGCTCACTACCTCTTACCTATCCAACACAATACATATCTTCGTCTTCGACGATACAGACGTTGACTACAGTTGAACTACGACTTTAGCTGTGGCTGCGACGTAATGTTCATTACTAATGTAATAGCAGAGTCGACAGGGTCCCGTGACTGCAGGGCGCTGATGTTGTGTATATGCTTGATGGCTGTCTGAGCGTGTCTGTGTGCCGCGCTCGGATTCTATCAGTCTATTGGACTGATTTTTCTTCATTTGTTCCTCAACCATGCTAGCTCAACTGTCGCTGTTCTCGGGTTTTCAAAGGAGCTACTACGCCCGCACCTGTGTTCGCCAGCGACCCATCCACCCACCAACCCACCCCCCCTCCAACTTGCTCGAACTGGCACTTATCTAAAGCATAGATGAAGTGTAGCAACAGCGGCGCCAGGCCAGGCCAATGGGATCAGAATAGAAATAGGTGTGCGACGCTATAAACGTCGACGCAGACGTTAGCGGCATCGACGGAAACACGATGGCTTTAGTATTGGCTATCTTCGCTGGGTTGGATTCTTTCTGTATGTCTGATGACGGTCCTTTCAGCTCGACTGGCCGCGCTCCGGCGACGAGCTGACCGCAGCAAAGACGAATATTTGAATGTGATTCAACTTCGTATCTTCCCTTTTTCGCTTATATAAACATATATCTATCTATATATATATATATATATATATATATATATATGTCATCGTATTTGGTATATATAATACATTTGATATGGAAAGCAACACATGTATATCCATATGCATTCGGGGAAATGGTTGTGTAAATGCCGGGCAGATAGCTGATCAATGTAGGGTTGAACGTCTACGACAACAGTTACAGCTTCACATATCGTGCCCACCAAGCAGTGAACCATCTAGGTTTTTTATTTGCCCTGAACGTCGAAACGCGGGCTATCTCCATGCAGTGCCCGGAAAGAAGTATATCAAGATTTCGTCATGATATTTGATCATTCTACGTACCAGCTAATGAGTATGCCTGATGGTTGTACTAACAATCGCCCATGCCGTAACGGCACGCTCTTAAGTACACAACTGAAGCTAAACTTTTGTCGCAGCTTCATTTCGTTGAAGACAAATGAGGTGACTATAAATGAGGTAACTTACCTTGATCGTGTATTTTGAAGATCGAACACAACCAATTGACATCGGTTGATTTCATAATCGGAAATTCGTAAAAGCCATGGTTATCATATAGACACTTAGTTGAAATTCACTTTGGCAGAAATTGAACTATTTTCTTTTCCTTGACATTAAACATTTGTTTGCAGGAGTCTTATTTTAGAATACAATACTACAACTGTGCTGCTGCCGACTGTTAATATGCAAATTAGCCGCTGGCACGTGGTCAACCCGAGGTACGGACCTGTTTGAAGGATATGATAATAGATACCAAGCACAAATTGCTGTCAGCATCCATTAGCGTGAATATCATTATTCATGTGTTGGCCACTGAAACAACTGCACAATGTCATTCATCGTCTCCTTCTCAGACTTACTCACGTTGAGAAAACAAGATAAAGTTGTCCGCTGCATCCGGTTGTCGGACAGTTCGTCAATTTCCTGTGAAGGGCTGCTCTATGTGGATATGATAGGTTCGACTTGAAGTGGTAGTGGTCGTGTTGACAGGGACAATCTCGTGTCCAAGGTCTGATTTCCTACGTCGAAATGTGCTCGTGTGTGTGTGTGTGTGCACAAATCTCTCATGTATATATACCCCCGAAGTTCTTCCGCTGGCCACCCCCCCATCCCCCCCCAACCCCCAGTGTGGGCTGTACGTGCGTCACAGATTGAACCAAGTCCGTTCCTTCCCCCACAACTAATATCATACTGGTGGAAAGCTCGATCGAATGTCGCCATGTGTTGATACATGCTTCTTGGGATTTTGGCTATTTCCGATCCCCAAGCGTACCCCTTACTTACCTCTCGCTCTCTCTCTCTCTCT
This sequence comes from Stratiolaelaps scimitus, assembly GCA_019614645.1. Taxonomy (NCBI): domain Eukaryota; kingdom Metazoa; phylum Arthropoda; class Arachnida; order Mesostigmata; family Laelapidae; genus Stratiolaelaps; species Stratiolaelaps scimitus. The sequence goes on from JABWDB010000050.1 coordinate 1,970,421, forward strand.
CTCAGTGGTCGTCCCAACCAAGGCTAGCGTGGATTTCCCACTCAGAAGGTAGCTGACATCGCTGCCTTTTCCTTCAACGTTGTTCCTGCTGCTGATGCTGCTTGATTCGACTGTTTTGTTTCTTGGAGCGTTGACCAAACACCATTCCTTCATAGCTACCGAAGCTCAATCCCTACAGCTCCCACTGTCACATGTGTAATAGTAGCATGTTACTTCTTCCGTAATGCCCAGTGTAGCGAAGCCACCCACACAAGCAGTGCCGCCGACGGCGACCTACGAATAGTCCGCGATCTCTGGCCGCTCCCGGCAGCGGCGACTTCTTGAATGAAACTGCATACGCTCTGCGGTGGCATGCTACGCGCGGGGATCTCCGTACAGCCACAGCACCGTCTCCATCGTCCGTCCGCTGAAGGGTGGTCCCTTAAACAGCTCACACGGTGGTCGAAGAAGCGTTCCGCATCGTACTCTGCAGTAGATAGTAGATCTTCGCAGTGGACGACGTTGTAGCATACGCATTGAAGAAAAAAAAAAACGTTTCATTGAGAAATTTCTTCTCTCTGTATCATTCGGTTTCGCTGAGGCTCGTTCTCCGCTCACGGAAACCGGACATCCGCCGCCCTGACTACCAGCACAAGAGCGCCCGACGACTGCTCACGTCACTGAGCATATGCCCACCACAGCCAGTCTAAGGCGAAGGCTAGCAGAGCATTTCTTAGCCGGCCACTTGTGGTAGTCCAGTTCCGTAGGTCTGGCAGTGCCTGTAGCAGAGAGAGAGAGAGGGAGAGAGAGAGAGAGGCTGTGCACTGAAACACATTGTATTACTTCTCCAACAGAACGCCGGCAGCAGCATGCAACAAACATACAACAAAGATATATACATACGTACAGAGATTCCGTTTGAGCTGAGATGGGGACCAAGCGAACAGCTAGGCCGCAGCTGCGGCGGCAGTCCCTGCCGCGACGGCTGTGCTTACTCAATAGGAACCTGCCAATATGGGAACGAAGCTTAAAGAACGTCTAGCCTTCGGCTCTATCAATGCCTTGTGCTTATGTCCGAACTGATCCCACTCGCCGCCCCGAACAAGAAACGGAGCGTTCCGTCTCCTGTCCGGGATAGTGAATCTGTACCCTGTCTATGGACAACGTTCGCGAACCTAACGACGAGAAGACAAATGTCCTGCCAATGACCGTGGTAATATTTGTTGAATGAAGGCCACAAAGTAAATATCCAAAATACGAAAATCGCTTAACAGCGAGAACAGGCGGTTTCCGGAGCCCGGCGTCGCGTCGAGTGGACAACGTCGAGCCGCTCATCGATTTAGCCATTTCGCTGATGGGCGCTATTTTGTTCCCAGCCGACTCGAGACAAATGGGAGGGACATCGCCGGCAGGAAATAGACAATGTGGATCGAGTCCACGTCACAGTACAGAGCAGAGAAAATGCTAACCAACATAAGCTTCGAGCACCATTTGCGACCATTTTGCCAGAGAGAGAGCGAGAGAGGTATCGGGAGAAAGGGGGAATTCAAATTTTCAAATTCGAATTGTGGCCTATTGACTGAACCGCTCATTTTGTTCGACGCTTAACTCCTCGCAAAAGAAAATCTTAAATCGAACATGACGCATTTATCTTGGTGTACGTTCATTAACGCTATGTTGGGCCTGCCAGCCATCGAACCGTCGAAGAAATTGACTTTGCAGCATCCAAATTTGCATTGGAGAGTTGTTTTTCCATAATGTCTTAACGGCCAGCACAAAATACTCGGGGACAGTCATATTGCGGTTGGTCCATACTCAGCGAGAGCGAACTGCCTCTCTCGATAGTTGATCTGATCGGTTGCCTTCATTGAATTATTGGTGTTGATATATGCTGAACCCCTTGCCGTAATTTTATCATTACATTAAATGCAACAAACTTCGCCGTTTATAAACCACCGGTCCAAGCAGCTGCGTGTAACATCGCCGCTCTCATTCGACTCTCGATGCTGGACGAAATTGGGCCACGCTGATCCCCGACGCTCTTTATTTGTCTCGCTCTTTTTTTTCATTTGGGTTATGTTCCCTGTGTGTTCGGTAGAAGGGCACGTTTTTCTCACGTTTCCAGGACGAGTCCTGCACAATGGAATAAGCCAGATGCCTCTCCCGCTGGTGAAGATCGTACGGGAGATTAAATGCGATGCGTTGATGGCTCGATACGGTGATGAACTATAGACTAATCACGTGAAACTTCCGTCAGCGCACGCAAGACAGTATTTGCCAGTTATTGATGGCCCTTTTCACTGATCGGCGTTAGCCAAGCTGTAGTAGCATTGATTCTGGATGAATAGAAACACGAACCAATGAGGTGGCCGTCGTAGTTTAGATCTTGACGGAACGAGAGATACTTCTAACAAGGAAATGCTTAAAAAGGGACATGGAGACACGGTGAAAAATATCAAAACTCAACTCCAGTCAAGGTTTCGCTCGTGGTTCGTATGGTATTTATATGATGGGAGCACATTCAAAATATGACTTATATGTGTGATATAATTGTTGAATGGTGACATAAATAAGATACAGTCTACTATATAGTTACATGTCTCTTCTTAGAATGCCTCTTTATGTGATCACTTTGAATACCAACGAGATTAGTTCAGAACAAGGTAGCATCTCATGCAGTTCTCTGCAAATTTCGCTCATGTTCTATTGCAACTTGCACAAGCAACAAGCAACTTGCACTTGCTCAACATTTTACAGTTTCAAAAATGCATTGCACATTTACTCCGCCCGAACTCATTCAAGTGCTAAACCGTCTCACAATGTTGAGATTCCTAGGTCATTAATATTTATATTATTTATTAATTACTTGCAATAAGTAATATATTTAGTAATGAATCCATCAGCTTTTTGCAATAGTAGCTCTAATTTAAACGCACACACACACACGCACACTTAATTAATTAAATATAGTAAACTATCAAATAAACCTTATCTCGTCGCAAGTCTAAATCGACAAACAATCCCTCTTGTCTTCTCGATGGTTTTAGAGAAGTCAATCAAAAAGTAATCTTTCTTCAAGCCGGTGTGACGAGTAGCATTTATTAGCAGCGTTCGAATAAAGTGATGATATTATCTATTCGATTTTGTCTCGTACCTCCTCCATTGCAAGTGAGACCCCTCCATTCTCACCGCGTCCATGGCCACCTATAATACCGTCTTCGACTAATTTATATTTCACAAGCCGACTCCGCGCTAACGAAACACCGGGATATTATGCTCATTGGCATTAATGACACCGGGATATTATGCTCATTGGCATTAATGAGCCTGATGAAGAACGCTATCGTCTCGCTCTTCACTAAGTTCGTACATGAAATCAGTCCGCATTGTTTTCGAGTAGAGGCCGAGCGAGCGAGCGAGCGAGAGAAAGAGAGGCTTGTACATCGTCATCACTGGACGTCGACTCACTGTACGCTAAAGTGAGCTTCTAGTCTACCCGATGTTGTGCCACGAAGTCTCAATCGTTCGCCTGAGAAATGTACGTTAATGACGGTCTAACAATGACGTTGCTTGTGTTGCGTGACCAGTTGCAACAGATCGTAATCTTGACGTTCATGAGCTACATTTCAGTACACGCGCTCTGGGCAGCCGCGTACGATCGAGTCCGCTAGTTGGAGACACCTGGGCGGGTCGTACCGTGCAGGTCGATCCGGCCACCACCGGTCGTACGTTACCACAATGACGGCGATAATCGAGTTTGGCTCCTTAGCCGACATAATAAAAAAAAACGCTGCCCAGTGGTGACGCGGCGGCCGCGCGCCCTCTTCGGCATCTCAGTCTGCGTTCGTGCAGGGACCTAGACACGATTCGGCTTTGTTCGTTCGCTTAGTAGCTGACGAAATCGAGCCGCTTACTCATTGACATCCATTGGGCGTCCGTCAAACGACCGTCGTCTCTGCAGCTGGGTCTTCTGCGACAACTCAGGCGTCTAGCGAGAGGCTAGCTGCAAGCCGTTGTTAGGACAGCCAGTCAACAGCGTCTTTGATCCGACGCTGATTGGCCTAGGCAAATTACTCGACGTCCGCCTTACCCATCCGTCATACTCGAGTTAGCGAGGGGGCAACGGCAGAAGACGCACATATGTACACACGTTCATAGACACGAACGCGTAACAGCCGACAAACAAACGCTAGGGACGGTGCGCAGGCCGACCCATTTCATATCACTCCAATATTAAAGGGCCGTAGTCTACGTTGTTTACGGGGCAGCCAGACCGCTGTAGTGACCTCGGGAGGTCACCGGGTGGGCATTTGATTATGAGACACCGTAGTCGGCGAGGATCTGCTTCATTGAGATCGTGTATGTCACGTTAGAATAGCGGACGTCGATCTGACAAGTATAAAATGCCGTCCGCTTAGATCCGTTGAAAGATGTCATCCGTTCTAAATACGTGATAGAGCTTGAACTTCTCGTAGCTTGACACAAGTTTGATAGGGGTTCAGCTGAAAATACGGTTTAGACATTCCTATTGGCAAATGTACGTACTCAATCAAATCAATCTACAACATAATTAAAAACCGTTAATATATATATATATATATATATAGTTGGATTTGCTGGTATGCATGCTTTTGTACGAGTCCATCTCGATAAAAACTCGATCATGTGTTATCTATCAGCAAAATACCTGTCACAATCGTGCCATCGATTAAGTAAGCTTCAGAGATCAGCTCTTGCACAAAACAGATTGATTCACTTCAATTCAGTTATATGTCACGTTGTACCACCCATCAATGTGACCAGAAATTTGCTCACGTATGCATTCAATAATAATAGCTATGGCGATAATAAGCTAGTTAGCGCAATCATACTATGAAATAACAAACGTCATAGCGTGCCGTTCGAACGTCGTTAGCAGACAACAACAGCCGAATCGCTTGTCCAGTCGGTGATTAATCATTCATTGCTACGCAGGGCACTATACATCGGGTAAAATATAGCACAAAGATCAAATGAGATTTCGCCCATCGTGTGATATTTGATGGGCATCAGTTGAATCGACTTTTTCATTTCTCTCTCTCTCGCTCTCTCTCTGATTCTGTGCTTCCTTGAACATCATCATATCATAGGAGACAAGTAAGCTATATATAGAGGTGGCTTTCCGCCCAGTAACTGCCATATATATATATATATATATATGTATGTGTGTGTATGTGGAATTTCCGTTGTGGGTCGCGATCAAATCGATGCAGTTGCCTGCGAAGGGAACTCCCAATATTCGTGGAAATTTTATGCAGAACGCTACTGAGTCAAGTTTGATCATCATATTGTGTAAAGGTGTGTCAGAATCAACTATCGTTTGCATACGTTGGCTATACGATGCTGGTTTCAGTGGCACCTCCGCGGATAGGTAGTTGCTTTTGAAATCAAGAGATAGCAGCATTATTAGATAAGTGAGTTCGTTATTATGGGTGTATTGCTTTCAATGGTAGACATATTATACAATTGGAAGCACGCTCACGGAATGAATGGCTGATGGTTGCATCGGAGTACGCCGAATAATAACAATTCTAGCGCAATACACCGCTTTACACCATGAAGTCGTTATGGGATTTTGAGATTCCCGATTTGACAGTATGCCAGACGATCGAAACTGGAAGAAACACGCTTCAATCCGCGGAAAGAGGGTCATCATAGTTTTACAAGAGACTCGTGATAAATCCAGCGGCACGTGCAGGGCCCTTGCTTGCTCATATCTCTCCAAGGTCCATGTTCACCCGTTCACTGCACGTCATAACCACTACAGCTACTTCGAGCATGGTAAATAGAGTTGATAATGTGTATATGTGCATGTATGTATGTTTATAGAATATCTTGTTCCCTTTGTTTTCTGCCGTTGGCAAAGACCGTGCCGCCGGCAGTCATCCATCTTAGACGCGTAGCTAAGCGGCATACAAATGCAGCCATCTCGAAGAGGCGTATATCGAATGTATACATGCCCCTAACGAGAGCGTGGCAATGTGTACTTTGTCGATAATATATATATATATATATATATAGCGATAAGTGCGCGGCACAACAGCGTTCATTCCCCATCGGGGTTAGCTGCGATTTTTACGATTTCTCCCTTCTATTTTTTACGGGAGTGACATCGATGCCCAACATCCAGTAGCGGGCCGGTCGTAGCTCGCAGCACAAATTTACCCCCGGCGACGGAGCGGCAGCGAGAGCCGTACGGGACGTATACATCTATGTATAGTATAAGGAAAGTGAGAATGACGGAATTGGGCACAGACAGATAGATAGAATGCGGTGCAGAAATACGCTCAGTATGATGAGGTCGTCGTACACCGCCTTGGCATACGTTGAACGGAAGTCGCTGTTCGGCCAGCTCGGTCCAAGATACTCTCTTCAACAGTCGCGTCATCAAGAATCAGGAATGGGCAACGGAACGCTGCTGATGAGGTGCTGTTCCCGCCACTAATATACTCGCTGAGGTGAGCAGGCACGCGAAGTTCGCTTTTGAGGACGGAGCCAACGAGAACCGAAGTGCCATCGGACTGTGGGGCTGACTCGGCTCGAACGGTCGGATTTCGAACTGAAAGCCGACCATAGGATCGCCGTTCCACAACGATGTTGCGCCCGTACGCACGCATGGCTATGAGGTGCTACCGGTAATTCGCACGTACAAAGTGAACAGTGAACTGGCCAGGATGGCTGGCTCTCTGTGTGTGTGTGTGTGTCGAAGATATCGTGTAAGTGCTGTGTGGAGCATGTTCAGTATGGGCGTAAGCGGCGGACATGTTGCTGTTCAACGTGAGTGCCTTACAAGTGCCTCCGGCAACCAGGGGGCGGTGGTACTCGAAATCACCGAATACGTGCGTGACATATAAGAGAGCTTAAACATTGTGAAATTGCAGCTCCGTTAATAAATCCAATAATAACGCTTCACGTTTACGTGCTAAGATTAGACTCGCGCTTGCCGACCGGGCCTTCCCGTTCAGTTCAGACAACTGGCCACATGAAATCCTATCAAGGAAAACTCATCGATTGTCATCACCTAATTCTGTTATTATTATTATTAATTTTATTATTAAAATTATTATATTTGGAGCCATGCTTACCACACGCCGCAATACACGTATATCCATTTATTCATTCATCCATTCAGGGTTAATATATCTTAAGTCAAATCGCTGCAACAACACACATGTGATACAAACGAACCTGTACGGAGCCGCGTAGAGCGGACGTTATAGCTTGGTTGGGTGACGAATGTTTCCAACGCACGCTGCTGAGATGGCTGGCTTCGGCCGCGCGCTCAATTTGTTCAGTTCTCAGGATGTCGACCGCAGTTTTGGCGCGAAAACCGCTCGAACAAAGTTGAATAGATGGGGCCGGCGTATGGGGCCGGTGGACGACAACCTTACCCACATAGCTACGTATGCACACCGAGACCGAAAAGCCAATAGCCGTTGGTATTAGACGAACATACGCATGTTCTTCATGTTTGGATGCTGCTGACCGAGTCAGGTGTACCCTTCGAGCGTCTGTGAGCACCCTTTGAGTTTCCGGCTGCTGAGCTAACGAATATTAGTCTAATGAGAGAGAGAGAGAGGTCGGCTCCCAGGGGAAAACTGACGACGTTTAATTAAAATCAAGACTACTTTGCGGAAGTATAGAACGAAGACAACGGAGTCGATGATAATTTTCGAGTATCTTACCTCTGCCGCGGCCACTCCACTGTGCACCTACGCGCGCTGCGGAGTAAAACAACTCGAGCTATCTTTGTATTAGAAAACGACGAAAACAACTTGGTTGGAGTTCTAGCCTGAGATTCAATCATCAATTTAAAAAAAAAATCATGCAATTACAGAAGCCGTACAGCTTGCGCATATCGACCTCGTCTTCCCGTGAATTCAGGTAGGTAATTAATTGAGCTGAATTTCTCGTCATATCACAAAACAGGGAGACGGTATCTGTGTGTTGATCACGTTAAATAATTGCCTTGAGTAAATCCGCTGAATCTGTAAACACTGTATCGTATCGAAGGATTAGTATCATTATCAGCCCTGGCTAACGGCAATACCGAATAATCAATGGGCAAAAAATCTGCCCCGCCTATAAACAGTGCTATCGATCGATATCCCTGTCTAGATGCGATATCGTAAACCAATCGCTGCTGGAGCATTTTTATTGCATCCATTAATACTATAATTAACTAATGACGAGAGAATTGCTTCTTAAATGTTCACAGCTTTCGCTGCTCGCCACTCGACTGATAGTGTTTATCCTTTTCACATCGATTCTTACTAGCTTGCTAATTATCTGCCACAGGCCGCTACCGCAAGTGAGTATCATTTCTTTGTTCAACGAGATTGCTTTGACAGCCACTAACGCAGCAATTGGGCCAAGTTTAAGATCGGCGACGGTGCTTAATTGCCAGCAAACGTCGAACGTGACCGAACGGCGATTTCGCTCGAACGAAATTGCCAAAACACGCATAGATCTATCTGCGCTGGCTCCGTTCACGGCATTTCACTGCAGTGAACGTCCCTCCACTTTAAACATGTTCCCTGTTGTCCTCGACCAGCGGAAGCTTCGAAATGGTCGCCGCCGAAAAACAGAGCCTTCATCCGCCGTTGGAGGCATCCTCGCATCTCATGTGGTGAAATCGTTGACGGTTAGCGTCGATGGCTGGCTCACAACAGTGAAACGGGCCGGCTACCGCGCTCAACGTAAGGGGGTGCGGAGCGGCCGACTTGTTAATCCCTATTGAAGTCAAGCCTCCGTTTTCTATACGTCCACGCACTAACGTATATTGATTAATTAACAGTTGTTCTCGCATTGCCTATCGATTTTCTGAATGCTGCCGGCTGCTGCTGCTCGGAGTTTTCCTGTTTTCGATGCGTCTGAGGTTTTTCGTTGTTGTTGTTGTTTTTTTTTGTTGTTCGTTACTTCAAATCTGCTGACTCTTCATAAGTGCCCCCCTCTCATTTCGCAGGCTTCTCTCTTCCACCGGCTCGTTCATAGCTACGCGGACGCGCGCGCGCGCGCGAGGATTCCTACAGGCGCATACGGGAATACTGAAGCCACTGATGCGTTCGACTTCGAAGATGGATTCTGTCGTCAAAATCCTCTGGCGGCTATAGGCCGTAAGCGCTTTCGACTCGCGTTCGAACTCACTCTTGACCGTTTTGCTTAGCTTGCTTAGTAGTTTAACAGAGCATCAACACTGGCCATAGCAGACACCGGCGATACGGGGACGAGCTGATCCGATCCGCTGATCAGCGCCGATCAGTTGATGCTGGCGATAATAGTAGACGAGCGATAATCTTTGTCTTCTGTCCATATAATTAAAATGCATGGCTGATTCGGCCGACCGGGCTGGCCAACCGGCTGATGCGGTCCAGTAACACCGTCGCGGCACGGTGTACACCGCCAGAAGGAGATCTCCCCCCGAGGGAGAGAGTTATGAGGTGGCCAAGGGAGAAACTCCCTGGAACTCACTCCTCTCACGTATTATAACAGGAAAATACATATCAAGCGCACAGACCCGATCACTTCAGCTTCCACTGAGCGCGAGAAAGAGAGAGAGATTCTGAGTTAATGGCGAGACGCAACAGGCAACAACGCCGCGCCACCGCCAGCGTTGATATGGTCGACGGGGCTTGATTTCGACGTATTTCGTGACGTCACCTCGAAACGGCTTTTGACGAAAGTCCCCTCCCGCTGACCCCCTTACCCCCGGCAAAAAAAATAAACTAGGACACATCGCTCGTAAATACTCGCTCCAAAAGAGAAATTCAAATGGGACTTCGTATTTCTGAAGCGTTTAGGAATATCAATGTGCATATCTTGAACTCGATCCTATTGGACAATAAGACCATAACACCATGGTTTTCTGGTCGCGTTGGCTAAGTTCGGATCAGCCTGAACTCTCCTGCTCGCTGCCGCTAACGTCGTTGTGGCGTACTGGTTTACGCGATGTCAGATTCGACGTAATTGTTTGTTTGTATTACCACGTGAATATAATCTTTTTGGCTCCCCTGTGTGTTAGCCTTGCTGCGCTGTTGTCTACAACAGATAATTGTGACCCAACGTACCACAACGATTGGTTGATCAGCAAAAAAAGCTGAGTAAGTTCTGGCTCTATTTGGTCAAAGGGTATGTTAGATTTAATCCTATGAAACGATATGTTTGATCTCAAACTGTCAGTCCGAACGTTATTAGTCCACCGGGAAGGAACCACAGGGTCTTATTATTGTTAGTATTATTATTACTATTGTTTTTAATTATATAAGGATATTACAGATAAGGTCAAGGTAGATCCGGAAGCTCGATATGACGAGGTTGTATGTACAAGCATGCTGTGATTCAAGATATCACACTGCATTCGACTGGGGTGATTTGAGCTTGAGGGGACCACTCACTGGGAACGAACAATCGAATATATAATAACAGTCTTAGACGACACTTAACGCGTGTATTTGTTTGTTTCTATGTTTGTGTGTGCTTGTGTGTGTTTATGCGCGCGCACTTGGCTAGCATCTTGTTTCACCACATTTTAACGATATCGTGACCCCTCTCTGTTGCATCTCTTACTGTAGCTGGGTCGTTCCACCTTATTGTCATCGTAGGCGTGGTGTTAATTGGTGCACGGGGCCAGGCCGAAAGATCTCATCCACATTAGTTTATTTTGCCTGAAGCCGCGGCCGACAGAAGCGTCCGAAGGAGTCAGTGGCAACCTGCATCTTATCGATCAGCAGAACCCCCCCTTCATTACGCGATCCTTCCTTCGCCGAGCGTTTGACGTTCACAGCTTCTAGGCTACTACCCTCGGTGATTGCCGATAGGATAGGCGAACTTTCGGTGAGGTTACAGTTCCATCGCTGCCAGCACGGTCGACACTTCAGTGAGGTGTGGTCCATCGGCCCTGCTTGTACCTAGTAGGTAGCACGTGTAGATGTCTAGTGAACGTCTGTTCATCTGTCGCCTACACCACTACGAGTTGCGCCGTCTTCGCAAGCCATATATATATATATATATATATATATATGCGGCGCTTACGGCAGCAGCAGATCGACACGAAAGAGACCTAGGAGTCTCATCCAGCCTCGCCTCGACCGTAGTGAAATACTGAGTGACCGCAAACGGTGAAACGAGTCTCGCAGTTCATTGTTAATGAGGCTTTTGTTTCTGTCGAATGTCGTAGCCGTAACCAGCCAGTGTAGCTACCCTCGATCGGCGCACACCTCATCCGCTGCCGTCATGCCAGCCCAAGTTCGCAGTGCTGTTGCTGTTACTGTTGTTGTCGTTGTTGTCTGAGAACAACTCACACAGCATATAGTACATATCAGCCGATTGTTATTAATGAGCCACGTATATATATATATATATATGTATGTGATAGTGCATCATGAGGGATGGCACTATGTATGGTAGCTGTGGCATCAGACGACAACGGTACGTCGATGTGTCAAGTGATTGTGCTTGAATTTGGCTTTCAAGTTCTTCTGTCTGTGTTATTGTATTGTTATTGTTGCTGCTACAGAGGCCTGGCTGATTAGTTATCTTTTCATTTGTTTCTCTGCTCCGTAGGTGAAATGTCAACATGGAGCGTGAAAAGCGGAGTTTGCCCCATTACGCTGTGCTGTTGTTGTTGTTGTTGTTGTCGCCGATGATGATGATGATGTTGCCAACACCGTCGTATCTACGATGATATTTGGTGTTGTGTTCCGCTTCTAGGTCTCGTTGGGACGTTGTTTAGCATTGTAGAGCACCCTGTCATGTTCTTTGCCATGTCACTCGTGTGTCTTTTATAATGAAGAAAATTACAGAATGTTCTGCATCAATCAGCGCCCGCCATCGTCTGAGGCTCTCATTAAGGAATACTCAGACTCTGCGCTTGCAAGTCCATATGTAACTGTGCGCGATATTCGAGCTAGATATCATAAAATTCTTGGGTATAATTTAAACAAATTCATACTCCTGTATACATTCCTGGCTTTATATTTTATTGCTTAACAACAGTGATATTGCCCATTCAAGCCATGCATACTACAGGGCATACACAGATACAGCGAGGGCATAGTAGTTTCCATTGTATTTATATATATATATATATGCATATATGAGAGGTGGCCGGTGTGTGGGGGCGGGAAGGGGATAATTCAAGCTTTAGCCGTTGCCCGCCACCGCCAAATTAGTACTACTACTACCACCCTTGAATCGGTATCCAACCACTAACCGCTTGGTTGACATCGACTTGAGCTCGGACTCGGACGCTCCGATCCGCTTTGCGACCACACTTGCGAGAGTGATTCGGTGAGTTGTTTCCCGGTCAGACCTCGCTCAGACCGTCCGTCGGCACACATTGCCTACTTTCATACCATCGCCCTCGCGCGTTCGCGCCACGAATGCCGCGGCCGTATGGCTCGCGCGTAGGTAGCGAGATAAAGAGCGAAATAGACAGAGAGAGACCTGGGCGCTCCAGCGAGCAGCTACTTCGGCAGCGGCCCCGGATCCGATGGTAGTCAGGCGTGTGAGCCACGGACCTGTAACCACGCTGGGGCGCTGTGGCCATCGAAATGTGGAAACAACAGCGGCGGCGGTGGCAGCGACAGCGACAGCAGCAGCAGCAACTGTAGCAGGCATTGATCGTGTTAACTGATCACGAGTCAGAGATTGGCCGGCGCTAGTCATGTATGCGCGCGGCGAATTTGATAATTATTATCGTCGAAATTGATTGTTTGCTCTCAAATCGTTGTCACCTGTCAGGGAATTGTCGAGCGATTTTACAAAAAAAAAAAAGCAAACGCGTCGCCCGAAGCTCAGACGCCTCGGAGTGCTTCGCGCGACAGCGAACGACGGAAGACAGCACAGGTGGTAACAGATCATGGTGATTCTTAACGAGTGTGTCGGCGATGGTGGCGGTCAGCATCGTGGTGGTGGTGGTGGTGCTGATGATGAAAATTTACGTTGAAAAGAAGAAAACGTAAGAGATACAAGGAGGAATTCTGATGGAAAAGTCCAGAACTAAATGATTTGAAATAAGTAAGCTGACATCTTGGGCGGTTCCGCGTTCCTTCTAAGCAACCTACGTAGGAGGAGTTTGTTACAGACTTGTCGCTGCTGCTGCTGCTGCTACTGCGGGAGATAAATGCTAAACTATTTTGTGGTGACTCTCAGCCAACGTTTAACGTCCACGGTACAACTGCTTTCGGCATTGCTTCGTAAATAAATGCAATCTCTGCACCAGGTGAAGATCGTGATCATTTCGGCTGGGAGCGACCAATTCCCTAAATATAAAAATTATCTGATTCTGTTAACTAATTCGTTCACACAGGACAATTCTCGTTTGTTACATTTCGAGTACCTTTTCGAATACTAGCTTCTTTTCAAGTTTTTTTCAATTTCAAGATCAGGGTTACTTTCGGGAACTGCAATATACATGCGCTATAGTTCTCGATAAAAAAAATAAATAAAAGGGGTTCTTGCACCTCAGTTCACACTGATAATAATAAAAACATCACATATAAATGTACGATATTCCGAATGAAATGAAAGGTTAACACACGATGGGTAATATTTCTAGAGAGCACGCTTTTCTAGATATATAGCATATATTAGTAAATGGTAGTAGATATATATGTAAGTGTACTTAACAAAGGGAGTCCGTCTTATGAAGCAGTACCGAAAGCAGTTGTACGATTTACGCTAAAAATATTCTCTGAGAGGTCTTCCCGGAGAACCTCACCTTTACTAGGTATGCTTCGCAGGTTAAACGTTAGCTAAATATATTGATTATTGATATTACGGGAGAAGCAATAGTTGCAGTTTTGTTCGACGCGTTTCCGGAGACCGCTGACATAAGCAGCGCTGCTCAAAGCGATACCCCTTGAAATATATGGTTACTCCCAGACTGCACATGGATCAGCGAGAAAAGACAATGTTCTTTATGGGTTATTAGAATGTAGGAGATGGACACAGAGAAAAAATCTTCAAAAAAAAAACCATTCGCAACATACCTTCAAGTGGCCTCTGTCGACGCGAGCCACTCTACAAATTAATCGAGTGTCGGGCTGTGTGACATCAGCGTACAGCAGCATATACGTGAGTGTATACGAAACTAGCTGCTGACCATAACAGCAATTATTATAATATATATCAGACGGTGGAGGTAAAGGTAATGTCAAATGCACTTAAGTTCATGTGCAATTCAAATACATGCAGCCCCGTTTGTAGGACAGTAGTTGTAGGCCTGTGTTGCCTTTCCTGGTGGCGGGGCCTAAACTTGTGTTCTCGTCCTACATCGGGGTCACGTACGTATCAAGCAGCAACGAGCGATTGCTTTTGCTTGCGAGGTAGAGAGATTGCAGTGGACGTTCAACATAATTTGAGTCTGTTTGGCCTGTCTCTGGCCATCTCTCGGCCTGTTTGTCCTACAGTAAGCCACCCCCAGGACTGCCAGAGTGGCGGTATTCTATCTGTGTCGCTCATTTTGAACTGTCCGGACCCCGGATTAGCTTTATGCAGCTGCATAGGCCTGATTCGTATCATATGTGGGCACCCGTCTCACCTGCATTGGATAGCCTTTGCTTCAGTTGCCTACGACTGTGAATGCAAATTTTCTCCCCTCCGAAATCTGTTCCCGTCTGCTTGGCTGATGCAGGTTCGCCATTAGCAGCTGCACTATTTATTTGCAGCACCATGATTGTCTTATCAATGTTATTGTATTATGTCTGATGTAAAATTATCCAGAGGTATGGGAGCCTTGAATTCAACCGGTGGCCTTCCTGGCCGTCCTGCAAATATGCACATACAGGACCACCGTAGACAATACCGGCAAGCAACGTAATTTTCGAACTAATCACCCTATAATTGACAAGCATTTATTTCATAATTCAGATGATAATTAACAGAAAGATAATTTGATAAGCGCACGTCCATACCCTGTTGAGGGAGGCCACAAGTCTATGACAGTGCTCTTCCAGTATGTTGGTTGTGGAGGGGGACCGGGCCCCGCCTAAGGTTCCGGAGGCAAGACGACCTATTGGAAGGTGAGTCGTGTGCAAATTACTACGTTTTCGAAACAGGTTTATGTGATAGAGATAGCTGCACAGAGCGTTAGGCCGGAACGTTCCATCTTGGGAATAGACAGCCGGGTTTTCGATATTCAGACATACGATTGACTCATCGCTAATCGCGTTCTCCTCAAGCGATAACTATACTCAGTGCATCTTTATCCCTCAACACAGAGCGACGACATCTTTCGCTATGAAGATGTTTGATAACAAGCAAGTGCAGTGTAGACGTATGAAACTGGTCAAATGACGAAACAGGAAATACCTGTTGCAGAATTGATGATCAATGCTGCTGAATTTCGCCGAACGATTAGAGATGTAGATATTATATGTTAAAGTTACCAACATAACACCATTCAGCTATTCAGCGTCAGCTTGTTTCTTCTGTAATAGTAATTACACCCGGAATTTTGGTAAGGACACAACAGCAGCTTCACTTTGCACAAGCATGTATATATATATATATATATATATATATATATATCTCCAAATAAATGTATATACAGATCGAACAGATCTGCAGCATTTTCCGCTTTCGTGGGCATTATTTTAACACCACGTATTTTCCATTATAATATCCCGTAGCGTATTGTCACGGCAGTGTTGGACTGGACGTTCGTGTGCGTGTTGGGGAGAGACCGGGGATCTGCTGAGGGCTGACCGCGTCTGCTAGCTCTCCTCAGCAGGGGCTAATGTGCACTTCGTCCCTCAAAGCGACATCCCTCTAACCTATCACGGCGGGCGCATCTTCGCCGCCAGCATAATCATCATGACTATCAGCATCGCTGTACAATTATTATTATTATATACTACTGCCATCGTATGATCGACCGCACCGCAGCCAGTGCAGGTAATATATTCGCTAGATACAATCTCCCTTGAAACAAAATGGGTCCACGGAAGGTTTGAGAGACGCTCCCTGCTCGGACGGATTATGCCAGCCGCCAAGCTATTCACCGTTCATCTATATCATATCATATTAGATCGGGCCCATCATAGAGAACTCTTGTCATATCCGATATTCGAGTACCTACGTATATGGAACGCGGACGATGCCACTACGTACACGCGTCAGCTACCGGATAACCTAGAATAGTGTTATTATTGGCTTATATATTCAATTCATGGGTGACATGCTATCTCGATCTATATATATATAATATATATATATATATAACATGCATGGTCGCAGATGATGACCCACGTCTATCACTATTTTTCCAATTATGAAAAAGTCATTAACAAGTCTTAAAACAAACGCGTTGTACGGTCATTAGCAGCAGTTCACTCCTCTGATGCATAAGCTATTGCATAAGCTATACTGCACATTCTCAGCCATTTGTGCGTTTGTTCTATAAATGGCACCATGATGAACAAGTGCGAGACGAAACACATCTAAGTGTGATCATTGTATTATCTCGACATCGATCGAACAAACAAAGCAGTCTGCTGATCGTTGTCGCTCACATCTAGCACCGATCGAAGCTGTCGTGTAGTACCTTATGGCTTCGTCGGCGATTGGCCGGACTCGAACTCAGTAACCTGCCTCGTCTCAAATAGGCCGATGATTGGCTCCGTGGAAGCAATCGGGTGAACTTTGCCTTTCCCTGTGCCGAAACAGACGGAGATGTGGTTCCCCGTCGACATCACACTTCCCCGTGTTGTCCCCCCCCGTGGCAGCTGGTTTACCCATATAGAACATGGAACCAAGAGTAGTAGCAGCAGCTAGAAGCTAGACACAGCCAGCCTGAATGAAACATCCAACTCTGCTGCTGCTTGTGCTGCTGCTGCTGCGGCGGCCGCGGCGGCGGCGACGGATAGCAGCTCTGCTCGTGTGCTGTGGCAACCTTGTCCTTAGTGGCGGAGCGCTGAATAATGCACCAGTCGTCCCCTGATGTCCGCCCCTTGCTATTCCTACCTAGTGGGCACTACGTAGCAGCGACCAATGCCCACATCAGGAGAGCCAGTGGTGTCCTAGTCGGCCCGGCCCACCGTCAGGTTGCGCATGCGCAGGCCACTGTCGGCCGGTCGGTCGGTCGGTACTACCAGCGGCGTAATCGGCGTTGTCATACCAGAGCTGGCTAGCGCGCCGCCTTATTGCTCTGTATTATATCCCTCTACAGTATATGGAGGTTGTCCTCCTGCTATGCTGCTATGTGGCCAAACGGCAGGGGTCGAACGAAAGCTTTACTCTGATGGTGCTGCTACTGCCTCTCTCTGGTTGGCCCATAACCCACGGCGTGTTTCTGCCGCGCCACATACGCGCGCCCACATTCGCCGACGCACGGACATCTCGCAGCGAACATCTGCCAATATATGGGACAGTGGCAGCTCCACAGCGGACGAGAGGCAAGCGAGAGTGCGAGAGAGAAAGACGGCTTACAAAGACAATGGGAGCGAATGAGGCAAGGCTGCCCCGGTCGCTTTGACGGTGGCCTGGCTTACCTAGGCCAGATAGCCTCCGGTCGTGGCTGTTGGCCTGTCTCTCTCTCGCCAACATGTCAGTGGGTGGGTGGTTGTGTGGCTGGCTGGCTGGATAGAGGTTGTCGGGAGCCGATGAGACCCAGATGGGGATCGAGACGTGGGATGAAGCGGCGAGGGGGATTTCGGGGACAAGGCGGTAGCCTCGGAGCGTGACCTGCTCACGTCGGCTCTGATTCGTTGTTAGAATCTCGGCCTATAACTTATATTAGCCCACTATCATTTTATGGGATAGCTGTCTCTTGTCCCCGGGAGTGGGCCCCATCAACCCGCGACCCCAAAGCCGAAACTGTCCGGGCCAGGGTCCCACGCCTCAGACCCTAAGCTGCCACAGTTGGTAAGTAGGTAGACCGCCACTATAGCCACCACCACCAGCACCACCACAGCCACGACAGCTACCACGACTATCACCGCACCGTCATCATCCGGACGTTCACTATTGCCTAGTGCTTGGCTGGGTGCTTGCCTCGTAGTTTTGCTTTGTCCATTGCTGAGTCTTGCGCCAGCCACTGCTGTGGGCTACTCCAGCCGACGAAGCCGTCTGGTCTCTCACTCCGCCCCCGTTTAGTGACCCCTCCTCCGACTGGTGCTCGCCGGAGCTCGAGCCGAAGCTCGCTAGTGGAGAAACGATTGCAGTGATGGTGGAGCTACCAGCATCGGCCGGTCGGCCACCTCGACAGAGAGCCACACAAACAGAGACAAAGAGACACCCTATGAGCTCGGAGTGACTCCCACCACTGTCGTTCACCCCTAATGGAAGGTTCGGCCTCCACCTGGCCGGGGCAAATTCCGAGGCAAATGCCGCTGTAGCGGCGTGCAGCGCGAGCGTCGCAAACCGTACAATGGCAACCGACGATGATCCGGGACTGCAGTTTTTTTTTGTCGCGTCCTCGTCCACAAGCTCTTCTATCGTTGTACTCAACGACCTACACCGGTCACCTTTTATTGTACGTGGGCAGCAGACTTCGGGGAGACACGACATCGCCGACGTGGCCGCCGTGACGATATGCTATGGTTGGAGCCTGACGGTATATATATATATATATATATATATATGGCATATATAATGTAGGGGATGCCGAGGAAGGGCACCCGACCGCTGATACAAAACTGCTCCCACAACTGCTGCTGCTGATGCGGCTGCGGCTGATGGCGCTGACTTCTGTTGAGAGCGAAATCAGTGTTCAGACCATTTCTATAATACACGTACCACAATAGAGCCGATGTCGAATGGTGCCGGTGTCGAATGGTGCAAGCGTTGTTGTATAGAGATGAAGTTATCCCTATTCGAATCATAAGATAAAGCGCAGTATGATCACATATTGGTGAATATAGGTGTACGATCAACATTCCCCTCGTAAATATCAATTCTGGGATCATTTAGCAATTTAGTGGGTGCGACATAGTGAACGACATTAGTTATTCAATGGGAATTGGGCGTCGATTTTTCGATTATCGAGGCAAATCCACCGAAAGGTTTGCTTAACTCCGAAGTCGTGCGCGTATAAACGGATGAGTCGTCGAGCCGATAACCTATATGTTATAGTTTGCAAATGCACAATGTATATATTATGTATGTTAATAATGGATCAGACCAGCTTACGTTGCAAGGGGTTTCAAGCTGTGAAGAACGTCGAAGCCTTTGTTTGGCACGATATATGCGGAATACGCTGCGCCCACGTTATTCGTGTTCTAATGTCGCTATACGGCCGCGCCAGGACGGCGACCGAGTTGATTTGTCGAAAGCAACAAAAAAAACGCCACGATTTTCAGCACCACGATGTTTAGCGACGTTTCGTCCAGCTCGCTCAGTAGATTCGACAGTGATCACAATTTTTGCCCACACACAACGGTTGTGTCAACACCTGTTTCGATTACTGCCTCAATCTGCTTTGCGGCGATGTTTAACCAATCTATTATAAGGTTGGCGTTAGATTTAAAACAAACAGAATTCTTCGAGCTGAATGGCCGTGGTTGGACAATGTGCATGTTTTAGCCGAACCATCACCAACGCCAAACCGGCGAACTGAACTGATGTCAGCCCGGAATTGGTTCCCGATTCCGTGAATGATCAGGTGGGGGGGGTGTTGGTCAGCTACAAGAACGACAATCTATACAGATCGAGCGAGTGTCTTCAATATGCATGCTCACCAGCGATGTGGTGGCGGGAATAGAGCGTCGATGTATAATCCAGTCGGGTTTGAACATCGTGGGAACGGTTGAGATAGTTAGATAGCTGCGCATGCGTTGATATTATAGATAGAGGAAGGGAGTGAGATAGAGAAAGCCTATGGAGGTACGTGACCCCGTCTCTCTTGTCGCTTTTCGAGCTGTACAATACAATACTTAACAACAACAACCAACAACAACAACACATCAAATTATTATTACAATAGCAGCATTTTTACGCGCGGCCACGATAACACCACCAAGTAGCTGGATCTAAAAACACAGGGAGGAACTGTTTTATCACTAGGACACGAAATCGGTTGAACTGGTCGTGGTCATCTGTAGAAATACAAGGCGTAATACAATATATCCCTCTATATATCGTACTTCAAGGTAGCCTGTGCATTATCGCGAATCATGGTCATGCGATTCCGTGTGTGAGTGTATATGTGTGAAGCTGTTTTAGCCGCAGGCTCGATCTCGTTTTAATGTGTTCCTCTGTCCAGTAAAGGACGGACCAGTATTGAATCCGTGGTCTCAAGCGCAACAGAAATACTACGAAAATGGCAATTGTTGGAGATCCTAGCTTGGTTGCAGGTCCAAACCTATTATATTTGCGGGGTAAGAGCACATTTACGTCACAGTGAATGTCTTTATAACTCGCACCCACCAGCAACACGCGACCTAGTTATGTCCAACTGTAACGGAACTCTGATGGGAACTGTCTACGACCCCTTCTTGTTACAGTCATCTTGCTGTTCACGTTCGCGGTTGGTTAGCCAGAAAAATCAGTATCATATGACCACGTATGCAACGACAACCTGCAGGCATAAGCCGAGACAAGCAGCTGATTAGCAAGGCGCGACAGGACGAGACAAACGCTTTCTCTATTTGTTCATTTCACTCACCGAGTTGATCAACCTTGAAATATTATTATTATCCTCATTATTATTATTATTATTACTATTATAATAATTATCTGTGTCCCAGACATCTGCACGTATCTAGACACTCGATGAGCACAGGTGGGAAGTGCACTCAAACGAGAAGGCGAATACAACCTGTTGGTGTCCCCCACCGAAACTCATCGAGGGACTCCCACCGTGAAGGGACTGAACCCAGCCACAGCTGTCCCGGTTTCAACCTGATCCTAGGGCGAGCCAATGAGCAGATTAGGCGAGCATCAGACGAGGTTTGTGCGCCCCCGCTCGCTCGCACGCACCCAGTCACACGAAACAAAGCGTTGAGGTGTACGACCGTGATAGGCTCGTGGAAAACAGTAGCCGGACCGACAGTTCTTGTTCGTTGTATCGTGAGCCAGTTGCCGTACGCCGAGCATAGTCTAGCCTCGCTGCTGGCTGGCACCGGTCTCCCGTTGTTCAGTGCGGGTTTGCACTCAATCGCACGACGAGTTGCTTAACCAGACGGCGAGCAGAGAGACCGTCGTTCGCAAAAGCTGTACACATGTTAATATTGAAATATCATATATGATAGATATACACATACAAAAAGCAGAGTCAATTAAATCAGCCAGAAAGTTCGATTAACCAATATTATTCATTTGTAAGGAAAAACTACAACGAAATCAAGCGACGAAGAAACCTCTGCCTTCCCGAGGCTCGCTGAACTGGTCGGGCTGTGACTTTTTCTGTATAACTCGTCACGGTATTTGAATGTGGCGCTTGGATGCGCTTGTTTCCCCACCGGCCCATAGAGGGCGCTACCGTGAACGCCCATCAGTGGAACAGTTCTTTTGACGAAATCCCTTCGCTCATCGCGAAACTCCTATTCATTCGTATATAAGAAATTAAAGAAGGATTTTATGCGGTCACCAGACTTTCAAAATAAACGGCGCGAAATCGCGGTTAGGTAATCGCTACGGCTCGGTATCCATATCGAGCAATATAGGGAACGCTCTTAAATTCTATATATACATATATGAGGGTTAGCCCACATATCGAGTATTCGCGTTCGTGCGAGAGATGTTCTGCGCTGGCAGCCCATACCACTGTAGAAGAACAAAATGAGGATACTATTGGCTATAAAGTTCGTAAAGATACGGTAGGATGGCGACTGTTCATTAGGTGTCTCGCTGGGGAAACTTTGTTTGGTAAACTCGCATGGGCCCTTGTCGCCTGTCGCCTTGTTAGGAAATACTAATTAAGGCTTAACGAAAGTGGTAATTATTGTGCTGTCAGACATTATGATATCAACGATCGTTGAAGCTGCAGCCAAACCTCATCTCGCCCCATGCTACCATGGTGGTCAGCCTTTCGGGCGGAACTGGGCGCAAATGTTCATTACCTGTACCTTGATTAAAATGTTAAATGAACAACAAACACTTTGTCCGATTGTTCTCTATCTACGCCCCCCCCCCCCCCAAGGACCGGGTTTTTCCCCAAGACGATTTTTAGCAATCGTCAATTGACAACGATCGATTCGCAGGAGAGAAAAAACAAACTAGCGAAATCGAACGACGCCGCTCCCTCTCTGTAAAAATTCACAATCAAGCCGATAAGCAGCAGCCCCCGAAGACTTGATCAGCACCTGTTTTCCTATCAACGTTATCCGTCATCCACTTGTTTGTATGGTCTCTCTCTATGGCTTCCAGTCGCCGCCGCCGCTGTCGATTTGTCGCTTGTGCCTGCCATTGCTGTGATTGTCTTGGTTATGCAACCTTGCGGGACCTCTCACCTCGCCGCCGCCGCCGCCAGCTTCGTTCCATCTCTCTGCACGTGCTTTAACTTTTCGCTGTTTTCCCGCATACAGCCGCCATCGCCTTCAGACAGCCACCACCGTAACGATGCTGAATAAAATGCCGCCTCTGCCTGTTGCCCGATGCTGATGATCCTGTTGCGCGATGCTGATGATGAACCGCTTGGTGCAATGGAGATAAATGGAGGGGCCTTTGTCGTTGTTGTCGTGGCTGCTGCGGCTGAAGTGACACTTGTCCATCAATACCATGGATATCTGTCGGCTTCTCGTCCGGCCCGACTGCTCTCTGCCTCGAGTAGCTCGATGCTCGTTCGATTGTCCGCTCTCCGTGCTCGTTCATATCGTCAGCTGAGTTGTCTGTGTGGAATTATTCACGGTAAAGGTAAGGTTTTATTGGTTTATTAAAGGAGCTGCAATTTTATAATACTTAAGCTCTCTTATATGTCACGCAGCGGTGCTCAAACCTGCGGCCTCTGGCTTCCGATAGCCAGAGGCTTAGCCGCCCAAGCCACGGTGAAGAATTCGTGTTGTTCTCGTTGTTGTTGTTGAGGTGGCCGCTGCTCGACGTTCTAAGCTAGCTTTGTACCTATATTGTGCGTGTGGTTAGCTTAAAAGCTGAACATTTCTAAAACAGGAACACAAAACAATAAAAAAACTAATAGATTTAAGAGAAAAAAAAACATGATTGACAACGATGAAGTCTGTTTCACCGTGTTGATATAGTCTCTCTGCTGTGCGATCATCAGCTAAGCGAAAGGGTCACATAGTGTCACTCTATCGGCGACTGTTCTCGATGCTGTTACATGATGCTGCTGCTGCTGTTGTTGTGGTTGTACTACTGGGACATTATTAGTTACTTAAGATTTATTGGACAATAGCAATCATTCCTCAGCTGTACAGTCAACTCTGCCGAAACCGAGAGAAGTCACCGGAAGTCCCAGAATTACAATGGATAATAATAATAATTATTATTATTATTATTATTATTAATTATTGTTATCATTACGGTGGTTCCGTGCCAATTCTCCATTGTAACTTGTCGCGGCGCCTGAAAAACGCGTATGCACAGTGGTGTGGTCCACATTCGGACAAGCTGCCTGCATCATGGCACAAACCACCATCAGTGAACAGACCACAATATTACACACTCTTCCTCAGCCGTGTTGAATAATAGACCCGATCATGGTCCCCTGTGTGTGATCGATCGTCTTCGTTTTAATTTTAGCCAGGGACGCCACCATATTTTATTGTTCTGTAATAATCACAGTCATAAGTGTCCCACTGTTATACCCTATATATAATAGCTATACCAGTACAGCTCGTTGCGGTATGCCAGGCTTGTTTTTTTTCGTGTGTTGCTGCTATCGCCTCAATTCGTATAATAATAATAATAATAATAATAATGATCATATTAACAATAGCACAATAACTATGCTCGAAGTAGCATATTCATTAATGAATGTTCAATATTTTAAAGCACAATAGCCACCAAAGATCATGCGTAATAAAAAGCATTTCGCTCGTGTCGTTTCAAGGCGGCGCACATTGTGAGCCCAGAAATGATCTGATGCCAAACTAACTATAATTATGTATACCCTATGATAAGACAACGAAATCGCCAATGCTGCCTATTGCCCTTGGTGTTCTAGTAATTTTTTGCCTTCACGATATACTGCACTCCTCCGGGTGCGTTCCCGCCTTGGAAGATGAAAGCGTCTCCCCCTCTAGTGGACACGTTGAGTTCTTCTCTTTCCACGCTTCGCGAATGTATTCAGAGTAGGACAGAGGGTCTGACTATATCAATTTGAAATTATTTACGGGTGTTGAGTGCTAAAGACAGGATTTAGTTATCGGTAGAGCGTCTTCGTGTGTTGCTGTTATTTTTGTTATTATTATTATTATTATTATTCCACGAAACCCTCCCCTGTGTGTGTTTGTGTGCGCTTATGTATGTGTGCGTTGGCGCGTTGTCTCCGCGGTAGTTCTTCTCTACTGTGCTGGTGTATCGGCAAGACCACCGCCGGGAAATGGGGCAGTCGGGGCTAGCTCAAGGGAGCGTTAAATCCAATTGCAATTACGCTTAATTACATTTGCAATTTCGAATCAAATGTATATTAAACAGGCACTGATTTTAACAAAACACTAGCGATATAGCCTCACAGAGCAACAGGATATATAATGACACCCACAATATAAACAACAACAACAACAAGAACAATAACAACATAGGCGGTACTGCAACACAGCGGTGTGCGACATCAAAGTTCCGAGCCTATTCGGTCGACGCTGCGCCGACGACGGGTCCATCGTTGTAGATTGGCCACGACGGCCAATTCTCGTAGTGGCCAAGCCGTTGCCGCGATCTCTCTCCGCAAGGCCGATTTCAATGCTCCACTGGCGGGGCTCCGTGGTGCACTCGGCTATCGTGCGCCGTCGACGGAGTCAGCGGCAGTGGGTCGGGTGCCCCTCTGTTCTCAACCCCAGGGGGTGGTACCGACGCCGTCACCTCTACCCCCGCGCTGAAAGCGAGGCGTCCAGCCCCGCAGCCAACGGTAGCACGAAATTTGCAGCTCTGACCGATGGTAACGCCAACACATCACAGCAGCAGCAGCAGCAGTGGTATCTGCGCAAATTGAATCCCCGAAATTCTTCCCAGCCGGCGAAGATTCATTGAGGGACGGGTGACACTTCATGCCCCCCCTGTGTGCTGATTGCCAAACAGTTATCTATCAGGTGCCATTGTGGCTGCTGCTGCTGTTATTGTAATTGTTGTTACTTGTATTATTATTATTATTACTATTATCAGTCCAGCCCTTTGATATATTCTGGACCACTACAACTACCACTACCTGGCATTGCATTTTACATTGAAACTGTGATAAAACCTCAATTGACAAATGGTACCTATGGCATATCTGTTCATTTCATACTGCTGAGCCAGTAGGCGAAAAGCAGGCAAAAACCGTAACAGTAGATCAGGGCAGTACTTAACCTATACGAGTAATATAAATCATTATCAAAGTTGACGCATGATGAATCTCCGATGTGATTTCACGCCTCGTAGTCTGACCCGGTTAAAGGGAATGGACGAAAACAAATCAGATTGTCAATTATAATTTATATATATATATATATATATATATATATATATATATATATATATATATATATATATCATATACAATTTGTGTAATGACTTCACTACGGGTAGGCATTATTGGCAGCACTTATATCAACAAATGGCTCATTTGCTGACAAGATTGCTTTGCAATAATTTCGCCACCGTTGAATTACAGCCAACTTATTATTATTATTAGTACTATTATTGCTGCTGCTACTGCTCTGGCTACTGTGCTCCATTTGTTAAAGTGTTTTGTTTCACTGGTAGCGATTTACTTCGAGCGGAGCACACTATTGAATGTACAATGTCAGCCGAAGCCAGGTCAAACCTTAGCAAACTTTGCCAAATCACGAACAGCCCGGGCAACAATGATACATCTATCGATGTAACTCCCGCATCAAAAGTGTGCCCCAGTACATCGCGTTCACGCTGGTTTGCATCGGGCAGCGTGCTTGTTGCCGACTTAATCACTCAAATACATCCTCAACCAGGTAACTGACTGGACTTAACGTGGTGACGATCACCACCACGAGTATTTGTTTGTATTAGCTGTCTCTGCGTCCCTTGGTATCGCGGCATTGGTCTAAGCGATTGAACGCTAGCACTAAGATAGTTGTGGTGGTGGCGGCGGCGGTAGGAGAAATTCCCCATAAACCGTTTCACGTTTTGAGCAATTTGGCGCCTTTCCGTTGGAACAACGACAGCTTCGCCAATTTCGGCCGTACCCAAAACTCTGCGCATCAACGTTCCTCTGTCATGCTCCGTCATCCTATCAGTGCCATGTCCTATATAACATCCGACTGCGACGACAACAGCAACAACAGGGACAGCGACGACAACGACACCAGGAGGCAGCAAGGATGATCCCGACACTGCTCAAGCCACTACGTACCCATCCATTGTACAGTGTTCCCCCGTTGTATTATAGTAATAGCGATTGAAGCAGCGGCCAGAGCCGGCTCTGACCGAAGTAACCGACTCCTTTTTCGTACCGTTGATGTCCGAACGTATTTTGTACGCACAGAGCACCGCACGCCGGCAAGGGGAGATATATATATATATATATAGATAGAGAGAGAGAGAGAGAGAGAGAGAGTGGGGCTATTCCTTTAGTGTTCCTCCTTCGTAGCCACCTCCGGTGCTTTGCACGGACTCTCTTTTCTTCATCTCTCTCTCTCTCTTTTGGCTGTGACCGCTGTCATAGACAAGCTGGCAGTATACTGGTCACATTTCAGACGTGCGCGCATGTCCGTCAAAGCTTCCTATCTCTATATCGCTGTAACAACTTCAACTCTCTCTCTCTCTGCGTGCGTACGCGACCAGATCACTAACGTACCCAATACGCACACATACACCGACACCGCTCAGTGTACGAACCGGTGAAGTAAAAAAAAAAAAAGCAGCCGGCAGACGCCTCGCACCGTCCACACACGATACTGGCCGATAGTAGCGGCAACGACAGCAGCAGCAGCAATCACCATTTTTGTTGTCGTCGTCGACGTCGTCATTGTAGTACCAACAGATCACACTAGCTACCTACGAGTGCACACACGCGAGTGGATCGTAGCGCGCACTCGGCGCGCAACTACAATCACAGGCGACCACTACAACGGCGGCAACAGCAGCAGCAGCAACAACAACAATAATACCACCACCACCACTACCACTGGCATTGCCACCACTAGCAGCGTCATTTTCGTCGTCGTTGTGGTCGTTGTTGTTGTTGCCGTTGTTGTTGTTGTCTTGGTCTTCTCCGACTTTGTCGTCGTCGTCCTCGGTCGTCGTCAGTAAGGAAAGATCGGTTGGCGTCTATCCATCGACCCTCGTCGACTACCCCCTCCCCCTCCGTATGCCTGTTCGTGTATGTGTGTACCTGACTGCCTAGTTCGCTGCCTGCCTGCCTGCCTGGCCAACCCAAAGCCTACTGCCGGAGAGCAACGAAGGCGCCAGGTGGCGTGCGGATTGCGTCCGTTTTTTTCACCGCCATTCTCTTTGTATGTGGTGTGTGCCTTTATGAATACTGTAGTGCTACTGCTGCTGGTGCTGCTACTGCTGCTGTTATGGCTCATGCTGCTCACTACAACGGTGTACCTGGCTGGACTCTACGGACGCGAAAAAAGGCGGCGCGCGATGACTTCTCAATCGGGATCGGAAAAGAAAACTGAGGGAAGAAAAAATCGGGCCCAAAAAATAGATGAGCCAGCCAGCTACAACTAGAGAAAATGGATATCGCCATGCAAAAACAACGAGGCTACGTCCTGATAATAACGCCGCAAAGGGAGGCCGACAAGACGTGCACACAGTGGACAGGGAAGAGACATAATCGCTTGATGTTGTATTACATAGATCGGATAGCTGTTACAATAATCCACCATATGTGATATCAAGCCAATATATACTGGAGAGTGACAAGCAGATTGTAGAGATGAGAGATGGCATCATTCGTCTTCACCGTTGGGGTTTTGATTGAGTTGAAGAAGGATTGGTAGTGAGTTCTGCAAAAATTACATATATACATATATGTGTATATATATATAATACATGTTATACAACTCATAAAATGTATTCATAAAACATATACAATAATTAGGAATTATTTCCAGACAACTTCTTACACGTAATGTATTCGGAATCGTTCTTCATAAGCAAAGCTCTCAGCGGAACTGGTTGGCCTTCCCAAGCAAATAACCTGCCATAACAACGGTATCTCCCGTGGCTCAAATGCCAGTTAAGGGCATATAACTCCTCTGCGAACAATCACTCTTTAGTCACCTTTGTAAATGTTGTAATACATAACGGTATTATGAATGCCCCAAAATTGACTGTTCGATCACCACCACCATCGCCGCCGCCTAATGAACCTTTGGGTTCTTTCAGTTACTGTTAATTAAAGCTGACTTAAACAGACAGATATGTACCTTCCCTTAATCTTTCCACATACTCGTTGTATTCTCGTGTAGGCATTATGAACAGGAGTAATTCTGAACGCCAGCTGCAGATGGCGCATTTATTCCTGAGGTCTCATGTCAGCCCCAAGTTGGCTCCCGTCCGTCATCTGAAAGCTAACCTTATTATTATTATTATTATTATTATTATTATTATTATATAATACAATCCGTTTTGATAATTCACCAGCCATTGTCCAGCCACCCATCAGGGTCCGGATGGGACTGCTATCAATCCCGATATATCGAGCTGCCCGCCGTCATTCAGTATGTCTCGTCAATTTACGTATTTCCGTGTGAGGCAGCGCGCTCTGTCAAGCGACTCTGCGTCAGTGGACTTGTAACGCGCGCGAATTCTACTTCCATGATATTTCTGTGACTGGTCGACAGTTCTTCCCGCCACCGATAGCGGTTCTGTTTTGTCTGCGTCGGAGAACTGTCCGTGTGCCGTTGCCTGCGGTGCAATCTGGCGTGAATCTGCGCGCGTGCAGCCCAACCGATCCGAAAGCTGGCCGCCGTTATTAACAACGGCCGATAACAACAATATGTCTCCTCTCCAGAAGCTATACCAGTATTCTAGGCTAGCTTCCCGCTACCGCCGCCGCTGCCGTTCGCACTGTACCACCATTGTGGACACTGGGTTCCACAACGACGACGACGACGACAACAGCAGCAACAGCAACAACAGCAGCAGTAGTGAAGTTCGCAGTCTCTGCAGTCGGACGAAATCGCCGGTTTCGGAGCCTCCACGTCTGAGCGTCAGGGCGACAGTTATACGCTACCACGAACCGTGGACGTCGTCCGGTGCCACCAGCGCGGCCGCTGCTGCTGCTGCTGCTGTTACCAGAGACATCGAGCGGCATCGTATCGTCACTGCCGTGGTCTGCCTGCGGCTGCTGCTGTTGCTGCTGTTACTGCTAGAGTAGTAAATACATCTATCTCTCTATGTGCGACGATGGTCGGAACGATCCACTGCAACTCCCGCTCCTGGTTTCTCGAATGCTGCTGCTGCTGCTGTTGTTCCTGCGGCGAGTGCCACAACCGCTACTGCAGACAGCCACAGCCGTTGCCGGCGCAGCAGCAGCAGCAGCCGCCGCCGCCGCGACAGTCAGCGCACTACAACAGCATCGGTGGCAGCAGTTGCTGGGGGAGAGAGTGCCACCGGCTACCACCTCACGAAGCTCTCACCGGGCTTCGTCGCTCCAACCAATCGGCGCGTCTCTGCCAGGTGACGTCAGCGCACCTCGTTCACGAGTGGGCGGGACTAGCGAGCCTCCGGCGCGGTGGAACCGTGACCGGCGGCGGGCCGCCGGCAGTGCACGTCTTCTTCTGCCTAGTCTAGTGTGACCGAGTGTCGCTCCTCAGGTGGCCAGTCAACTCCGGAACGTCAACCTGCGGTGCCCGTGCTGCAGCAGCCGCAGCACCACCAGCGCAGCGGCAGCAGCATCACCAGCAGCAGCAGCAGCTTGTACAGTGGTACGACTAAGCCAAAGCCACGGCTGCTTGTGTGCACTACCACCGCACAGCTAGAGAGATAGATAGATCTAGCTAGCTAGCTAGCAGGCAATCAGGAGCAATGCTGTGTCAACGCGCACGAGTGTCATGACTGCTAACAGGACAGACGCAGCATTGAGCAGTAGCCTGAGCGGTTCGGTTCAGCGGTGCAGCAGTGGGCGGCAGTGGTGCTGCAGACACGATATTTGGGTGGCTAGCTCGCTGGCAGCAGCAGTAGCAACAGCAATAGAAGGCATGCGACTTGGTATAGCAGTGATAGGCCTGCTGCGGTGAGCCTCGTTGGTGCCTAGTCCGTCCTGCAGTGCGAGCACCGCCCATCATAGTATTAGTAGTGGTGGTAGCAGCCGCAACAGCAGCAGCAGCAGCAGTAGTTGTCGTTGTTGTTGCTGTTGTAGTTCATCTGTGGCTGGTGTCCTCTTATCGGTTGGAGCAACGGAACGCGCAGTGTGTGCGGCCCCGTGCCACGGTGCTGTGGGTGTCGCCTAAGCTTGGCCAGTCAAGGAGATTAGTCAACGCGCAAACCAACGAAGTCAAGTCAACCCCCCTTTCCTTTTGGAGTCTTTCAAAGTGGCGACGAAACGTGCAAAGTGCCACATCAACGTCACAGGAACACCAAGGAACTCAGCGCCAACGTCCACTGGCCGAGTGCGAGCTGAACCTAGCGAACTGGCCACCGGTAGAACAGGCGAGAGGTGTACGCGTTTCCGGGGAAAACCTCTGTTCCCCGGTGATTTCCTCTTCATCCACTCCTCCTCCTCCTCGTTCAGCTGCTTCTCCCAGTTTCTGCTATTGCCTTTAGTGAAATCTGCCAAGTGACCTACAAAAAAGCTAGTGATACCTGCGTACGATAATCACAGTGACGCTGATCATTACGATGGTGCTGGTGAAATACCGCCTATAGGCGTCAATACTGAACCTCTTGAAACGGATACGAACGGCTAGATCAAAGTTACCCACCTGTCTCTACATATATAAAGTGTGCGGTTGTGTGTTGTTGGTGTGCGCTTGTCTGCGCATGTGCAGGTGCTTGGACGTCCCGTCAACGGGTCGTCACTTTACAAAGTGACGACTGAGAGTGCTACGCCACCATCGTGTTCCTTCGTGTGTCACCCTGGTCGACAGGACGCCGCAACCACGACGCTGTTCCACAGGTAGGTTTTTGCTTCAGGGATTGGCGCTCATCGACGAACATCGATTCTCCAACTGTACGACCCGTTTAGCTCTTATACGCCTGCGTGGGGGTGAACATACGCACATCCCCGATCATTGACGGTGCCACAGGTAATGCAACAGCCAATTGTTGTTCTTGTTGTTGTTGTGGCGGTGCCAACGGTTAACTAGCAACCGAGAGCTGTGCAGCTGTTGAAGCGAGCTTGTCACAGCTCGCCTCTACCAGTCATTACTGCTGCTGCTGTTGGTTTGTTGTTATTTTCGTGGGTAAACCAGGTGTGTTTCGCGAGTCGAAGTGGAGAGGGGGATGTTGGTAAGGGATGTTGGCCCGCCACAGAGACCCCGTGTCCGAACCCTGCAGAAGCAGCAGCAGCAGAGGCAGCACCTGCTTGCCTGCCAGACTGGCTGACTTCAACAACGGTTGTTGCTACTTCTGCAAGACTTCACTCGATGAGCGACCGTCGACGCAAACGGATGTGATCGAGTCTGCCGTGTCGCCGTTGTTGATATCGTCGATACCGTCGACGTAGTGCACAGTTCATTGCTGTTTCTGCAGCGGCCGCCGTCGCCGCCGCTGCTGCTGGTGCTATTGTTGTTGTTGTTATCCTGTCAACGGTGTTAAACGGTCATGTGCGAATGGCCGCTCACCAATTGATTTGATATCGAGTACCCCCCGCACACCCCCCCAAAAATCGACCTCTTTTACCATTCAGCAACCGCTAAAGATATCGTGTGACAACGACGAATTCCCGATGCTGTATCGCTCTCCCTCCCGTCCTCAACGTGCTTTTTCTTCCCGCCCACCCCCCATTAATCTCCTCTTCGAGTGCGAGTGCGATCTGTGCCGAGAGATCCACAGGGTAGCTACTACTATATCAATCCGCTTTTGACCTCGTGTTGCCACTGGTAGCAGGCAATGTTTGTGACCACAGTTGTGTACCACGGAATCACTGAGAGCAACATGAACGACTGACAGTGAACGCTGGCCGCCCAACGACGCCTGCCGAGTTCGCTCTCGGTAACGAGAATCGGCGGGGGTCTGAAGTGCGCGAAGACCCAACGGATACCTGAACAACTGATGTATTCTTCGGGACATCTATGAATAATTATTATTATCATTACTATTATAGTTAATGGCGTTAGTTCGCTTGTGCTACTGAGGGCAGTGCTGTGTGACAACACTTCGACAATCGGATTTCTGTTAAACGGCCATCCTCAACGTCGGCATCGTCAACGACATGATGTGAGTTCAGTGAGTACAGATCGAAGTGGGCACTGATGAAGCGATCCGAAAAGTCGAAACGCCTATGGATACCAATTCATACAGCTTGTTAGTCGCTCGTAGACAGTACGCGCACGCTGAGCAAGCTGTGCAATTTATCAGTGCAATCCTACCGAAACTGATACCTGTTGGTATCAAAAATCGTCCACAATTTCGAGTTTAATCTGTGGATGCTTACCTTCCTGCGCATACATCGCCGTCAGTGATCGATCAATAAACTTCTCCAGCTAGTGCAATGTATTGTCCTGGCACTGATTATTCTTTTGTTATCGTGCCTACAATTACCGATTATTAACATGTTTGTCTGCATGTTGGTGTATGTGCGTGCTCCTCGTCTCAATCTCGTTCACGCCGTGACATTTGGTTTAATGCCGTTCGCTCGCGCTTGCATAGCCTGGTTGATCGATCCAGGACGATCCATGGTTCATCGCCGATAAGATATTCTATGATTTGCTCTGTCCATCTAATATCCACTTCTACACATCGGCGTATAGTCTGATATTCGTCTTCCTCATTTTTATATGGTTTGTATCCCGCTCCAGCAACGATTTCTTATTTTCCGCAGGAAAATTAGACCCTTCTCGACTTTGAGGAAATGATCTCTAGCCGGCTACTACGTCTACGGCGTATGGCAGTCGTTCGGCGAGCGAACAACGCAACACAAACAATTTCAATCGCGCTCTCTCTCTCTCTCTCTCTCTCTCTCTATCACATGCGATAACAATTCTTCTATTTCCCTCTAAGAATATGTGGCATATGATGTACAACTTGATTGAGGTGTAATTCTATTAATGCCAGAGACACCGAAGCCAGAGACAGCAGAGCCAGCTCAGCTGCGTGCTTGTCAAATGAAGCTTGTTCGCATAGGACAAAACATAGCCTGGATGCTTGTCTATTGTGCCACTGGCACACAGGGGCCAATCGTTGCAATTTGAGGACTAATTAACCTCTTTTTCTCATAAACCGTCCTGTTCACATACGGTGGTGTCCCACTAAATCATAGGCACGCCTTCGCTACACATGCAGTGATGCCATACACTACAATTTACATCCATGCAGACGTCACATGCGCAACGGGTAGATGGCGAGTCCGTTACGATACCGATAGGGAGCTATGAACGGGTATAGAAATATACCAGACAACTAACTGCGTGTGGGTATTGCCCGCAAGAAGTTCGAGAAATCTCTCTCTCTCTCTCCCTTGGTCTCTTATCCAGTGCGCAGCTTATTCTTGTTGAAAGCACTGGGCAAGACTCCGACTTCAGAAATTCATTCTACGCTCGACCTTGTGCGTGAGCATCGAACGGAGCTGGCGACGTTTTAAAGTTAGCGTTCTACCCATGCGTCCTGTGCAGTTGCGGTTTGTTTGGCGGCCCTGCAATAGCAGCAGCAGCAACAACAGAATCTGTAGAATAGAAATCGTCCCAACGGCAGTCAATTGTCAGATGCCAAATGGAGGAGGTTCTGGAGGAGGATGTGGTGAGCGGATCAACCGACGCCTGCCTACCTGTCTGATGTCTGGGTAGGACCGTCAGCCCGTTTGTTCGATGGGCGCACTGGAGCATTCAAATTAGCACTTACTACAACAGCAGCAGCAGCTGCGGCT
This sequence comes from Stratiolaelaps scimitus, assembly GCA_019614645.1. NCBI lineage: Eukaryota > Metazoa > Arthropoda > Arachnida > Mesostigmata > Laelapidae > Stratiolaelaps > Stratiolaelaps scimitus. Next base: position 2,004,490 of record JABWDB010000050.1, read on the forward strand.
GCTGCTGCTGCCGCCGCTAAGTCAAGTCCCCTAAGTCATCTAGTGTCTAGGAAGACCATTACGTTGGCTCTGATGGAACGCTAAAGTCCATGTTTGGACAGACGATAGACGAAGGAGTAGGGCCAGACCGATTGATCGATGAATGGACGAATCGATGATGCATCGAGCAGGACGGCACAGAGAGAGAATGTGACGACGCGAATCCACGGCAGCATCAGCGACTTGAGCAAACCACTAGGTCTGTCGTTAAATTGTCGCAACAACAACATTTATAGCTTCCACTAACGTCGATTGGCTATCGAGAGCCGTTGTTGCTGCTGCTGCTGCTGCTGCTGCCTGGAACACGAATACAACAGATACGCTCACTGCAAATGGCGCAACTTAACTATAGCAGCCACCGACGTTTTGCTGGCGGCGACAACGACAAGAAATGCAACTTAACGCCTAAGCCAGCCATGAATTGCAGCAGCAGCAGCAGCAACAACAAGGACATTTACAGGCGTTCTGGTTGCTGTTATGCACCAATAGTGTATTAGTGCTTAACTATTAATATCCGCCTCTTCGAATTCCCCCACTCAACTGCAATATTCGGTATAAGAGTTGCCTCTATCGGTAAGATGTGCCCATATGCCATCTGATCATATACACGACCGAACTCAAATGGCAGTGCACGTTACGAGCGAAGGGGTTTCGGCGCAGCATCAGTATAAGGCCGCACCGTTGCCAAACCGATGCATGCAGCCAGTTGGAGCCGAATTCTGTGCGAGAGTATCGGCAGGAGTAAGACGATTTTTTACGTGAGATAAATACCCCCACATGATTGCAGGCTGCCCACAATCCCACCACTGGGTATCACCATGACCAGCGTCACCAGTGCCGATGCAGCACACTTCTGTAACAGAGCTTCACTCGTGCTTACGATTGGGCCATTTCAAAACGGCGCTAAACAGCAGTCGAACGAGCCCATCTATCTACTTATGTATTGGTTGTGATTATATTGATTTGGATAGACAATGGTCATTTGTGCTATTTTGCATTTCGACAAAAACGCGCTGGCGGGGTGGACTGCCGGTGGACGGCGAGCTATGTAGCCCCGGTCTCCACACTCCCTTTATTAAGCGCAACGGTAACTGAGAGACAAAAAGCATATGAGAAGAGTATGCATGTACAACAGCAAGTTAAACGACACCGGTAAGTGTAAAAAATCGACGAGGAACGGCGCCTGATTAACGCGTGTGGCGACACCTTAGAACAGAGAATTCGTCGTGGTTTTGCTGCATAAAAAAGCTTTTATATTATATATGATACGTCTGTGGAAGGGATACGCCTGCTTCGATACACTGTGCTGCTGCGGGTTAAACTAATATTGGCATGCCAATATCGATGATTGCACATATGATCGATGCCTGATAAGCGCTCGACCAACCTCTATCTAATGTCCTAAACGCCATTCGTATAGTTAGCTGCAGTGTTTCGATTAGTGTACTTATACCAGCATCTCGGTGAGTTTTAGATTAGCTGACTAAAACGCTACGCGATTTGCAAGTGATTTGAATGTAATCACGCCTTATCCATACTTCAGAGTCGGCCATACATAAACACAATTAGCCCGTGCCTTGTGGTGGACCTTCGGACGGGATACCACTAATTCATTGAGGTTCAAGGTCTAGGGAGTGAGAGCCCAACACGATGTCTTTAACCTAAGAAAAAAACAGGCCAAGTGTATTGCAAGGTTCTCTCCGTTACGTGTCCAACAGCCATTCCTGAAGGTTAGTGATCCCAATATCTCCAACGTTAAATTCGATCGCTGCTGTTGGACATCGGTTAATGCGTCGATTAGTGAGACAAGTTTACAGAGGTCGATTCGTTGCTGATCAATACAATCATAGATCTTAGGCAAACAATGTAATGTAATACGTTTTCGTATAAATCAAATAAAATCTAAATAAAAAAAACAGATATCAGCACCAACGATAGATGAATCGGAGTTCGATGTCGACCTCCTCGTAAATGGATGTGCTCATTGTTAATTGCCCTTATTAAATTACTATGAAATTGGCAATGTGCGTACACGTTGTACAAATGAACAAAATAATGGAAACAATATGTTTCTTCTATTGGGATATCGCTGTTACCCTATGGGAAGAAGTCTTATTGTCAATGTAACCTTGAATCAACGATGAGTACCCGTAGCGTTGTTATCAGAGAACCGAACTGGCATCCCGTTTCGTAACTCACCGTGGATACAAGGCTTGTTATAATCCCATACCGAAGTAATTTTTGCATTGTCTTTCGCCTAGACGAGAAAAATGATGTCGATATCCCGAATCGATCCTAGTCAGTTTAGGTTAACTAGTTTCTCGCCTATGGAGCGATCATCACCGTCAAGTATCTCCGCTTGATAATTCGAGTAACATTGCTGTCAAAAGCGGTAACACGCAGCTGTATTAGCGCCTCATCATCCCGTGTCTTGTATGCCTATGTCCACTAGGTCAAATTGGGAAGACAACGCCAGTAGAATCCTTCCATTCGTAAATATGACCATTTGACAATTGTCTTTGTTCCATCAAGCCCAAACTGCAAAGTTCAACCTCTGCGATCTCATGCGCAGATTAATATATATATATATATATATATATATATATAAATCTGTACAGTACTATATTGATACGATGATGAAGCGAATATTCAACTCAAGTTAGGTAGCACCAGCAGTAACTACAACATCAGTAGCATCACCAGCAGCATCAGTGGGGATAACAATGACCGGCGAAGCGTTATTCACTTTGTTGTTTCCAGTATTTTCCATTTTCTGCTGTTGCTGTTGCTGCTGCTGCTGCCGCTACTACAATTCGACCCTGGCCATGGTGGTTTCACTTGTGGGCCCAAACGAATGATCGTCATTGCCCCACTACTCCTGCAATTCCTCTCCATCCTCCGCTTACTCCTCACTCACTCACTACCTCCGCTACCTGCCTCTCAACCGCCGCCACCGCTGGTGCGGTCGTTTGCTGTTTGCCGGTGGCGTGCATCACTTTTCTGCTGCCGTTTCTGCGCCCACACTCGACAACAACGACAACAACAGCAACAACAACGATAACAACAACAGCAGCAGCAGCAGCAGCAGCAGCATTTGACCAGACACAGCTCAAAATGACGGTGCATGGATGGATGAATGAATCGACGGATGGACGGACGGACGTGTAGCTGCCGCAGAGCTACCGTCTGATACAACCACCAGCACCACCACCACCACCAGCAGCACCAAGCATCATCGCTACGAAAACGGACCGCACCGGACCCGACCCGAACAGAGCAGGGCCGCCGGTCTGTGGTTGTCTGTCGAGCGGCGCTGGCTCCACCAACGACGTCTGGCCCCCGCCCATTGTATTCGCGCTGCCGCCGACGCCGCCGCCGCCTCCGCCGCCGCTGCTGCTGCTGCTGCTACTGCCTCCCGAACGGAGGGCTGCGGCAACAGCAGCAGCAGCAGCAGCAAGCCGTTGTCGTCTGTCTAGTCGTGGCTGCAGCAGTGCTGATGGTGTTGTCTCTCAGTTCCTGTGTTACGATGCTGGCGTCGGCAACAACGACATCTACTCATACTGCTACGATTATAGCATTGCTACTCGGTTTGGGGTGCTGGGCAGGGCAGAACAAGTCAGCATTGGTGGTTGGTGCCATTTTCTGCTGCTGCTGCTGCTGCTCGCTGCTGTAGCCGGCTGCTGTTTAACATTGACATTCAAAGGGCGGAAGCGCTGATGGACGCGCGGCAATGCTGGCAGCAGTAGTCGTTGGTCTAGTACAACTGTTGATGCTGCTGCTGCTGCTGCTGCTACTACTGCCGTCTCAGTGCCGTTGATGCCGTTGACGGCTGGATCAAAGTGACGGTCGCATAGGTTCCGATACAGCCTCGCGTGCTGTCTCTAACCAACAGGAGTGAGCGGACACGCACACACGCACGATCAGACTCACCTCAGTCTGATCTGCGAGCTGACCGAAGCACTGCAGAAGGCTATGCTAGCTGGCTTCGGCGTGGCCAGTAATTTGGTCATCCGTTGTCAGCTCATACCGGTGGCTTTGGTTAGCGGAGACACACCGCAAAAATGATCTGAAGTGCACCACGCTCCGGGCAATAACTCACAATTAGTACTCCCCAAGACCACCACCACCCCGTTCTCTCTCTCTGTTTCTAACACGTGGAGGCATGCACAAGCCCCCACCCACGCGGACGCACGCGCGCACGGACACATCCTGTGGAGAGAAACACGGAAGGCCAAACGACAAAAGGACACCACAACGGAACGGAACAACACATACACGAATGTGTACGTGTGTAATGTGTTCAACTGTGGGAAATATGGCAAATGTAGGTATAATGGTACATGAGTGTATCAGTACGAACAACGGTCGTGTCCAACTCCCCTGAACGGTTGACTCTCTCTCTCTCATGTTGGTGCGTCTGTCCCGGCTCTTCAGAAGACTACATCGCCACATTAATAGCATCAGGTTTCGATATATTGTTAGATCCATGGTAATACTAGATACTATCGCAGCAGAAGTAAACAATATATATATATATATTGAACGCACGCACACGTACAACTGTCCGTTGCACATTTGATGTAGTATAATTGCCGCCGATGCAGATGATGATGCTGCTGCTGTTGCTAATCTCGCTGACAACGGCGTGTGATAACCAGCTCGCTATCAAACGACTTAGCCAATCATCATCAATCTGTTGGTTCGCCGCACCATCCACACCCTGATAATCGTTGACACATTGTCACATGTCGCCATTACTATGTGTGAACGAACAAAACGCGGATGGCAAAACATCGGCTTTAAATAAATTATTAGGATAAATGGCGAAGATGACGACGAAATGTTTCAAAATCTTAGAGACGAATGAGTAGCGACCACGGAGCGGACGGGCGAACCTCAATGAAGACCGAATCGCCTGACCGGGACGGAGGAGGTGGTGGTGGTGGTGCTGGTGCTGCTGGCGGCGCCATCGGCGACAATCGTGAAGAACGAGGAGAATTTTGGCAAGAATGTAACATCGCCACATCTAGCCCAGATACAAGCACCGCGCACATTCACTCATACACGAACGGCGATACACAGAGTCATAGAGACTTAGATAGATCTATCGAGCGATAGATGGACAGTTGCGCATACACAACTGCGGCCGCGAATGTCATGTCTCTCTCTCTCTCTCTCTCTCTCTCTGTATGGCATCTCATTTGGACAAAATGAATCTATTCCTTCCTGGCCGGCCGGCTTCCCTCTCTGTTTGTCAGGGCAGCGGCGGCGGCGGCGGCGGCCCGCAACAGCAATTGCTATTGCAGCCGCCGACTATCGGCTCAATCATCACCTAGATGTTGTACACATTTGTGTAGACGTGTAACACTGACTGTGTGCGTGTAGTGTGTGTGTTACTGTGTGAGAGTGCTGGAGCTGTCCATCGCAACCAGATGATGATGCTGTTGTTGCTGCCACTGCTGCTGATTCACCATTTCATGTTGTTGTTGTTGTTGTTGTTGCTATGGCCGTTGTGCCGTTGCGGTAACACATGTCGTCTTAGCTAACCCGAGCCGAACTGGCCGGCTGCCGGGTTTGTTCGTTCGTTGGCTGGCTGCTTGCTTACCGCTTTGTCCGTTTCGTTCAACTCAACTTGGTCAATTCGCCTATCTACCGTTCTATCTCCCTCTATGTATGTATATGTATGATGTCTGATGTCTGCTAGAGTCATCTCTCGATCCGGCGCGGTCTCTTCCTCAGCAGCAGCAGCAGCGTCATCGGCATAAGCTCGTGTACAACAGCTACAACGACGAATGCTACTGCTGCTGCTGCTGCTGGTACTACAACAACAACAATATGTGAAGGTATACGCTGTCGCTCGCTTGCCTGTGGCGGCTGAGTCGACGTGTCTGTCTGGCCGGCCGGCCGGCCGTCCGTCTGTCGTCGTGTACACCGGCAGCCCGCTGCCGCCGCCGCCGCCGCCGCCGCCGCCGCCGCTGCTCTCGATGTGTGAGAAAATATTTGTATTAATCTTGTCATCACTATTCTTCTTGTCAAAATCATCACCATGTCAGCAGCAGCAGCAGCACTGACGGCGGCGGCAGCGGTGGCAGACGCGACCGGGCACTGCAATGTCTCGGACAACCGTGGCCGTGCCAGTGGCGACGGCGGCGGCGGCGGCGGCGGCTGTCGCGGTGGACAACATGAACGACGTCGAGTAGAAGAAACAGCAGCAGCAGCAGTAGCAGCGTCGCCCGCCATATTCTTAGACCTCAGTGGAACCGCCGTTCTTCCGTTGCCGCCGCTGCTTTGCTCTGATCAAAATGTGAAATTTGGTCGGTCTTGTCGTGACCGCGGCGTTTTACCAGCAGCCGCAGCACTACCAGTAACAGAAGGTATAGAATCTCTCGGCGTCACCGTTGCCATCAATCCATCCATCCTCCCGACGGTTACTTGTACTGCGGCCGCCGGCGGCGTCCACCGTTGAGGACGGTCGGCAGCTCGATGTTGTCTGGTCGGCAACCGTGCCAGCGACAAGACAGGATTCGACGAGAGTTGTTCGGGGGTGTTTGATGCAGGGATACACGGGGGAGAGGGGTTCGACGCAACGGTTTGACCTCATCGTATCCTCCCTTGTCGTCACTGCCGGGCTGTTCGGCGTTCATTTCTTCCTCCCGTTCGCGCGTACTCATCAGCCCTAGAAAAGCACAGCAGCTCCTCGAACGACTCGAATGTACGTCGCGACCATTTCCCGGCTTAGATAGATGTAGATACCGGTTCGTCATAGTGTAACAGATCAATGAATAGTTCCTCGATCCCGATCATCTCACCAGTTTCGTCTTCATTATCACGAGTTTCCGCTAGTTCTGCACAACCAGTCCCACATGCCCTGCAATCAATGCCACCGAAGTCGGTAAACTACTCGCGATCAAACGCGCCCCTTTGTGCACAGGTTTTGGCAAGCCGATGTACGATGAAGTTAGACCCCATCAATCTATACGACACAGAATACGCGTCGTTGTCGTCGCCACCAGCCACCGATTGAGAGTCCGTTCAAATCCGTTCATCTATCCCTTGCTCTCTGCAATTCGTCGTGAGGTCCTCAGTCGTCTCACCGTTGGATCCGGCCGCGGGATTGCTTCCTCTTCTTCGCTTGCCGGATAGCTGAAGTCTGCCTAAAGCGAACACCGCTGACGACAGCAATGCTTGACCACGATGTGTTTTGACGAGCATATTGCCAACACACGGTCGGCTGTATCGGCTCAGGTAAAGCTGACAGAGGAACTGATTCATATCGAGACAATATAGTGCGCTGATCATCGAGAGGTGGTATCTGAGCGCATATGGCACTGGCGGATCGAGCATTTTTCGGGGGAATACAACACTATTGTGTTGTTGATATTAGACACAGTAGCGAAATGAGGTTTAGCTTTATCTTAGTTGTGGAGCGGACAGGTACAACTATTTCAATGGTAGAGGACACAGAAGACACTTTAGGTAGCTTCCGCTTGCGCTAACTTAAACACTAACGAAACGGCAATGAACACAAGAGCCAATTAACACCAATTGTAATAACTTCTCAGCAGTGAGCTGCAATATTGCATAATCGTATGGGCATAGACCGTCCACTGGATCTAGTTGCCTAGACGTTTGATGACGCGAACGATCAAGTAGCCTAGCTCGCCTAAGTAATAGTAATAATAATAATTAATTAATAGTAATTGAAATGACGTATCCAACGAAAGATCGGATCAAGTTCAAAAAATTAACACAGAGGAGAGAAAAAAATTCGTCGGACAAGACGACGCTAAACGTACAAAGGGCCACGTAAAAATAAAACTAATAATCCCACCAGCAGCGTAAATAATGTGGATGACAATGAGAAGAACTGCAAAGGCGAACTTTCGACGGTAAACTCCAGCGTTTTTAAATGCATTTTCCTCTTTAAATGTTTATCACTTAGTAAATCACCGAGCTTAACGCTTGTCATTGCCATGCGGAGAGGGGATGATCCACGGGTAATGTCGGCTGCAAAATTGATGTTGGCTTAGATTCCTAATGGAATCGACTTATCCTCATCGTTTCAAGAGCAGAAGACAGTATAGACGGTCGCCGATCAACCACCGGATGGCAGTGGATGAAGATCCCGCGCTTTTTTTAGCATGACAAGCAGCCATGATCGTTTAGCTGGGCTTCATGACGACCCCGGTGGCATTTTACGAGCGCAGTGTGACTGCAGTGAAGAACTCGTTTCGAACAGATCAATAATCGAAAAATTCTTCCATGATCTCACATGCGTAATGTTTACGGGGAGTCTAACACGATGCGTAGTTGGGGCTCGAACCAGCGGCTCCCGGCGTCACAGATTTGCCTCGGTATTCTGTCTCGCTCGCTCATGGTCTATTTCTCAATAGTTCTCATACGTTTCCCCAATATTTGTCGTTCCGACTTGGCGGCCCGTTAGCAGCATAGCCATCATCACAAACGATGGCTATCCTCATCGACTTCATTGAATCAATCGTCACCGGGTGAGGTTCTCGTTCATCCCTTCACAAAAACGATTGAATCTTTCTCTTCTTCTCTCTCTTTCTCTCTCTCTCTTCTCCATTTCAACTCTCTAGCCTATCGCACATTCGCATATCACCACCAAGCAACAAGCGAGCGATGGCCAAGGTGGCGAATGGTGAAGAATCAATTCATCTCCATGGAGCAGTTCGTCAGCAGGTCGTCAGTGACCAGCCCGCCAGTATCGACCTACCACATACATTATATCTTATACATATCTGTGTGCAGCAGCTGAGGGTGCTGGCTACCTACGTCGGTGCTCGACCCTAGCCCAGTCGAATCAGCTGCTCGCGTTTGCGCCCCCCCTCTCTCTCTTCTCTCTGTACGTCTCTGAACGGCTCGAATTTGCTGTACTATAAAGCCATCGACGGCGCTGTATGACGCCATATGTATATTGTTCACACAGAGAGCGCCATTCGTGGCTGTTGCCGATAGATGTCCTGACGATTGGGACGGGTTGACAGGACCCCGCTGCCGTTGGCTCAGTGCCGTTGTGTCTGTTTTGCAGCACGACTTGCTCGAGTCAAGTTGGAGTTCGCCAACCTGCGGTCGTCGACGGCTGCCGTCGCTGTCTCATGAGTGGCGCGTATTTCAGCCGGTGACAATCCGGTAACAGCAGCTCGGCTGCAGAAGCAGAAACAGCTACAACATATCATTGCTGGCTGAGGTGGTGTTCATCAGCAGTCCTTTCACTATCGTTCCGCTCGCATCTGCCACAGGCGACTCGTGGCCTGGCTATTATACGAGCTGTACAGTTCCGTCTGTTTGATTCTACGGGCCTGCGCCACCCGACGCAGGAACTCGATGATCGCTTCGTCGACGAGGGCTGATTGGACCCATCTACTGCTGCTGCTGCTGCTGCTGCTCCTGGTGGCACTTGGTCCCGTCTCGTCTTCGCCTTGTGGCCATGCCGGCTTCACTTTCTCCGTCCGGCGAGCTCCTCTTCTGGGTTTGGCCAATTCGCGTGGCTCCAATTAATGTATCAATTTCGTCGCGTCCTTCCGAACTGTCGGCGGCGATGGCGGCGACGGCGCGAACGGTATTAAGCGGCCGGCGACAAGCGCCAACCGAAGGGACCCTGCTCTGCGCAACCGAAGACAAGAAGACATCCGCAGTACTAATATCTCGTTGAGATGGCGGCCAGATCAGCCCAGCCATGAGGCACGGGCCAATGACAGACAGCGATATCGTCAGCCAACGGTTTCGAGTGGACTGAAGCTACAATCTCTCAACACATCCAATGAATCGTTGCCGAGGTCCTACCGGTAAATGTTGTGCCTGTATCTTGATATGTGTGTGTGTGCTGCCTATACGAACTGTGCGCGTGTGACACAAATGAGCGGTGCGGCAGACGGCGTTAACGCCTGAAGATGAAGGTGTAATAGCGATAACAACGACTCTTGACTATACATATGATGATTTACAGTTGAATATAACTCTTGTCTGTTACTGATTAAACGGAGAAACGTTTCGTTTAAACACGGCAACAAAAAAATATGTTTCAGATCGATAGGTAACGCCCGAGACAGGCTAGTCAGGCTGCTGCTGGGAGGTGCGCATTTCGACATCGCTTAACATCGACTCGGCGATGCTGCAGATCGCAGTGAAACGTGCGAGAATCTATTTGTAGAAAAAAAAAACCCAGAACGGTTGGACGGGATTTAAAAGCCCAAGTTGTCATATCTTTACTACTATACATACGTACAGACACATGCACGTCGAAGAATGCCGGCACGGGGTCTGTACGCAGCCTGTACACCGTTCGGCAGACGGCACGCTGTCGTCTACGGCCATGCTATCTTGGCGGGCCCTCGGATACGTTGCACTCGTAGACGAAATCGGCGTATCCCCCCCAAATGCTATCGTAACCGTTGTCTCACTTGGTGTCCTGGTGGTTGTTACGCGGAGGTTGCGTTCGGGAACGGTTGCACTCCAGCCGTTTTAGGCTGCATCGGGGAGGGCATCGTCGCCGTCGGGCTACCCAGATCACCAGGAGCCACGCTCTAGCCGCCGCTACCTACCCGTCAAACGGCTAAACGGTCGGCCAGCGGCTTTTAAAGCTGTCGCCAGCGCTCGAACCGACAACTCTCGAGCTCGGCAGAGCATCTGACGGCAGGTGAAAGGCGAGGCGAAATTCAGCGGCCGACTGCGGTTCGGGCGCTATGCCTGCCTGCCTGCCCGCCTGCCGATAGCAGCACAGCTACAATGGTAGAGAATGAGTCGCGCTGCCACGTACCGTCGAAACGAGACCCATAGTAGACAGATACAATAGATAGGTTGAAGCGACAACGGTGACCGGCCGTAAGCGGAAAACGCAACGGTCGCTCCTGCGGCAGATGCTTCGTGCAGTGCCACTGGGGGATCGTCGGCACGGGCTGTCCTGCATCGGCATCTCTGCTGCTGCTGCTGCTATGATGATGGCGGCGGCTGCTGCTGCTGCCGTTGGCGTATGGCGATATACAGGAAAGTGAAAACAATGGCGGGTTCAAGCACCGCAGCTTTGGCTTCTCGTGCCCTAACCGACAGCAGCGTGCACTGACACCGGGTTCGGTCGGGGATGTAGGATGCGCATATGAGGACATACATGATATAATAGCTAGAGCTATCGCGATATTTCGGCATGTTCGTTGCTCAGTGTCATGCTTATTATTATTACATGGCAATTAGCGTTATGGTATAGTAATAAAGGTAACGATTTATTGATTTATTAAAGTAACTGCAATTTTTACAACGCTGAAGTTCGCTTATATGTCATCACCAGGTCGTCGCGGGACTCGAACCTGCGGCCTCGGGCTTTTTACAGCCAGAGACTTAGCCGCCCAAGTAATAGAATATCATTAGCGCTGAAGTTGCTAGCTCAGTCAGCTATAATAAGACTAGGCATCTATTGATGTTCTGGTTCAAGATCGCCATGAGCGTCAATCAGTCAGTCAATCAATCAATCAATATTGTCGAAAGTAATAACACATAGAACATTAGGTTTCTGGAACCTTTCAGGAAGAGGGTGTTTTCCTTCGTTATTTTAATATAACACATTTCCTATGCAAATCGGGCTCCGGCTTCGGCAAAGCTCAGCAGAAGGGCGTGCGTATGGGTACAATACAACGGCCGTGATGAAATTAGATGCTTGTGTCTTGCTCGTGTCAATCAGCAACATCCAGCCTCAGCTCGCCTCCCTGTATGATTATCCAATCGATCCAACGACCCAGTGGTTCATTCATCCACTCGATGCTCGGCTTGTTCGTTGGCCGGTATTAATCATTCGGACGAGACGGGTTCGTGCCGCTGTTTGTCCCGGTGATTCCCCGCCGAGGTGTCTTGTTGTTCACCAGCGATCTCGCGCTAAGAGTTTCTACCTGATATTTTAGTGCTCTCTCTCTCTCTCTCGCTATCAGTATGTCTATCTGCCTCTCTCACCATCCCGGTTTCGATATTAACGGCGAGTCAACTCATGGTGTCAGCAGTTGTGAGGAGGCGGAGGAGAAGCGAACTCGAAGTTGGAGTCGATGAAGACTCGGAGAAGATCGGTAACCTCGGCTCGGCGTCAGCAGTCCACATACGGGTGGACATATCTCTACATACGTGCATACTTGTGCATGGCTCCCTTCGCATAGGAGTGCATGCTTTCGGGTCGCTTTAGAGACGGCTAATGACGGCTAAATTACTAGCTAGCGAGCTACTCCATTCTTGTTCAAACCACCACCACCACCACCGCGTTGTTGGCTGTAACGTCGTTGATCTCCGGCCGCTGCCGATGCCATGGGTAGACATAACACGAGCGGTCTCGCATCCTCCAGCGGATGGATATTGTCTTGTATTGTTTGTACATTCGAGATAGGGGACGAGAATCGAAAAACGCAACGGGCCGTTAGCGGATTACAGTCCGCTGGAGGCACCGCGCCAGCCGATTCACCAGCGCCGGTTGGCGCCAATGAGTATTGAGCTGCTGCTGCTGCTGTTGTTCCTGCTGCTGTTCCTGCTGCTGGTGGTGAGGGCGCCAGGAAAAACCAATTTCACCTTAGTCTGAGTGAGCGCCCTTTCGAATCCCAGCCGAAGAAATACGAAATAACAACGGTCTCAACATTCGCGCGAGTCAAACCACTCGGACGCAGAGAGAGAGAGAGAGCGAACGCGCGAACGAGCGACTGCGAGAGGGCTGAGATGACGCAGCAGTGCGAGGTGACAGAAAGATGGATTTGTATCTGTACCAGCGTAGCAACGTACCACCACCACCACCGCCGCCGCCGCCGTCACTACTATAACGACTACTATTATTTTCGATGTTCAATTTACACCCATCTCTCGATACGTTCATGAACGATACGTCGTACAGCTAGATAGCTCGCTGGATATCCAGCGTGATAGATGGATAGCGTATGTAAAGACAACGATGATAGCGACGATGGCCGAAGTGCACATCGCAGCTTGTATCGAATTGACCAGTCATTTCTTCGGCTGGCTCGTACCCGCCGTTACCTCGTTCAGGACGCGACATGGCGCTTCGTGTCGGGGCCGCCAGGAGCGGTAGTCATCGCTATCCGGAGGTGGTTCTCGCGGTTGCAGTGACGCTTGGTCATGATGATCCCTGTAAGTGTATGAGTATACTTGTATATTTGTCTCTTTGTAGGTACGAGTGTGGTGGGGGGAGGGAGGGATTTGTAAGGAACGAAGTGATCACCAGATGGCGCGGAGCGGTGGATAAAAGGTGTTGTAATCGAGTTGAGTTGTAGCCGAGCTCGTGCTGGCAGTGTACCACACAGGCAAAGCTAGAATCGCAGTAACTGGTAGTACAAGTATGATTAGTGTACTCACTTAAGGTGTGGTGGTGGCTGTGGTGCAACGTCAGAAAGATCGCTGCCGCCGCCGCCGGCGCCGCCTCGCGAACTCAGCGAAGATGATTTAGCATCAGGCAGTGCACGAGCGTCGCCATTGAATGACTACGCGCATTGAGAAAAGTAGTCATCGTCGGACTGACGGTGGCTTGCTTGGCCTGCTGGCCTGATCGTGGCTGAATCGTGGACAGGCCGCGAAGGGCTGCCATCCTGTATGGGCCTCGTGGATATATATCTATACTACACGAGGCCTTGGTGTGATGGTTGCCGTTCAAGCAGTGGCAAATCACTGCGAAAGGATTTCCTGTAGAGTTTTCGTACGCTGAGTCTCTGTCGGCTAAAAACATGGACAGGAGCAGTGATTGTCGTTAGCTTCCGGTGCCACTGTCTAGGCTTTCGAAATGACAACGTCGCCTTGAACCGACCAACAGAGATTAGTACCTTTGCTGTCGCAGGCCACTCCGTACACAGAGATAATACCATGGATAGATCGTCAGGCCGTCAGCGAGGTGATCACACATCCACGCTGACAGACGCAGGGCTCGCTCGAATTCGAAAACGAAAACGTAAGCATACTGCAGACACTGAACAAACTACGCGAAGAACAATGGCTCAACGCGATGATGCAGCATACTACACAACTGTAGTCTCTTACAAACGGCTTAAAAAGAAAAACAGCAGCAGCAGCAACAGACCACGACAGCAATAATTGATCAATATTTCGTTGCTCCCCATCGACCCAAGCTGACTGAGCCATTTACGAAGCGATACGAGATGCAGGCTATGGGTGCTCCTGAAATAGCGTTTGCTAAGCTTTCGAATGCACTTTCTAGGACGGGTTCGCTCTTGAAAGACGTATCCCTGTTATTATCCCATAGGTAAGCGCGGACCGATGCGGCGGTCCGCTCCACGACGGCAAACACACACGCACACAGCCACAGAGGCATACCCCACGTGGAAACTGAATCAGAATGTGTAACACATGCATGAGTAGGTGGCGGCCGATCTTCGCGACGATGTTCAGTATGACGATGATGTGCAATCCCGTCCGAAAGATTTTCGAATGGCCCTTCTTACAAACCAAACGCGATGCTCGCGCCCTTTGCTTTTAGGTACGAGACAGCTTCGCGCTATTAGCCTCTCTCTCTCTCGCTCTCTCGCTCACACCTCCGTTGGATTCGCTTGCCGTTGGTATGTATGCACACCCGTTGGAACGCCCGCCCGCCCGACCGCCCGACCACTCGTCCTCCGACTAGCAAGGCGTTCAGACAGACACAGGTCTGATCGGGCTCAGCCGGATCTGTGTGTGACCCAATACGGCACGCGTCATTGGAGACGAACGACGATGACGAGCGAGCGCCCGGCTTGGTGTCGGCCACTACGCCACCATTAGCGCCACTCGCTGTATGATGACTGAATCAATGAGTTGTTAACGCCTAGAAAGAATCACGATGTCCCGTCGGCCCCGTCTTGATTCGTGTCGATCCGCCGCCGCCGCCGCCGCCAGCTGGGCAGCACTTTCGTCTTGATCTTGGTCGCACAGCCAGTGTCCCCTCATCGCTCGACTTGCTCTTCGTCGGCATCTGACGGACGCGTCGGGCTCGGCGAGCAAGCCAAGCCGAACGCGCGCGTATTTCGAATATTGCACAGGCGATATACGTAGGTGTGGTAGATAACGAGCTTCTTAGATAGGGAAGACCTGAAGGAACGAAGTTCTGGATCGAAGTTCATTTTCACTCGCCTCCCTGACACCGAGAGATGACATACAGCCTCTCATCGATGTTTTTGCTTCGTCACACGTTGATTGACTAACATAGTACAATCCTAACCGAAACGCGACGCAGAACAGCAAAATTCGTACAATCATTTGATGCGAACTGCCTACAATGTCAACGACGTATTGTTACATTGCTATACGCTGCTATAAATGTAATATATATATATATATATATATATATATTGGATCAGCCTTCGTTCTGCGTCGGATGAGAGGCTTATATTCCATTCAGCTTACTCTCGAGCGAATCATTGCCTGGTGACGACCGGTCGGCAGCTCTGTTTCGGCTATCGGCTACCGCTTCTATTATATAATAGCCGTTGTACTTGTGGACGTTCGCTTAGGCCAGCGAGTTTGCATATCACAGGATCTTGTGGATCTCACCCAGCGACAATATCGGCTGGCTCGCGTTCACACGCCGCAGTGACCACCGCCACCAACCACCACAATACTCCCGGCGCGTGGAAGGGCTACGTGAGGGCTAAGGTGAACGAGATTGCCTTTTCGTTGTAAATATCACAATAGAAATGTTCACAAGCGCTGAAAACCGCGTTCGTTCTCTGCACTAACACCAAGTGTTTATTGGGGCAAGTCGACGAAATCTCCCTCCACGGTCACTGTGTGCCGCCTGGGCATTGGCAAGAGCGCGCCTTAGCAATTAGACAATGACTACTTGTAATTGGTCTGCTGTTGTGTTCACCACTTCGCTGCTAATTAGCGAAGTTGCATCCTCAGATAGTCACCGATATGTGCGCGTACATTTGTATCGATTTGGCTGATGTCGGCGGACGCCACTGGGCCGCGCTGTTGTAGGCGGCAGATCCAGTTGTGCAATCTTCGCTTCGACCTTAAATTACTCGCTGCTTTTATATATACATATATATATATATATATATATATATATATATATATATATATGGCGTTAACTATAGACGGGTTATTTACGCGGCAGCTGAAGAACGCACAACTGCGTCAACCTGCCAACGACAGCGTAGCCCATTGGCGTGTATAGAACATAATGTTATGTATAGTGTACTAGCAAATGCGAAGAGTCGATACACAAGCACAGCTTTGTTACGCTTCGAGAGAGCAGTAAAAACGAATGTCATCAAATAATATTGTTGTCAGTTCACCTTCGGAGCGGTGTTCAGCCGACTTCTCATTGGGTCTATTATATCCATTGGTATTCATTCATTTGGCAGGGGATGAAATATGGCGATTATATTTAAATTCATTGTTGGCCAGCCGCTGCCCCGCTGCTGATCTAGTTACTGGCTGAATGATATGTAATAACTGACTCCAACCGGGATACTACAGCTTTATACAACTGCGAACAACTGTCTTGTCCCCTTGAAATGTTAAGCCAATAATAAAAAAAAAACGTCTCATTGCTACGCGCGGTCATAATAAACCTAGTAATAAGAACCATCATTATTGTCGTCATCGCAGTAGGCTGTTAAATAGCGCTGAGCGGAGGGGGCAGCACCATGAAATCAAACGGATGATTGAGTGAAAAATCAAATGCTGGCTTTAACCACCTTCTCAGCTTAGCCAGTATCAACGACCCTGCACTACACTAGACGATCTATTGTAGTATTACGGTAACGACAAATCAGGATACGATTAATCTTCGATTCGATGGCGTACAGCGAGTTTTGTGTCTTTTTTCACGCGAATAGCAGCGCAGCAGCCGAGAACTTCAATCCAAGACAAATATATATTATATATATATATATATATATGAGTTGTTGTTGTTCACGCGGACATCTAAGACCCCTATCGCAGCAGCAACAGCAGAAGTAGTAATATCATATATATATATATATATATATATGTGGTAGCTGTCAAAACCGCCACTTTATGCCTTCTTCGGTAACGACTCCGACGCGGCGAACAATTTCGTCGAAATATAATACAACTAGATAGATGTGCGATGATATATAATGGTCGGGCTCGTCGCCGCGGTCCTTGTCGTCATTTGCAGCTGCTTTGCAGTCTGCCCGCTCAAATCAGACTGATCAAATGATAACACCCATGCAACACGCTCACACGCTGCATGCAGCGGCGTCGAGACACAATTGCAGCTCTAGTCGGTAACTTGACGAAGTACTCCAAATACGCTCGCTCGTGTCCGCTGGCGAAATCGTTGACGTATGGTCGCCGCGGGCGAGAGCTAAATCAAATCAGTCGACTGCCAACGCCGGAGACGCGCGATTCTAACAAAAAAAAACGAAAAAGAAGAAAATAAGAAGAACAACGCGGAAAATCAGCGCTGCCCGCGTTGAGGTGGGGGCTGGAAAACGCCGAAATCAGCACAGAGCAACCGAAACGAACGGTGCCCGCCGCTCAACAAATCTCAGGAATACAACGCCAGCAGCAGTAGCAGCAGCATCAGCGATTGAAGCATGTCTGTACGATTCGACTGTTCATACAATATACCGATCTGATTGCAAGAAGTGAGCCGGCCGGTCGGTGGTGTCAGTAGTCAGGCGGGGGAACAACGAGAGATGGTCAGGGGGCGTCTGGCGTTAGTGGATTTCGTTGCTGTTAGCAATGTCATTACTATATTAGTATACAAGCTATAATATAAAACCTTGGCCGGCTGACGTTCACACGCTAATACGTTGATTCATTGTAACTAAGCGTCCCTTGTGCTGACTAATCCCCCAGAAGTACGTCGCACTAAACAATAAATGTTTCTTTTATACACAATTATATATATATATATATATATATATATATATATATATATATATGTGTGTTAATCCAGATTCACAGGCTGGGCAGGATACAAGAAGGTTCCAAAGCCTAGGAGCAACAGAGGGAAGCTAGGCGGGCGTTTTCATTTTTTTTCACTGAACTCATTGTTTCAGCTGTTATATACCTATATACTACCAACTACCGCAAATGTTAATGTTAACACTGGTAAATAAATACATATTGTATTGTAATTGTTAGCTGGGCGTCGTCGTCGTCGCCGGAGACGATTCTGCTCGTTCTATTGTGTCGCTGCTGCTGCTGCTGTTGATTTTTTTTCGTATCTCCTCAACGCGATCTATCAGATTACCTCGTCTTCTATATTCAGCAATCTGATTATCAACAGGAGGTAACTGATGTCTATGGCGGTTGTTCTGAATGGGGGCGGTGGCAACAGGCCGGTACGTCCTGCTGGTACAAACACCACTAATAATGTAAGTAATAAAATAAAAATGATGGACGGAATTGTGCGAAGTTGAGGCGGTGCCTTCTTCACGTCTGTCGTCATTTACCGCCCCCTACGGCAGACGTCCACCTACGAGAGAGCCACCGCGACCGATGTGGGACGAGGAATCGAGGATGTCTGACGCCACTCGACGCCATCGAGATCCGTTTTTGCAGCCATCGGTGCCGCACACAGCAGCGATACCTGCGCTTCGGCATTAACGAGCATATCGTTTGTTGTCGCTAATTGATCGATCGATGAACGGATCGCTGGCGTTGTTGTTCCTCCTATGAGTTGCTGTTGCTGCTGCCGCCGCTGCTTCCCTTAATGGCCGTTAAGGCTCACACCCTCTGATAGTCGATACCACAATACCACCGTTGTCGGTCGCTACTGTGGCCAAAGTGGCAACGCTAAAGAGGAAGAATGAAGGGACGCAGGACCAGCTTCGCTCAAAAGGGTCAGCCACCTAGGTAGGACACAGGCCGTCAAGCGAATATTACCAACAGCGTCATTATCCCAGCTATTTCGGGTGTGGCGTATTCGTATACTGTAACGTATACTGTAACGCGAAGACCTGTTTCGCTGACAGACACTGCCTCAGTGTTTTGTCTACTTGTGGTCTACTCACGGTCCCATCTAATCGATGGGACCGTGATGGTTTAGTGAAAGGCGTTATTGAGGTTTATTAGACACGCGCTAATCAGCTGATATGTGCTGATCACGTGGACGTCGATAGACTTGAGAAATTAAGTTAGATCAAGACAAGAAGATAGAGACAAGAAGATGAAGACAAATTGAATGAGAACACTCTGAAGGATGTTTATGTATTATTAGCGTTTATGAATTGAGAGATTTACCTATTATATCCACCGTTATGGCGTAGATGCGACATCGGGGATTTGTCAGAATCAAGTTTCCGGTTTGAATCCCACCGGGCACGTAGAGCTGATGCCGTCTGGTACATGCACGTTTATTAATAAAGTTGCTATTTTATTGTCTCCCCAATAAAATGTCACCTCTTTGTCCAGTTCCAATTGCCCCAACCCGCTCCCCCTTATTGAAGTTCAATGAGGTCTCGCATCAATTGAATCCATCTATTGAAGCTCATTGTGAATGCCCTTGTCGAGCTCCTCATGCTAATAGATGGAACTGATACATGTAGCTGAAGTTGGTTGTTTTGAATCGCTGTTGTCACACGACGATTCACAGCTGTTATAGGTGACTAGCAGAAATAGAAACAGCAGCAGTTATCATCCATTGGTACTAGTGCGGTTGCTGCTGGTGTTGATCTGGCCAATGTCTACCGGGAGCGGCGTTGTTCTCCCGGTGGTCACCTGTAGAACGTTATTGTTGTGGTTGTTGTTGTTGCCGTGGACACTGCTCGAATGGCCGCTGCAGTTATGCCGTTGTGGTCTTAGTATGATGGTTAGTCGTCGTAGAAGTATAATAGAACAACATCTAGCAGTTATGATAGTGCACTGGCTGTAGAAGTGGATGGTCTTCTAGTTTCTTCTTCAGAGTGAAGACCCGTCCTCGCACGAGTGATCTTGGCCTTGTCTCATGGGTTCGGTGGATGCGTCCGATTTGCTTGGTCTCGGTCGTCGTCGTCGCCGTTGTCGTCATCGTCGCGGCCGCCGCCGCCACGGCGGCAGCCATCGTCACCGTTTGTCCGTTCTCTGGGAAAGTGTTTTCTTCCTTCCGACTTCGATGCGAAGATGCCTCCGTCTCGAAGTCGCCATACTAACGGTGCCGCCGATGGCTGCGTTCTAGTCGCTAGCAGCAACAGTTGCAGTTACACTAACGTTACCACTACCCAGTGCACCACCACTACACAACAGTGAGCGCAATAGCATAGCATAGCATAGCAACAGGTCGCCAACAGCAGCCCGTCTGCTGCTGTCGATCCTGCTGGCGCTCGAGGCGAACTCGGCGCACGCGGGCGATCACGTCAAAATCGAGGAGTCGTGCTCTGGCAGCATCCAAGCATAAAGTTGACTTGGGAAGAAACCGCTCCTTGGTAGTGAGTTGCAGTTGGCAAACGGTCGGCCGCCAACACAGATCATGTTAAGCTAAACAGTTAATAAAGTTGAAGAACGCCCCCGCCGCCTGCCCGAAGGGCAGCGCACTTTATCTTACGCAAATCATGAGATTCACTGGACACTGCCGCTGTTATCGTTACTGATTTTCAGAGGATTACAGATGTGCATAGTGAACCTTACCCTCGCCGTGACTTGCCACCGACTCCATTCACGATCACTATTTCAAGTTGGATAGATCTTCATCTCATCGACACTTCTGAAACTCATATATTGTCATCATTATAATAATCATTACCAACATCTCTCAGCGGGCATTTGCTCTTTGTCAATTTCCTATTCACTCGCCTCCACCGGCACTTGACGGTTGCGAGAAACCACGTATATAACTGGAGAGATACACGGGCAAAATATTTATACATATATATATACATATATATATATATATATATATATATATATATATATATATATATATATATAGACAATGTACTTGTTAGTTTTATCCTGTCGCCACGATGTCATCTACCCTCGGTCTAATTCATCTAACGTAGCGCCGGGATGGCTAGATGATGATTCGATGGTATGAGTGCCGCAGAAACCGCACCGGCGTACCAACGCGTGGCCAAACGATGGCCAAGAGCATGCGCGACATGACACCCATAGAAGAAGATAGCTAGGTGAACAGGTGAACATTCTGTCCGCCGGCAGCCGCGAGAGCCGAACAGGGGACCGCTGCTGCTGCTGGTGCCGCAGCGGTAAGGGCAGCAGAAGCTCATGTGTATGATGAGTGTCGCTGTTGTGGGCGGGCAAGTTGTTGCCACACAGGGTGGCACGATGGCGAGCGCGATTGCTTGGTCATTCGGCCGGTCAGCCGATCGAAGCAATGAAAGGAAGAGAGCACCATCAAAAGCCCTCACCAGCGACCAGCCTCGAGGGCGGCCACTCCAGTTTTATCGTTAGTACTCTGCAGTGACTCGAGCAGCGTCAGCAGCGAGCGAGCGAGCGGCCGTCGTCGAATGGCGGCCGCGAGCGTCGCCACAGCGGCTGTCACCGTCGCGTCTTCGGCGTTGGCGGCCGACCTCTTCTGGTCGACTGAGCGACTCCCTGCGCCCTGCGCTATATCCTCGAGTTGGTCATACATAGTCTGCTGTGGCGTACAATCGAGCTGAGCTGGCAACCAGCCTCCTGGTGGTGTCGAGTTGATATCGGTGGCCACACCACACAGACACCGTCAGACTGATAGAGCCTGTTAGGCAACAGACAGTTGGATGGACAGAGACAACAGGTAACAACAACAGCCTGGCAGCTTCTAGCTAGAGAGCCAACCGTTGTCGCGCGGCAGCTGCTACCCCTACCGGCGTCGTAGTGGCGGTGTTCATGGTGGTGGTGGTGCTGGTGGTGTTGTTAGTGTCATCGCTCCTCTGGCGGGTGTCCTTGACAGAGCCCCGACCGGCATTGCCGCTGCCTCTCGGCTTTGTTGGCAACCCAATGTTGTTGGCGTAAGGAGCTGGCTATTGCTTCGTGGCTCGTCAGCGTTTGCGGCTCACCCACGCCGCCACCGCACAGCAACACCGCGAGCAGGAGCAGCGCCGCCGTCCTATGCGTAGTTACCACGGCCACTGCGCGACGCCCCGGCAGAGGGCCAAACGGTGCTGATGATGGTGCTGTGCGATCATCACAAACAGACAGCAGAAGGGAGGGAGCAGTCTACAGAAAATAGGGACACTGAGCGAGACCCGGCGGCGATTCACGGGCAGAGACACTCGTTGGCTGGCTGAATTAGTCACTCAACGAGGCAACGAAACGGATAGATACTGTAGGAAACGCAGAGACGGGACCGCAAATGGCGGGGCAAGCCGTGGTGGTTCCTTTGTCGCTGCCTGCTACCCTCCATGGACTTTGGTGGCGAACGTGAACATGGCGCGAGCCTCCTACAACAAGAACAACAGCAATAGCAGCAGCAGATGGACTTAGCTCAAGTTGGCGCCGTTGACTGGCGGACGGCAGCCGTAAGGAAGGAAAAACCGATCTATTCCCCGTATTGAATCGAATTGAAAGGAAGAGATGGACACATAGGAAAACAAGCTGTAGCCTGTGAAAATCCACAGGAATCAGTGGTTTCACTGGCCAACAAATGAAGTCAAACAGCAGAAGAAGAGGACGACAACCAGGACAGTTCAGTCAGAGAACACAACGCACCTCCAAAACTGAGGAACAATACCAGCATCGACGGCAGCAGCAGCAGCATGTACTGCTATTATTGTCCATGTACATTCATTACACATGTATACATGCGCATTCATTACATTATCACAAGAATAACCTTCAGTCTAGACACGCCAATACAATTGTATAGTGTACGTTCATATATAATACGACTAATTATAATTATTATATTATTATTATTATTATCGTCAACGAATTTTCGTACACCTTCTCCAACGATCTGTCTCGTCGAATTCTGGAATGGAATATCTACCCATCTTGGTCTGTTCTCTCATTGTTTGTTTTTTTGGTCTATCGAATCGACTGACATTCATTGTCATCAACAGCAGCAAAGCCAAAAAAACCAACTGACCATAATGAGGTATCATTTTCGCCTTCGAGTCTCTCTGTTGCGCGACTCCCTTTGGCAGATCGTCTTTGTCTTTGAGGTGGAAGAGCGCCGAGGGTAGGGGCAGCCGGGGCATTCAAACGACGTCCATCGACGTCGCCTGCCAGCCGGTAGCCTCGTACTCTTGATCATCTCATCGTTGTCAGCCATAGCAGAAAACGCCCCGCTGAAAACAGAAGCGCCCGCGCTCGGGCAAAGCTGAAGCCGCGCTGCGAAGAGGCGAAGTGGTGGGATTGGCTAGCGTTTCGTCGTCCCGCCGTGTCATCATCGTTGTATACCATCGATAATAAGCGTGTATGCGCGAACGTACGATGCGATTGAGCAGCAGCGAAACCAGTAGGTGCAGAATGAACGGGGCCCCTGCTGTGATGTGGGCGGCTCTCTGGCGTACTTCGGTAGCCGACAGATAGAAAACGAAGCTGAAGACGGCAACGATGAGCGGGAGTCTGCGGAGACGTCGTCGTGGTTGCCCCAGACCGAAGGGTAGCTACATAGGGGGCTGAGGGCAGGTAGCAGGTGACCCTTAAGAAAAGCGGGTCTAATTTGCTAAAGGTGCTGTATGGAGTAGCCCTTTGACACCGATTGAGACCACGTCGAGCAGTATTAAGTGATCTATTAGATGATCGGTACGTGAAGTTATTATATATTCGAAACGACTAGTCTCTTCTTGTTGGGATGCGCTGTCGAACTTTGCCGCTGGTGATGCCGTTCGCTTGTAATCGATGGATCAGTCGATTTATTTATTTCTAAAATTACTACTTGAGAAACAGAAGATCATTGTGTTTGATCGTGTTTAGATTTCGACCACCAGCCATGAGTCAGCCCTGCCATTATGCAAGAAATTGACAAAGCCCAATTGAACAGGCGAAGCGAGCTAGCTCTAGCTCAAAGTTAAGCCACGGCACGTTTGTGAATGTATTAAAAACGAGGGTGAAAACAAAGTGATTACTTTATCGGTTAACCAGTGGAGGATCAGTGACGACGTAAATTGCGAGTATAGTTCAAGCCGCCTGGGCTCACAGTTTTCTCGGCCAGCGGCCGCAAACGAAGTTTAGGATAGATGAAGAAGTCTTTGATCGACGTCCTCTTGTTACCTCCTCGGCCCTTGGTCTTCCACAACTTCGCTTCGATTCCTCTGAGGATGGACCAGCCCACTCGAAGCTGCCGTCTTCGGGGACGTCCGCTGACTGACAGTGCGACTGCTGGACAGCGGGTGGCACTATGAGAGGGATTTCTAGAGATAGAAAGAGCGATATTTGTCGCATAGCTCCCACTTGAGTAATTGTGAATCCACTGCTTATTTACGTTTGCCACTCGGCGGCAGTTGCTGTGCGCGCTGAGACGCAGAGATGTGGCATTTTGGCGGCAGGTCTTCTTCCTTCAATTTGATCGTCAACGTTAGGCGTACTGCCGACCCGTCACTGTCGCAGATCATGCCCACTTTACTCTTCACCGCCTCTCCGCTCGTGCAAGCAGAAATCAGAATCTTCATTTCAACTGACTGCTCTTATCTCTCTCTCGCTCGCTCTCTCTCTTTCTCTCTCGTTGGTAAGCTGTTGTGCCCATCGTCTCTGGCTGCCGCAATGATGGCGTTTGTTTTCAAAGATACGTTTACTCCACGGAATTATCGTCTGGCCGGCCGGATGGCCACTGGTCTCGCCCACCGTTCGCGCATGGGCAATACCTCAACCGCTTGCGCCGTTGTCGTCTGTGTATGGCTGAAAGTAATAGCTGGCTGAACTGGCCGCGATGTAGTGGTCGTTCAGTATTGAACTGACAGCTGGGGTCGAAGCTTCCCCAGCGATCTACACGAACTTCTCATAGTAACTTGTATTGGAGACAGAGCAAGTTCGATGGTACCTGATAGTGATGCAATGCTGACAAAAAAAAACGACTCGAGCTCATTGAATTTATCTCATTCTATGCCTCCCTAGTTAGTTTATGCTAATTAGTTAATGATTACTTGGTCCACCTCTTTGAAATAGTTTCTAACTTTAAACTGTTGCATGAATCGCGTACCAATGGGAAATCGCACGATTAAACGGATTATATAAGAAGCCCTATAAGAAACCTCTTTTGTATATATATATATATATATTGCATCCGATGTAATTTCTTTCGAATGCAAAGAGGGCGCTATTCAGCGAAGAATCGGTGATTTTCATACGCTGACCGATGCTATCGTATTGCAACCACTGCCTGCATCGATATGTTAATGGTCTCCGTGCCGTGTGCCCGCATAAGGTCGTTAGGTAGAAACGCATGACACCTGTCTACGAATTTAACCAATGTACCAATTCTGTACTCGGCCCACGGGGGTCACGTTGCTTCTGGCCTGCACCATGAAAACAATACGGTCGGACCTCTCGCCTATTGATTAAGCGACCGACCAATCACAATCGCTTGACCTGTCTGCTAACTGTGAACCCTCGATTACTACTACTATTGGCAATAATAGTATTAATAATAATAATAACCCAGTATAGCCACTAGTTATTATGGCATGCTGGGAACAGTCGCTAAACGGCGTGAACGTGTTAGTCTGCTGCGTTGCTGTGAGGCCACCGCTATTCAATGCCAATGCTATCTACATCCTGGAAGAGCAACGGCCACGCAGGTCATCGAGTGTCTGTGGTCATGACAGAATTGTCTCATTGTCTCATAGTCGAGCGGCACAACTGTGACCTGTGTAATTCGCACAGGCGTAAGCAGGGCTCGGACAGGCTTTGGTCGCGGGAACTATTTATTCGATCAACGTGAATCAGGCGCGCGAAGTTCGTCGCTCCACAGCAACCTCAACCCGACCTGGGTGAGAACATCTGCCGCATTGTCGAAATGTCGATGATGTCGATCGTCACTGTTTGCTTGAGTCATCAATCCCAGGAATAGCGAGTCCGGACGAAACCACCGCATCGTAACTATGATATAATATAATTGTAATTGTGTCACTGTTACATCGTGCACGGCTGATGTTTAGCTAGACTTGGGAAACACTTTCCGAGCAAAGCACATTATAAGCAAACGACACCTCTGAATACAGATCCATATGTGGGCATGACCTTATCCTTTGTCTGTTTTGACAAGTGTAAAACAATGCAGCTCTTGCAAGGGCATCCACAAAACACACAACGGGTTCTCGCCTTCATCGAAATCAACGTACGAGTGTACGTCGAGGCGTACCGTCGCCGTATCTCTACCGTCAACTAGCCGATCCTCATAAAATAGCCAGATATGTGGAGGTGGTGCATGGCCACGATCGACGCCTCAAGAGAGCGATCACACCGAGCGGTGATCCTTGCGGTGGCTGTCAGCTCAGGCTAAATTGTTCGAACTGCTTTCTCTGCTCGGATTGGCGGCCCTATGTAGTGCTGTTGCCGTCGTTGACGTGCTCGACTGAAGCGCGAGACCTGCGCGGTCGAGTGCGACCACCGTCGCAATTGCGTGAAGCAGCGGTTCTCGTCGCTCGATGCAGACGAGCACTAACTCACTTACCGAGACGTGGGGCTTCCTCGTTCGTCCATAACAGGCGGACGCACCGCTGTCGTTCCAGTGTTCCAGAGACTTCCAGACACACATATATATATATATATATATATATATATGGCTGTCGCCTGGTCGCTCTGGCGTTTGTGGTGGTGGTTCCAGTTGGCTTCCCTCGAAAGCACCCAAGTGCATCGCAAGCACCGTTACTCGAAAGCGTTACTCAAGCCAAGCCGAGACGAAGAGCTGCTAGCCCGTCGACTCAGTGCCAGGGCCTGCTTTGCTACAACGGAGCAATGCTTGTGCTTGCTAGACAGGTAGCGAGCCATGCTCAAGATCAAGTGTGAAGGGCTTGTTAACAAGAGGACGTATTCTTCGTCGCTTCGAACGGGTGGGCAATGCCAGTGTCAACGTCTTCGCCCCCGTGAAGCCGCGATTTGCCTTGAGTAAAAGCAAATCGAGCCCGCTACCGCCCCCCCCCCCCACCGCGGCGGCCCTCGCTGACGAGGGTATGACCATAGCTCGCCTTCGTCACGTCCTCGGTGGAAGTTAGTCGTACATCGTAGCTGGGCGAAGCCCAACGGATGCTCACTCAATGCTAGGCGATATATCTGTTGGTTCCGAGAAGGGCGAGTGGGTAAGCGAGAAGCGCCTCAATCAATTCAGTAACGAGGCACACGCGCGAGGTCCAAAGTGAAAGCTGGCCCGTTCCGACTTCTTCGCTTCGTCGTCAGCCGAAGGTCGTGGGGACCCTGACGCCGGTGCGCTTTGTTATGCAAACAGCTTCCACAACAAAGTTTTTGAGCGCACGGTAAGGCCCGCCGTGAAACATGTCGCCGTTAGCACAATGCTAATCCGGGAAGTTGCGACGCTGAGCCGGTAGCGTCGTATGCTCTCTCTCTTATGCTCTTAGGTTTTCTGGTAAAGAACGCGCAGGTTGATAGGTAGATATGTAGGTGACGAGTTATGCTTGAAAGTGTATATTCACAGAAGGCGGGTATATTTACTTTCGCGCGGTCTACTTGATACCACCGTTTCTTGATATATATATATATATATATATATATATATATATATACCTGTGTCGATCGAAACAGAATCGCTTTCAGTTTTCTATTAAATCCTGTCTCATTTCCTCTGCAAGCTCGCGGAGTAGACTCGAGAGCAAAATCCATTCGGGTTTTCGTTCTTTGCGCCGTTTGATCTGCTACGCCACGGTTTGATCTGCACATCGACACGCAGTCGTTAGTGGTTCTGGCGATGCGAAGCCGGGATGTGCCAAATCGAGGTAAATCATGTGGGAGGCATGGAAGGATGTGAAGGTGGATGGACGGACGTATGGATGAAAAGGAGCGTCCTATGGGGACACTGGAGGGGGGGGGCATGAGACTTCGGGGACGCAGCTCGGATCTGACGGCTGTGTCTGATGCGGCTGTGTCCGACGCTGAATCCGCCTGTGCTGCTCTGAGTAGGGTTGGCGTATAGATGGCGGATTGATCTACTGCTGCTGCTGCTGGGGCCGTTACTACTTGACTTTCTATTATCACTGTGAATATCAAGTCGAAATAACACAATAGAGTTTTCTGGACGAAAATGGAGCTTCGGATCGAGAGAGAGAGAGAAAGAGAGGGGAGAACGTACGGATGCGGGTGAGCGTCAGAGATACTATAACATATATGAGGGTATAACACGAAGTTATAGGAAGCTGTGTCCGCCTACAGCCTGCGAGCCCCATGGCTGAGGCAGCATCATGTGCAAGCACCGCCGGTGTGATGTGCACCGGTGACGAACATGTGGTCGGACGTCGCCAATGAGTATTTAGCGGCAGGAGATGTTTAGTCGAGTAAGCGGTCGGTCGCTCGCTCGATCGGGGTGTGGATGCGCTGTGGATGTGTGAGTGGCAGCCACAGCAGGATGACAGGCGAGCGTTTGTACGAAGGCCACCGCCGCCGCCGCCGCCGCCGCCGCCGCCGCCACCACCACCACCACCAACGTCACCATCGCCAACAGCAATCCAAGAGGAGTCTGGGTTCCCACAGCCCCGATGCATCGGCCTTCCGTCGGCCGCCCTCAGCCCGACCTCCGAATGCAGCCTACTGAGTGTCGGCATCGCCGTCCCAGCGAATGAGCGTCGTCAGGAGTGTTGTAGAGCATCCTACGCATCCTAACTCACACACACACACGCATTCGTTCGGCTGATATTGCTCGAGGCTGTGAACCGGTGTCTCGACGGAAGGCTACAACTACTGCCACTAGAACACAGCGACGGCGACGTCGCTCGTCGGAGTGCACGCTTCAGAGAGCACGCAGGTGCCTTCGAAACGTTGTTTGCAAACGGCCGCGAGATCGGGCGAACAAGAGGAGAGTCAGAGAGAAAGAGCTGGAGCATTTGGGAGCCTTCGGGACTTTCTCGGTACCCGAGTGTGTGAATAAGGTAACTGAGTGTGCATAAGTGCCTGACTGCATGCGATGCTATATCGCCGTCGACCATTCGAATAATATTCGAATTGCGGTCGTACATCGAGTACTATGGATTCGCTCAGATCGTCATTTACGGGCAACGGGAGTGGCTGGGTAGTGAGATGAATGCATTCATATACAATGTGGAGTTTAGTGAGAAGCAGGAAAGTATATGCAAGAGCTAGTCTCAATTCTGTCTCATTCTTGCATTATGAGATTCTCTTTATTAGATTAGATTAAATCAGCCGGCCCGTGTACACACAGATCAGTCTGGCGAAAATACATTGACACATTTACGCACCAACGCGTCCAAATGTATTTAGACGATAAGGTTAATAACAATAGTAATAACATACAGTCGTGGAGAACAACATGCCGGGCAATATCAATTTTTCTTTTTGTTTAAAGTATATTTGAATAGATTGATTATTATATATGCTACTAATAATAACTAATAATGCGTACCTCTGCCTATTTCGCTGTCTCGTTTTGCGCAGGTCGACGGGAAGCTACGGGTCGGACCTAAGTAAACTGAAGCTGCTAGACCCAAACTCGCTGGGGGCTGTGCAAGTTCAGCCGGTGTCCGGCTCGTTGTTGGACTACCGGGCCTCGGTTGGAGAAGCAGCCACCACGGACCTGCTTAGCAGCTATCCGACGTCGCTGGGGGGTGCCATCGATGGTGCCCCCCTTGCGACGGTTGGGGTCGGCGTCGGGTTGGGCGTTGGGGTCGGTGTATACCCCACGATGGGTCATGAGCACGACACCGCTGTCTACATGATGGAAATGCAAGGAGTTCCAACTGCGCTCACCCACGGCCATATGACGCAGGCCGCCAACGATCCCGAGCAGGAGAACAACAACAAAGCGGCCGTCAAGAAAGGTTAGTGCCTACCTGTCGTTGAGAGCTGCTCTTATCGTGTTGAGAGAATTGTACATGGGGCATGGAAGCTGGCACCACTACAATACTGCGAAACATCACCCTCGAAAGCCTTTGCCTAACAACTCGTAGAATTCTACGAGCTGCGCGTGTAGGATTGTCGAGTCGTATTCACAAGTCTTCGGAAGAACCTCCCAGTATATATATGTATATATATATATATATATATATATATATATATATATATATATATTTCGACCTTTTCGTTCAAGACCAGCGGTATCCCGGTTGGATAGGGAACCAAGGAACAGTTACTCGTCCGAGAAACGCGAACACAAAACTAGAGTACACCCTTAGTACACGAATGTACATTGTTGATCTCGGTCGACACCGTTCTATTGCTGTTTAGAAATAACAAACGCGTAGATATTTCGTTGCGGCCACCCGCACGCACGTACAGCCACCAGTCCTCTGCATCTATCCACTGTATAGATTCGCCTACAGACAAATGGCTGGGCAGGCCGGACGAGAAAAAGACGTGTCGTTTTTCCTTCGATATTTTCCACCTGGACGTATCTTCTCGTTGTGGGGAACACTTGTCGCTTATTCGTCTATGCAACTGCGACATGACACACAGATGGGGGCGGGAGAGAGTGAGTGGAAAAAGTTTCAAACGTCAGCAGACGTCAACGATTTCGTTACAAGTCGGCAGACTTGTAACGAAATCGCCCGGCAGAGCACTGCTGCCGCCGCCGCCGCCGCCGCCGACAAGTGCGCGGTGCAGAATGTCTCGAATCTGTGTGCATAGGCTTGTAGTAGTAGTTACTCCACGCCTTGAGCGGCGCTGAGACTGTTTCGGCGAAGCATCGGCAGAAGATGACGCCGCCGCCGCCGAATGAGGCGAGTTGTCGAAATCGCTTCGGACCCCAAGACCGACATCCCTGGAATATTTTGTAGGCACATTTACGTCTCGCCGCTGGAAAACGTTTACGAACAAACTGACTCGTGGCGCTGAGTCATTTCGTCTTTGTGCTATGTACATATATATATATATATACATATATATATATATATATATATATATATATATATGTATATTATATACATATACATATATATACATGTGTCTGTAGTATTGTACTCGTGCGAGCAATAATCTATGCATCTCAAGCTTCCTCGTCTCCATAAGCACGGGAGCCGTTATCAATGAAAATGTCGACGACATCGGCATAGATAGAAAATAGCTGTACGATCGCGTTAACTTTATCTCGTAGTGTCAGGATGGCTCGACCAGTAGTATTCTATTTATGGTCTACGCATGACTTCGTTGTGAGTCGAGAAAAAGCAGAGGACGGTGTCGAAGACCGCGCTCGCTTGCATCGTCGCAGCGACGTTCTTCAGCTTAGCGGACCCTCATCCCACCTTGCTTAGATGTGCCCTATGTATACCCGCGTCTTTGCGATACGAAAAGCCCGTTGCTGTATTCTGTTCTGCGCGGACAGTAAATCAGTGGACGTCATCCAATGCGTTCTATTCCACTATAAGCGGCATTGATAGTAATGGTAAATAGTATTAACACAATATACAAGCAACGAGCATCAGCCTCAGCGAGCGAACGAACGGGCCAAGTGCGATTTGACGCTGACTATAGGCACAGCGGCGAAGTTAGCTGAATTTCGGGAACAGAAACAACAATAGACAAAATTGAAGGACCCGCCGACGAACGAACGCTGACAGCCGGCTGGAACCCATAGCACACAGCGCTGAATGGTAGCCAGCAGGGGAAGTTGTTATGGTGGCGATAACAGCATCAGAAACAGCTGCAGCTGCAGCGGCCGCCGACGCCGCCGCCGCAGCAACAACAACAGTCAGCCGTAAGTACTAAGAGTTGCCGGTAGCCGCTGCCGCCACCGCCGTCATCGTCTCCGTGGCCGTGGTAGTACTGCTGGCAGAGTAGGCGCAGTGGTAGTTAGTGGTTTGCGAAGTTGTCGTGCAGCGGGTGCGCTCGCTGGCTAGCCCGCGCCTTACCTCGCCGCCCCAGCCGGCTCAGTGCTGTTGATTCATTTCGGTTGTGGCTGGCGGCCGTCGACGGCCACAGATAGTTCTGGTGGTTTTGCCGAATGGACATCAACGGACGCTGATAGTCACGCCGAGACAGAGAGAGGCGCGTGCGCGCGCAAGCAACAACTGCCGAGCTGACCGTCGGGGCTGGGCTGTCCCGTCGCATCGACTACGATGCGGATATCTCGATAGCGCAGGGGGAAAAATCGCGCATAGAGAGGACAATAGATGGCGGTCGCGAGGCGACGGAGACGGTTGCGCCGGTGCCGGTGGCGCATTGCGGGCCATCAGCACCATGATCGCAATCGTCGTGTGTAATAGTACCATAGTGTCGATGGCAAACGGCAGCGAGTTGGTCACCATTTGACTTCCACCGTCCGGCCATGACAGACTGAGAGAGAGAGAGAGTATCAGAGAATAAGGAGGAAGAGCAGGAGACAAATGGGAGGAGTTTGAGAAGGTGACGATGATAATGTTAATGTTGGTTGGCGACAACACTACGCATATATACATATACATATATATATATATATATATATATATATAGAGAGAGAGAGAGAGAGAGAGAGAGAGAGAGAGAGAGAGAATAATAGATATATAAGGTTTGCGACTGGTAAGAAAAAATAATTATAATAATAATTATTATTATTATTATTATTATTATGTGACCGGCAAAAATGGGAAGAAAATCTGGACATGCTTTCCACGATGGCTTTGCTTTGGCGCTTTTTTTTGTCAACAATAGACAAATGTCAGTAGCGATACATAGCAAACGTACGAATTGCGCCGCTGCTTTCAGTCATCAGTGAGCGATTCTATCGCGAAATCATGTTGTATTCAAAAGTAACGAAAATCCCTGTGAGATCACTCAGTATAAGCACTACCCCTGGGGGTTTGGCCTAACGGTCGAGCTGCCGGTGTGACGTTGCTCCTGGTCAGCGTCGGCCGTGTCCGGCATTGTGACCGCTGGCGGGTCGCTGCTTCTCGATCTTCGGCTGGGAAGAAAAACGCTGACGAGAACAACCGGTTGACCGTTGAAGCGTTGTAACTGTACGGGCCGTGAGTGGAAGTGTCACTGATTCTTCTTCGCTGCCTACCGATGTCTGTAGGTGAGTGTGCGATGCCAGTTGGCGGTTCCCTCGCTGATCAGCTCAGTTGGCCGTTGTTGCCGTCTTTGCCTTGTGACGCGTTGGCTGCAGCGTCGGCCTGGCTACCTAGCTGGCGATTAAGAGCGGCGTAAGTTTAGGGCGCGTGCTACGACGGGACAAACTCGTAACACTGTGCCTGCCGGGCAGAGCGATGCTTTTGTGTGACGGCCTGTATGCACACTGCTAGCTTCGTGGTATGTTCATCGTGATGCTGAGCTGGCGCCGTTCAGCGCTCATGGAGTGGACGATGAAGTCTCTTTTCTTCTTCTGGTCGGGCAGCGCGAACCGTCCCCACACCGGAAGTGGCTCTTCGGTGAGGGTAGCCGGACTTGCCTCGATATATAAGATACGTGTACTCGCTTTTAGATGAATCTACGCGCGCACACATACATACATGGTCACATCAAGATGAATATAAAGGGGACCGAGAGAGAGAGAGAGAGAGAGAGAGAGACCAAAGGTAATGAATGGGTCTCTAGCCAACAACGTTGACGAACCGAACGCCGAAGAGATATAGAAGTAGGTACAGGCACTCGATACTGCGCAACTTACTAATGTGAGCTGCTGTGTTCGGTATAATAATGAATTCGAATGAAGCTTGAGTGGTCAGTGTTATTAAGGTGGTATTCATACTTGTTTCCGAGGAGTGGGAATGTTGATTATAGGAAAAATCAGTTTCAAACGGATGATAACTCACGGCTAGCTAACCGGACCATCAATGGACTTGTGACGTCCACCGATGCGGGCACATCCATAAATCCAGTTAGAAAATCCGTTGTAAATTTTGTTTCTGTTAGACCAATGCGGTAAATCCATACCACGTTGTTTGCCTTGTTGTTTTTGTTGTTGTTGTCATTGTCGGTGGTGGTAATGGGAATCATCTTATAAGTCATTAGCGGGAATCTGGTTCAATGCAGCGCCCTCAACGCATAGCCCTCCAATGATGACGATTACTGACTATACATGCAACCAGCCATTCAAGCCGCTCCTGTTCGAGGGCCACGGTAAGGCGTATATTTACGTACGTGTCATCACCTCAGAGCGGCGTAACCCGTTAGACTAATGTAAACCTCTCATAAATTAGAACTAGGATCTCGATGATGAACAACCTCTCACAACACGCCAGCACAACTAACCTAACCTGGCGGCCTGATGATGGGAACAGCAAACGTGGCGTTGTCGGGCCTCGCCCTTGACGAAGTAGCCGTCCCAGTCCCTGTACTGTGACAGGCTCGCCGTGCATCGACACTTCTGACATCATTTTCGCTACTGCCGCATCATACTTTTGGTGACTTCAGTAGCGGCCAGTGCTAAAATGCTCGAGCGTTTGGCCTAGTCGGCCCTGTTGCTCAACCGTTCCACCGAGTCCTGTCAGAAACGCGCGGGGCCCCTCCTGACGCTGGCTGCCTTCACTACGCTGCTGCTGTTGCTGTTGCTGCGGCCGGGTTGTCTGCTGATGTCGCCTGTCGCCTGTCGCCCATGTACTACTGTGTACTGTGCCACTTGCACCTGGACAGCAGCCGCGCCAGCGGAGGCAGCGGCGGCGGCGGCTCTGTAGCCGAGCCGACGTAACTGCGGACCAGTAATCCATTCGGCAATGAGCGAAGTCAATGGACACCGCTTCATATGAACGGATGGACAACCGAAGTGCCGAGAGCAGGACATAGGCCCACGCCGGGACCAGCGTTCGGACACAGCCAAACAGTCGACGTAAAGCAACGATACCACGACTAACTAATACGACTTCTATAATAGGTATTGTCATAACAGTCTCAGCGGTAACCGAGCGTCGAGAAAGGTGCCCGTCGCACAGGCACCAGTCTGCAATACAACATCGGACAATTGGCTGAAAACGATGTTGAGTGCGCCAAAGATGATGATATTTACAGCGTATACTATGGAGTAAAACCAACTAGGATGGTGTGTGAACCTGGCCAATCTATCGTCGTCGGCTAGCACAGAACTCCACTCAACAATATACGAACTTTGAGCAGAACCCGAACAAAAATGAGGTTATCTTCTGTGTTGAGCGGAGTGCTCTAGTGGTGGACATTTGCTAAATCCTATTAGTTAGCGCGAACTGATACAGCTGCATGTCGATACTGCACGCATCGCGTACGATGCAACCACTGTGGTCAATCAAGCTGTGTGTGTGTGTGAGCTGTGTGTTTGCAGAAATCTATGCACCTTGTTCTGACAATATCTCTAATCGGATATGTTCAGCTTTCTTCACCCATGTTCTAGCTCCAGTCTCTCCCCCTACCGATGGGATTCAATGCAGTTCAGCATCTCGAGGAGAATATCGAATCGATTTCTTTTGTCTAATAACGCGTCGATATAATCCGCCACTTCGACAGATTGCATTCTCACGATGCACGGGTTCATTTCGCCTTTATTCACATGATGATGGCAAATAAACAGCCCCATAGCTTTATTGCTGTGACGCTCGCTTTCGAAACTATATACTCAGGTGATTTCATACCTCACTTTGTGGCAGGTGTCTAGAAAAACAGTCGGCCTTAAAAAAACATCCGTAAATTCTGTTATCAAGGTACCAGCTTCTTACGTGTTTGTGAGCGTCCCCACCTAGAGCGGAGCCCCGCGCCTGGAGAGTGTGCATTCGATATAAGCATTTCATTTCAAGCGTGATATGACATAGCAGTTGCAGCCGGAGAATACGTGGCCAAGCACCGACAGACGGCCACCGTGACTCCGCGATGTCACTTTCAGTTCTCGGTGTGTATAGATGGCGTTCTGGGCAATTTACCTATTTGCCAACCTAAACTTACGGGAACGCAAACGGCCACGACGGTTTAAATCGAGCCAAATCCGAGAGTTATGTGCTCCTTTAGTGCCAGCCGCTGTCGCCTTTGATTCTATTTGATGCTGATATGGTCCGTTACTTCTACTACTATTATTATTATTATTGTTATCATTATCGTAGCTTTCTTTATATCGACAGATTATATCAATGTCTGTGCTTATTTGTCCGGCCTATAAGTTGCTTGGATACCAAATATAGCGTAGTAAAAGTTCTTGGAAGAACCTCAGCTGGCCAGTGAACAGTGGCAAAGCCACGACTGATTTTACCGCCACCGCCTTCTCGTCCGAAAAATCACTCATTTGTGTGATACTTCTTTCTTACTATCTATGCGTTCGGCTCACAGAAATCCTTGCCCGCGCAAAGATTCGTTGATGTCGAGTGCTTCTTAATCGGGTGGTACGTAAGTGTCGACCAGTGCGATATGTCTCGTCAAGGTCTGAACTTATCTTAAGTTATAGGAGGCCAACTTCGTCAGCCCACAACGGATCACCAGTTGTGCGTGCCCGTGTGCGATGTGTGCGTATTGCTCAGCCAATTCTAGTAGGAGTAGGGTCGTACACCTCTATGGTTGTGGCTTTGCTTCTTACTATTTCTTCTCTGCTATAATACACACATATATATATATATATATTGCTATACTGGTCTGTCCAATCGCCTGCCTAAACTCAAGCTGCCAAGTCAGTCCATGGCGACTAACAGCGTCGGTCGCCGCGCCAAAATGGCACGGGAAACGGTGCGCGCCTCGCATCTCACCAGCTGGAGCACGGGTGTCCGGGGACACCATGATCGCTGCTGTTGTTCCTGCCTCTGTTGCTCGAAAGCACCACTGACAGACAGAGGATCGCGAGAAGCTCAACGACGCTGTAGCGGCAGTTCTCGTACAAGTAGCAGCACTAGTCGACGTTGTGGCGGCGGTGGTGGTGTTGGTGGCGGCGGCGGCGACAGTGGTACAGAAGCACGGAGTGCGTTTGAAGCGAAGTCAGACCTAACTTAAGCGGTTGACTTCATGATGACGGAGAGGAGAGGCTAAGTACCACCGGACGCCTCACTGGTGCCGCCGAAAAAAAGATTCGGGCTCGATTCTGGCATAAATGATTAACTGGAGCCTCTTGCCGTATATATATATATATATATATATATATATATGTATTGTAATAAATATATATATATTATATTATCTATAACCCTTCGGGCTGTAGCGGACAAAACAAATCGGGAGACAGAATTCGAATTATGGGGGCGGGGCGGGGGATCTATTGAACTTGGCTACCCTGCTATTTTTAGTAGCAAGGGATTATTTCAAGCTAAATAGATATTATCACTTCTATTTTTGTGGGCTCTCTGTTCTTCGACGTCGTACGTTATTACTACCCAAGATCCCGATTCGCTTTGAGCAATTACTGTGTAATATTTCTTTAACGACCCGGTAGAGTGCTGCGGGCAACAGCAGCCGTGTTATCTGCCTCATCAAAAAAAACAACGAAACCAAAAGTATAACAGTTGATGACTCCCGCAAGGTGGAAATGCGTTAGCAAAGGAAATTAAGTTAATCTTGAGTGGATTTTTTTTCAAGAACGACGTCGCGTCCTATACCATCGCTGATTCATAGACGGTTCCGCTCAGCGAGGTCGGACAAGACGCGTCGACGGGTCATGCCTCATTTGGAGATTTGTTTGAAAAGTTCAACATATTTCTGATATTAACAGTGCAATTGCGACCCGCACGACTCGGCAATGGATGTTCAACGGTGGATACGATTGCAATATGTTCAAAGTTGTATGGTTAGTCTCATTAACGGAAAGGTTTAGGTTGCATCCGTTGATAATCGCATAGGGACACTGTGTCCACTGTGGCACGAATATGTAAAAACGGCCAAGTACGGGTTATAGATGTGTGCCCCCGGGGCAACATCATTCGTCAGCGGGGCCAATGAATGTAATAATAGGCCGGGCTCAAGCCTCAATGGCGCTCAGTTCATGAGAGGCAAGTATATAACCTGTACACAAAGCATGTTCGAAGCGCAGCCAATTGAGCAGCGTTCACCTGCGGCTGCCGTACTCACCATACACGTCATCGATGACCACCTGGTCCTAGATACATATATGTAGGGGTATGCTTAACAAGGTCCTTACGTCCGTCGGTAACAAGGTTCGATCAATCAGCAATCGTCTGATCAACGTGGGTAAGCCAAAATGAGACGTTCGCTCCCTCTCGACAGCTGAGTAAAATAATTAAACCGCCGAAAATTCATGGCAAACACCGCTATCTTCGTCCAACTGGGAAATTCCACCACGACATTTTTCGCCTATTACAATATATATTTAACAATCAAGAAGAGGTATTTTGCAGTTTAATCAGTTTTCGGGCAGAGCTTCCCAGAAGGTAGTGATGTATAGCTAAGTTCCGAACAACGGTGCTATATGTATACTCGCCAGCTATATTAATTCGAACGACACCAAATGATTTTTCTTTGGGGTATGATATCTAGAATTTACTATATATATATATAATGTCTAGAGGACGGTTTCACTATGCTCGTGCTAGTTCTTCGTTTATTATTTAGATAATTAATAAGCTAGTTGCATAAATCTGATCGTCCCTACTGCAATAGCATGTTGTGTTCTATGCAGATGCCACCTGTGTATCTATGGGCTCTAGCATTACATATACGATCCTATCATTAACGTTGTTCGCTGTATGTCCATAGTAATTCTAGTTGTTGTTGTTGCTACTGCTGCTGCTTCTGAGGTGGTCTGAGCAGGCTAACGCTATCCGCCTCTGGCTAAAGGTCTTTCTTCTAACGTCAGGCTCGCCACCGGCTTCCCCAACTTCGCCACCGCGCCGCAACACTGCGGCGCGCACCCGGCTGTCCGCGCGCACATCGAGCGTCTAGACAACGAGGTGCTTCAAGTCGGAGCAAGTGAACCTGCGGCAACAGCAGCAGCAGCAGCAGTAAAGCTGTTAAAGGGAAAGCCGATATTAAGTTTGGTCATTTTCGCTAGAACTTGTTCTGTTGGCTGGCATTACTGCTGTTGTTGTGGCTGCTGCTGCGGCTCCCGCTCTATCTTGTGTTGCGAAAGCTGGGTGTGGGCGACCAGGGCACGCGGTTCAGCCTATGATGAAAATGTGCTACTGTTGAAC
This sequence comes from Stratiolaelaps scimitus, assembly GCA_019614645.1. Classification (NCBI taxonomy): domain Eukaryota; kingdom Metazoa; phylum Arthropoda; class Arachnida; order Mesostigmata; family Laelapidae; genus Stratiolaelaps; species Stratiolaelaps scimitus. Next base: position 2,043,528 of record JABWDB010000050.1, read on the forward strand.
GGGAAGACAAAATGGATGCTGCCAGTTGGATGTCCTCCCCCAACGCTCACTGCTTCTGCAAGCGAAGACAGACCCTCGAAGACAAAAGCGAATGGAAGCACAATATCACATTGGACAGCCGTGTCCCGTGGCGCACATAGCCAACGCATATAGCCAGACGCCACCTTGAATGAACGGCCCAACGGACGCTTAACACAATACAATACAATGATAAGAAAAAAAAAACGCAGCAAGCGACAGAAAATTACACTGACTAGCCTTATATAACATTAATTTTACATAACCTATTCACAAGGAGCCAACAGAATTCCGCCATTCATGACATATTCGTTTTGCTATATTTATATACACGGGGTTCTGATGCTGTATGATAGCCAGGAAGGATATGTGCACGTATGCATTTTCATGATTATTATATGCTATATAAATAAATATGAATCCGGTGGCATCTTAATGAAATCTTTATGATATGTGGCATTTGCTGCCATAGGTGACGTATGGCGGGAGCTGTTTGATTTCTTTCGGGCGCGCAATCATACTAATGCGAATAATCAGCTATTTATGAAGTGCGCGCGTTGTCGTTGATCTTCATTCCAGCGATCAATTCATTGGCGACTACGGTGATGTCCAGCTGTAAAAAATGGTAGAGACTCGAATTTTTTCACCAGCATCTCTATGGTCGACTCTTGTGTCAAGCCGGAACGAAGGGGGGCCACCACTCGAATTAGCGACGATTTCATTCGACTCGTCAACTGTTACTGTTAGCTTTTGTGCTGCACCCGGCCGAAGTCAGTTGACGAACCGCGTATTCCGTGACTCGTTCTGATTATGATGAACTCGGAGTGAGTGACTCAGCTGGAAGTGGGTAGAGTCTCCGGGGCCATCCCTAGTCGTTGTGCATGGCAGAAAAAACCGTGAGCGTCGCCGTGTCAGATACGTTGAAGCGGCTCAGCCAAATAAAGTGAACGTTCCTCAACACCACACAGCGTTCGTATCGTTACTGGCCTTCGAGCTTGCTGACTCAGCGCGGAACAACAAGTTGTGCTATGGAGCTGCTGGAATATGTCTACCCCCGCGCGCGCGCGCGCTTGCACGAGCCCTTACAATTATCTCCTCAAGGGTGCTCGATGCCGAGACACTCGGTTGCGCGACCGCATCACCACGCCAGCCTGCAGCGTATTCGAGTTGAATACAGAACTCGCCTAGAAGTCAGTCAAGTAAACAACAACGGCATTACGCTCTTTAAGAAATTTGACAACGAAATCGAGAGATTGATTACGTTGATTAGTCAAATTTAGCAACAGAAGGCAAGGTGGACTTCGTCTCAAGACGGGACGCCGAACGCGTATGTCCCGGCGTGTTTATGGGTGCTCTAGGTGTCTCTCACTAATCGTATACTTCGCAACTATATATTACATAGCGAAGTACAAGTATGAGCCGCTCAATCATACCGTGTTACGGCGACGAACATCTTTGTACTGATCAATGTACGGCTCAACCTATGTACAAGTATGAATAACCGAACACTGTAGAGGTGAACTAATAAGGTATGTTGATGATCATAGACCAATAGGCCTTATAATAAATACATATGTAATTCTTGATAAGCCGTGCAAAGGAAATACCCCCGTGTGTATATGTGGGTCCGATATGGCCATTGTGTGTTGGTCAGCGGATGAGCTCGATTCGCTGGATACCTTACCCATGGCAACACCGATGTTCGAAAGGCTATCCACAAAGCATCGAGAGATAATAGCATGAGAGCATCGGTCCCCAACGGTGGTACACCGAAAATAAACTTGATCATTACTTATGTACGTCACCGGTGACAGTCAACGCTCCCAGTTCACATACAACAATAGTACAACGCTCGCTAGCCAGACGACACAACCTGAGAATGAATTACTAAGGATAGCTGATTGAACAGACGAGACCAGATGTACGTGGCGGCATCGGTACCAGCAGCTACAGCAGCACCAGCACCAGTAGCACAAATAACCAAAACCCGCCTCATCCTCCTCCGGAGGAAGATACGTACACAAGCGGTAGAGAATTCGAGGGGAGCCACCTCATGGCCGCCGGTGGGGACAGCCACTTACAGAGAGCTATGTGCCACTGCTACAACAAATGCTATACACAGTCAGCCATACGATCTATTCACTAGTCGGGCTACAACTGTGTTGATCCAGTGCTCCTCAGGGTCTGGCCGTCATTCTTGGGATCTGTCAACCAGTCGCTGATTTTTATACTTTCACCAAGTTGCTTGTTGGGAAGGGAGAAGATATGTTTTTATTTCGATTTCGTCGTCGTTGTCGTTGTTCTTGGCGTTATTATTATTATTATTATTAATAATACTATAAAAAATAAAGAGAAGATTCGAAGAGAGATAGAGAGAGAGAGAGAGAGAGAGAGAGAGAGAGCCGTTTTCTGCTGCCCTATGGGCCCAGAGTGTAAGTGTAGGCCGAGCCGTGAGAATCAGTCAGCTGAAGGTTTGTTCCTCCGGCGAAGAGGGCTGGCTCAATGGTGGACAATTCGGTGGTGTAAGCGGTATATAGTACTTTGGGTGACACTGCTGATATTGTCGATGCTGCTTGCCAACACAATGGGGGTACACAATATTGGCGGGTTGTGCACCTTGCCGAAATGGCATAAACGTAAGCTAAGCCCCTATGTTTGAACTCCAACGCCAACTGCTACCATTCAGTAGTGTTTAGGTGTTTTATGGTATCACTACGTGGCGGCCTCATCGAATAATCCAAACGAAGTTCAATAACTGATAGGTTATCATTTGGTTGACCCGCTCCTTATACTCTTGAGTATACGAGTCACTTCTAAACTGCTACCAGCCATGCCAGTTATACATCTACCGTTATACATAATAATAATGTCACCGTTTCTTCCTCAATGAGGAGAGCATTCTGTGCACTCTTCACTGGTCGATGAAGATGTATCTCTCTTCTCGGACGAGCATCAAAGCCGATCCGTCATGTGTTCATACTTGTCTCTGCAATCGCCCGCATAACGCTTCCGTCATAGTGAACGCGCCGTCGATCATTTGAACTGCCGACTGGGCTGAAGCCAGAACAGTTCCGCCGCCACCTCTACCCCAAACAGATGCGACTTCAGATTTTGATTATCACTGATTGTCTTGACAAACCGCCCAGCCTCGAGCTAAACCCAATTTGCCGAATGACGCCGCACCGTGTCGCCTCGCTGCTGGTGCCGAGTGGTGCTGGCAACGGCCAACTCGCCTACACTCACCCCGCTCACCTTCAAACGTCGAGCGACAACTGCACTGCTACTGGTAGTCCACAGCTGCATGCGACCACCGTAGAAATTGCCGGTCCAGTACAAATCTATTGGATTTAATATCGGCGTGCATCGCCTTGCGGATACTTGCGGATGTCTGCCTTCTCGAATCCGCCGATATTTCCTTTCCGCCGATATTTTTTGTGCCTTCGATCGATCTCGCTGTTGCATTGTGGCCACTGTCGCTGAGTGTCGCCAGATCGCCAATCCGTTCTGTCGCTCCCGAGGTGTCCCGAGGCTGCCGGGTCTACAACATCACGTTTCCCGGTGTACAGCGTTGCTGTGTGCGCCGCGCCTGCGGACGCGGGGACTCGGCCATCGCGGAATAGGGCCGCGATGTTGAACTATGTCTGCTCAGGCTGCTATTGTATTGTAGCTGTCCGCTAACGTTAGCCGGCAATGCCAGCCGCCAGGCTGCGGTCCCCTCGCGTCTGAGTGAGTGAGGAGTGAGTTAACCCCGAACAAAATCAAACTCAAAGTCAAATAGAGCAACGCCAGCAACAACACCAATGCAATGATGGCGGTGTCGACGGCAAGCTGACAACACGAGGACTTGTCAGAATCTGTCGTTCGGCAGCAGCAGCACCAGCAGCAGCAGCGGGAGCCAGTCATACCCTCTACATAGGTTCCATGTTCATCTGGTAGAAGGGACGTATGCTCGTTCGAAATCGAACGAGCCCGCCTCTTGAGACGCGGCTCAGACGTTGGGGGATGTTGCTGAGGTGGGGAGGTGTATTGAAAATCTTCAATGCCCGACTCCGCTTCGTTTCGTTGCGCTGCTGTTGGCGTTGTTGGCGTCGTCAATGATTCCGTCGCCGACGCCAATTGACGCCAGTTCGGGCTCCGGCCGCTGACGAACATTGCCGTTACATACATCCGTCCCTTCATCTAGCGATCCATTCGTCGATCGCGGGCGGAGCGGCGATCCGAACGAGATGAAGATGTGAACGAGGAGGAGGTGGGTCATTTTCCTTCCCTTGTACCCTGCTAACTCAGCCCACTCTCTCACGGCTCCTGATCTATCCGCGTTTGGTTTTGCGGCTCCGGCCGCGACGGCCGTCGCTGCCGGCTGCCGTCGGAGTCGCCAAATTACCGCCGAATTGCTGAGATATTGGTTTGTAGAATATGATGATGAAGACCGGCGCGCCGTCGATGACACCGCGTTGCCCCTGGCGTTCTCCGCTCTACGACGACGACGGCTCACACAGACGATGATAGTGTCGAAGGCAGCCGATGTCGGCATTGGCTGCTGGATTCGCGTCTGCCCGCTGGATTCACGAGATTCGACGAACATCGCAGGCCGGCGCTGAGTGGCCCGGCCCCACTACAATGGTGGCACGGCCAGCCGTTGCCTGCTGTCGCCGTCGACAACAACCTACAAATCACACTGCATAGAGCACAAATATATATATATATATATATATATACACGGCGATAGACCGATAGATCTTACCTCGATGGTGATCCCACTGCCACCGCCGCCATTGCGAATACTACCACCACCGCTAGCACTACGATAATACTATACGGTACAGTGAGAATCTGCCGAACGTTGGTGAACGTCGACACAACCGCCACCATTGGCGCGAGTGACGTATGACACTGTCGCCGACGACGACGCCGACGCCTCTGACGTGGGCATGCGCTGATGATGAAGTCACCTTCATGCGGTGAGGCGGCCGGCGGCTCAGCTATTCGCCGTCCCGTATTCATCGACACTCTCCTCCTCCCTCGCTTCCATAGTGTTCTCCCTGCTCTATCGGCAACATCTTGTCGACTTTTGCGCGGAGTCGCCCTAGCGTTTTGCTGGGCTTGTCATGTATTTGTTGCTGTAGTGCATCGAATTGACGTCGATCGTTCTCCTACGATCTAGCAACGCGGCACAGCAAACCGCGCGCAGCATTGAATCGAAAACACATTCGCACATGCAGCAGCAGCAGGAGACCCAGTTGTCGACAGACTCAAAGGCTGATCAGAGGAACGGGCAAGGCTGAAGAATCAAAGAGCAGCGAGCGGCAATACAGCTCGGCTCAGGCCGCTACCGCCGCCGCCGCCGCCTCCGCCGTCGTCGAACGAAACCAGCGTCGAAATCATCGCTGAACGAAGCGGAAACACACCAACCCTGGGTGACGACTAGCGACTGTAAAGCTGTTCGACTATTGGCGATGCTGCTGTGACTGTCGCTTAGTTTTTTATTTTGATTTCACTCATTTATACCGCCACCGTCAGCGCGCCGTAGCCAGATATATAACAGGACCCTTTACACTTGAAACCGAGGACAAACAGCGAGAAAACAGGCGCATACACACACACATATATATATATATATATATATCTCCCCCACAGTTCCTCGTGTGACCGGCGCGTGTCGCCATATTTCTTCTCTCGCTCTCTCTCGGTGTATTTTATTTTCGCCATTATCCTGGCGGCTTACCGCAGGACGCCGTCTTGTGTAAACGATAACCTTTGCGCGCGGTGACCGGCTGTCGTCCAGATCGCCGTCGGCAAGTCACATATGCTGCAGCCAAAGTATGAAGTCGATAGATTCAACTGTGTATCGCGTATCGACAGTCGTCAACGAGCAAACGTGCCACGGCATGACTTTGGCTTTCAGCCCTACGAAGATTGGGCTCGTGCGATCCGTCCAACGATCCGCCAATGCTGCTGGTTACTGCGAGACACCAGGGAATCAAGCCATCCTCCTACAATGAGTGAGAGAAGGGTCTGTTATAGCAGAGGCCGCCGTCCCCGTGCCCTTCTAGGTAAGTCGACGTCGCTGCAACACTAGATGCCTATACATGTACACCAGAGTGTACTATACCCTATCGCCTGGGTGAGGATGAGGCGTAGGAAACAAATGACGGTTACGAGTAGGGGACTCTACGAAATCGAGGCTAACGCAGCGCCGACGGCAACAACAGAGGCAGCGGGAGCAGCAGCAGCATATGGATCGCACATGAACCGGAGCTCAGGCCGGAGTAGAACGATGATAGTCAATTGGTGGTGGTGGTGGTCGAATGTACCTTCAATAACGGACATGGGCACGGGTCGGGCGGACGGATTCGGATAAACAGAAACGTCCCTTGGTGGCGAACGAGGTTCTAGCAGCAGTAGAAGTAATCGTCGTCGTAGTCTTCCCAGTGCAATTGATTCTCGCTCGCTCGCTGTCGAAAGATCCATGACGTGCGCCCATGCCACTCGCTGGCTACGTTCATTCAATAGCGGCAACACCGTTTTACTCGTGGACATCTTTCCTGCCGGTGGAGGCGTTGAAGGGACTCCGGCTGTGATGGCGAAACTAGACGAAGCGCGGTGGCCGACTGCCGAACTGCATCATAGTTCGAGTTTCCGTTGGCAGGCGCGGCGGCCGTCGTCGACGACGGCCATTGACGGTGGCTGTATAGCCTACTGCTGGATGTATGATGCTCGGCGTGCACGTGCTCGTATGTATGATGCTGCACGACGAATAATGCCGAGTTGTCGCTCCCGTCGATTCACTAGCTGCTAGGTGATCCCGAGAGACAGAGAGAGAGAGATAGAGAGAGAGAAACCGTTAGCATGCAGCGTAACTGCAGCGTCCAGGTCGAAGTCGAAGACGAGTTCGCCGCCGAATGCTGACTGACGAACCGGTCGACCAAGAGGCAGACACCGAGGATCGGGACCCCTCGAGCTCTTCAGATCCTCATATCGTCACTCCGTTGGCTGTCGATCCGCCTTAGTGTTCGCTCTCGTCTATATGGATCGATATGCTTACACTTCTGTTACGAAGATGCATGACTGCGCTGGACAGGCCACTGCTGACTTCAATCCCGTTCGTTCTACCCGAACCAATATCTAACAGCCAGCACCGATGAGCGATGCGGTATGCTACAATACGCTGTGTAGCGAGTGCCAGCATGATGTGCACTTCTACGACTTTCGACATTAAAGGAAGTCGTTACGATACCAGCGCGAAGTATCCATGCGCGGATCGGAATCGTCATAATGTGCGAGCACGCGAAACTTCAGCTTCGGGCTGAAGTTTCCGCCGCCGCCGCCGCCACCGCCGCCGTCGTCAACTTCATTCTGGCGCCGTTGCGATCTCACTAGTGCTGGGCTGGCAGTATTCAGCAGTGGTGACAACAGGTCACTTGTCATCTACACGGACCGGTGGAGGAAAGAATAGAAGATGTTACGCCTTAACGTAAATAACGTGGTCGGCTGACCAGCGCCAGCTGGCAAAGTCCACGAACCATTGGACGCGAGCAGCACGGGTCCGATCCGTTCGACTGGTAAGGACAACTCTGAGCGATGAGCGCAACTTCTATTTAGAGAAAGAGAAGTACCCAAGGCTGTTGTCATTGTCGTAAGCTTGTGCGTATATGTGTGTGTGTGTGCAACAGCAGCACGAAACAACGAAGTTGACGACGCCGACTACGGCTGCGATGCTGACGGATTCGTTTCATGGGACCATCTCTGACAATGGCAATCCTACCGAGTGGATAACATGTTAACAGGGCGAAATAACGATAAGCAAGTAAGCCAGCTTATTCTATTCCATGTTCCATTGCTACGGACAATCTCATTAAGGCGATGGACGAGGTCATCTGCGAAATCTTTCAGCTTCGAGGGCTTGCGGGTTCGGTATTGGCCTCGCTCTGAAAGTGGCGACGTGACGCCACCAAACGCTGGAGCGGGCCTATCTATTCTCTAGTGTGGCTGAGGTTCGGAAGACGCGACGCGATGATCAAATGATGTCGACAATGTCGCTGCTGAGTTCAGGTGTTTTCTACACAATTTGCAGCATCAGGTAGACGGTGAGACGCGTGATATTAGATGGGCATTGTGGCATAACATGTAACAACAGCTGCAGCAGCGCAAGGGCCTCAGCCGTTCCCCGCTGCGTCCCTCCCCCCCCCGGCTCTTACGGCCGTCGAGCAACGAATTTCTACGTCAAACGTCGCCAATTTGATACGTCATTCCATACAGCGTTGGTGGACTGTCGGCCCGCAGCAAGCGCGCGACAGACACCTGATATCATCACCGCCGCCACATATCGCGCAATGGATCACATGACGATATGAATCTCTGTACTGTCGAATTTATATATCTGCGAGTGTGTCTGGCCTCGAGCGCTATCTACACGCACGGGTTTCGTGTTGTTTCGTGTCGGCGGATCCGCGGTCGATCGCTTAGCAATAAATTGTCTACCATTTAGCTCTGTTCTATTATCTTGCTTCGTTTTCGCCCCGCTAATGACGACACTTCACCTCTGCCCCCCCGTGTGAATTTGTGAGCGTTCATGTTTGACTTGTGCAAATTACGATTAATTGGACGCCACGGGTGGCGCTGGTGCGCAAGGTGACGGGTTGATACGTGGAGGCGAAATTCAACCGCCGACGAGAGATTATATAATAGATATAATAAGTCGGGATACTTTTCTTAGCCATGGCTGACTCTAGCCTAGTCATGGGCGGAGTTGGACGAGGCTCGAAATTGTGTCCAAATCGACAAGTTCAGAGCAGCCTTGAAAGTTTTGGTTGCAGCAGGTGTCGGTAGGTACAGAGATTCTTCGTCAAAGTGTCCCCACCACAGGGCGAGGGGCAGGGCAGAGAGCACCCATCGATGATTTTAAAGTTCATTAATGTACCCACTTTGAACATTGGCAAACAACACCACGCTGCCGTCTTTGTACAATGAATTGTGTGCCTTACAACATAACAACGCCGACTGTGTGTCTGGTTCTTATTTTTTCACACATCAACGGCCTGATCTCCGATACGAGCAGTAACAATACGATATACCCTTCATCTGGTCAAGCTCGTTCCTACCCGGCGTACGCGTCCCGGAGCAAGTGTTTGTTCAATGCCTGCCCATGCTGGCACTGTAGCTACTTATCTAATTTGCACGTTCTGTCCCCCACGACTTCATTTAGAGGTAATAAATTAGATATAGACAAAAACGAAATGCCGATGACAAGCGCAATGTCACAATAAAGAGAGATTTGTGTGTTCAGGGAGATGTGCGCGGAGTTTCGGAAACCTTTCCAAAACTCCCAAGGCAAATTTAAACGTTGTCGGATGTACACTATATATACATATATATATATATATATATATACATCTGCTTTTGTTCACATAGCTCTCATGTTGTCGGCGTCATTCGATTATCTAGAAAAAATCGAAATGAGAGAAGAAAAAAAACGCCAAATCCACGAGACAATTGTTTCCCACGATGAAAGCTCTCGAGAGGTGGCAAAAAAAAAACCGAACAGATTCGGTCGAAATAAATAAATAAGGGGGGCTTTATTACATCTTCTAGCGTCCACGTATAGCAAATGATAGAGAGAGAGAGAGAGAGAGGTACATGGATGCTCACATAGATAGATCATTCGGCAGGCGTCGAGTGTCTTCGTTGCCGAAGCCGCTGTTGTATCTTCTTAGTGTCCTTTTCCACTGTTCATTGTGGTGGTAGCGGCGGTGGCGGCTACCACCAGCGCTGATCGGCAAGCCGTTGAAAAAACAAATCGCTTCACCTTACCTGGTTGCACCGTCTACAATATCCACAATATCTGATCTTGCCATCGATCGATGCGACTGCCCGACAGATCGATCGGCCCGAGGCGGTTCGACGGTCGGCGATTTATTGCTCACAAAACGCGATCGGCGCAAACGGTGGCAGCCTACAAACGAGGCGCTGACAAAGGTACAAATCAAGATCTAACATCTACGACTACAACCGCTTCCACCACTGCGATTTCGACTGTTGAGGCTGAAATGATGATCGGTTTTTGCCGAATGCCCCATGCAGCCGCCCCGAAGTGCATGAAGTGCGTCTAAATCGTGTAAATAGCGCACCCTGTTAGAGGACATGCTGTGGAAGACGAACAATGTGGTTGTAGTAACTAAATGTGGCTGTCTAACTTGTTAATTTTTAACACGGATTGAAGTATATGAGGGCGGCAGAGCACCGAAAATTTGCTCAGTGCTGAATCCGTACATTTGCGTCTGCGGTGTATACGATTATCTTCTGCGGCCACCGCTGTCAGTCGGTTCTCGCCTGTACACGGTATGAGGCTGTCAAAACTGATAACATCAACTCCCTCGACCGATATATCATATATATATATATATAAATATATATGTATACAAAGTACGTTTGATTCAGCAAATGATGGTGAAATGCCTTCAGGGTACGGCGCGAACAGTGTACAGCGAAGTGGCGATAGTGAACGAGTGCCGGAGCAGTTCACAATAGCGACAATCACTTTTAGGAAATCTTTCACGATCCATGCACGTGCATACCTACTCGTGCCAGGCACTGAATGCACGAAATGCATGTTTGAACAACCCCCCCACAGGCAATAGCCGAGACGTTGTAACCTCCCTCTTCGCGGCCACCCATCGTAAGCTCTTCCCCATTAACTTCGTCAGCCTTCAACTTCTGATAGTCCACAATCAACGATAATTAAACGATGGTGGCGTTCTTAGCTTTACGTAACGGACGTATTGTATCGTCCATAAATACGAGTCGTTCGTTACTGCTGGTGCTGCCCGCAGAAGGAGGGACGGCAATCGAGCTCACTCGACCGAATCTTAGGTCGTATCAAAAAAGCCAATGCTTGAGCGCCACTCACACAGAACAGGTAGGCTTGCTATGCCCCACTTGTCTGTCTTGTGGTTGACACCGAACGATTGTCCTTTTCTCTCTCCCCCGAGAGCCGTCGCTTTTGGCGGTACCCCCGGGTCGGATTCGAAAACCACTCACTCATTAGCCCCAGCCGGCTGTTTCTCCGTAAAAGCCGTCCGGACCCATCCGCGTATCTCTTAGTCGGGCTGTTGTCCCTTTGCCCATTTACACGGTTCGTTTTGTACGCCCACTTACATATCGCACCTTCCCTCAGTAGAAATGCACTCGCAGACCAGATACGGCAGCAGCAGCAGCGTAGCTAGTAGTCGTAGCGCACACAGACCGCTTAGATGCAATGCGAAAGCGGTACCGTGGACGTTAAATGTTGACTGAGAGTCAGCCCGAAAAAGTTTAGACCGCTTAGATCTTCAGCAGGAGGGATCAGGATGGGTATCTGACTGGCTAGCATTGTTGTTGTTGTTGTTGCTGCTGTTGTTGTTGTTGCTCTCGACTACGAATGGTGCTACGCTAGCGTCAACGAAGTCAGAGAGAACATACAGCGTCAGCAGAGGAAGCAGCAAAAAGTAGCAACAACAAGCACAACCTAAGCAACAACAGCAAGCACAACAACATACGCAACAACAACAACAGCAACAACAACAACAATCGCTGTTGTCGTGCCATTGTCGTCGTCTCCGCACGGCGATATCGTTGTCCCGGCCACTCCTCCGTCCGGAATAGAAACAGCAGCAGCAGCAGTCGTAGTCCATTGAACTGAACTAAAACAGCCACTTCTATATTTAGCGGCGGCAGCAACAGCAGCAGCGTCGTCCGCTGTTATTATTATTATGATTATTATTATACTATAGTATACTACAACTACTCTCTCTTTCTGTATTTCTTTCTGGTCATCATTCGGCCGACGGACGAAGAGAAGGCGGCAGCCAATCGCGGAGGAGCTGTCCCCAGGGTAGTATTTGTGGCTCGAATGGATGTCAAGCTGTTCCTCGTTGTCTCCTTCACGCTGCCATCTATAGGGTCGCTATCGAAGGGATTCGGCGATTCTGGGGGAAGTGCAGGGTCGATCCCGGTTCGGGCGTATGTCTGGGAGCGCGCTTGTGTTTCTGCTTGAGTTTGTGTATGGGGTCTGTGTGTGTGCGCGTATGTTTCTGTATATGCAGTAGCTCTGAAGCGAACGAAGTTCGGTTTCAGCCGAAACTCTTGTCCATGCATATAGTATGAATGAACAAATGAATGGATGTCCGTCCGCTCTGTCTCTCCCTCTCTCGTTTCTACCCGTGCGCCAACCCCCTTGTGCGCGCCTCTTATCTCAGCGGTGACATCGGTGTCGCCGTCCACGATGGACGTTTCCGCCGGCGGACCAGGTGTGTACCAGCCAGCCAGATCTGCATTACCCCTATTGCCTTGGCTCACCACCGAGTCAGGGGAGTCACCAACAGGCTAATAGTAAATGAAGCCAAATCGGGGATAGTTGTTGTTGTTCTCCACGAGACGAACCTCGTGGCTAGCGAACTACTGCCGCTGCCGACGCCGCCGCCGATGACAGTCACCGCCGCTGCAAATCAACGTCGCGCCTTTGTGTCGCATTGTGACGTAAGCCATCACAGCAGCACATGTCGCCCCACAACGCTCACTTCTCGTTGCTGTCACCGCCGTCATCAGAACCATCATCATGATGATGAAGACTAAGATATCAGATCACAAGGGACCTTGTCCTTTATTTTTTCTCTAATATTATTTGTTTATCTGCAATTGTGGCGTGATGAATGAATGCGGAGGGAGCATTCACTGAGAGCATCGATTAGAGAGCATCGCCGAGAAGTTCGATGGCGTTATTATTTATTTGTCCACCACCACACATTGGATCGCATAGATTCTTTCAGGCAAAATTAGTTCCGTGGCATAATAACCGCATGCGTGTAACATAAACGCCTGAGCGGTGCGTGGAACCGCTTCGAGCGGCAGCTAGCTCTCGAGTTGCTCGATCAAAAAACAACTGTCTCTTTGTCTTTCCTGTGTGTAGATGTGTATATCCAATATTCCCACCTACTACATACACACTGAAATAAATGCATTGTCGTCCCCGATATCGTTCGCAAGTGATCAACATATAGATATATGCATACACTTAGCTAATTCACGATGGCGATACGTTTTAGAATGAGCAAGATTTGTTGAGCACGTATTCCCTTGTTGTATTGTCTGCTCTCGCTCGCTGCTCATTAAGCTGATGAACTTGCAGAAACAATCGGGACGATGCAGGCGATTGCCAATGATGACAATCCGGAGGCGGATAGCAGGCAAGATGTTATTTTAGTCATTTTTATGAGTTAGAACTATGTATTCCATCAGGCGGCGGTAATGATGCCAAGTGAGCCGGCTAGCATTTCTCCGTCAGCTGTAACGTCCCTCCGTTGTGTCCACATCGATTGGTGCACGCTGATGTTAACGGGTGGCGTATACTGATACCGCGGACTTGCTGTTGTTTATCCCGCTGTTGATTCTGATGGTGGCTGGTGCCGACGATGATGATAAGGTCGAAGCTGGTGGTGATATTGGTGTTTCCTACGCGCTAGCCCAGCGGAATGTCCCGCGGGCCGATGTGGCTACCGCTGCTGCGGTGATGCCGTATAACAGCCGATGTAATGTTCTAGCATTGTGACCAGTCAAGCCGAACTGGGAAGCGCTAACAAAACGGCGCGACAGAATACACAGATCGCCGAGCCAAAAACAAAACCGAGCCGCCGCTACATTGTAGAGACCCACCAGAGACCTACGAGCTGTGGGCGACGATCAACGGTGGGCTGATGCGCGCGAATACCTCCTACGGTATAGCGTGGCGTGGCATAGCGTCTGTGGTCGCACGACGAGGCCGCACACGAGTGGGTCCGCTCTCTCGACACTCGAATCAAGTCATCGTTCAGGCAACGACCAAGCAAGTGTGCGCACACTTGACGCACACAAACGATCTCGCCGAAGGAAATAAAGGAGGGGAGGGGGCGAGCTCAACGATCGAGACACGGAATCGAACGGAGAGGATCTCGCACTGTTACGGGAGACACGAGGCCACACCATTCGGGCTGAGTCGATAGCAGCCGCGTCTTTTGCCATGCCACATTAGCAGCGTTCGAGCAGCGGTCGTTCCGTACGGGAAGGCGAACTGCACATGGCGACGCGACTCAACAAACGGGCGAACCAACGGACGAAACGAACATGGAACAGCAGCAGCACCGCCACCACCACAAGATCCCCTGACAGTTCCGCTGTAAGATGCACCCATTTGCGTTCGGCTGTTGATCTGTTTGGGTGTCCCTTGGACGCCAAGGCTAGCGAGCAAACGTTTGAGGTGAAACAGTGTATCTAGATATATATATATGTCTGCCTCTGAAGACGAGTAGCCGCATTGCGGCGGTGCCTGTTGCCGCAGAGCGTTGTTCACCCGTCGCAAAAGTGCTGAAGCGCGAGGTTCGGCGAAATGCTGCGCAAAAATTACCAAAAAGACTTATGACTTGGGCAGGAAATATAGAGAAGACACGACAGAAATAGATGAAGATGAAGACGACAACGAGGGCCCAAACGAACGGGCGGCCGACGCGGACATGAAGATGCGTTTCGAGTGAAGAAAGCGGAATAACGAACAGATCCAATTAGTGTGAGAGATGCGGGGGGTTTCGGGGTAACGGGCGAACGCGGGTCGGTAATGACAGCCGGCCGTCGCGCGGTGACTGCCATTTATACTATACTTTTGCTACGACTGCTACTTGATCGAATAAGGGACGTGCATTGTTTGCGCCAGGCCGTTTGTCCATTGGGGCCTATTTTGCCAAATACATTGACGCGTGGGGCTAGAGGGACGAGATGAGGGCGTGGCGATGGGTTAAGGATCAAGGCATATTGGCCTAAACGCAGCGGATATGGATGTACGACCATATTGGCCCGTTGCGCTACTAAATAGGCGTTCGGGCTGACTCTCGGCCGACATTTGCACTACTATTACTACTACTGCTAATATAGCTTGTGTGTTATATCAAAAAAGCGCGTATCCATTAAGGGGTACGGTAGCTGGAAGTGAAAGGCTGAACACACTCAGGTTTTGCGGGATGCTCAGCTCGGTCGAGCTGCATCGATACTTGGTATCACTGGCCACAACGTTTTGCAGACGAGATGAAACTCACAGATGACATGAGATATATATATATATATATATATATCTTTCCTAACATTGCTGATACTATGCCACAGATATATTTTCCGCCGCTAAATATTTATTATCATATGAATAGTATTCACCCTATTCGTGCTCGGATTGCGATTTGCTGTGGCTGTTCATAAGGAAGTGTTACTCACTAGTACAAGAACAATTACCAAAACAGAATCCACGCTTCCATCTCTTTCTTTATTTCTCTCACTCTCTCTCTTTAGCTAGATATATATATATATATATATATATATATATATATATATAATAGAGTGGCATATAGACACAGCAGTGGACTATTGAAGTATAATATTATACAACCATGCACAGCTAGCCTGGCCATGGTATGCCAGTATATGCCGACGGCGATGATGAGGTCCGCCAAGTAAAGCAACAGCCAACCGCGAGATGGCGAGATTCTTGCTTCTTCCATCTCTGGCGGCGTCGGCGATTTTGAGCGGCCTCGGTAATCGTACCACGATTATTGGACTTCTATCGCGTCCGGACTCTCTGCCTCTTCGCCGTGTTGCAAACAGGCGCCATACGGCGGCTACTCCAGCCCTGGCTTTCGTCTGCCTCGGTCCGCCGCTGCCCTTGCTGTCGTTGTTGTTATTGTTGTTGTTATTATTGCTGTTGTTGTTGTTATTGTTGTTCTTGTTGTTGTTGTTGTCGTTGCGAGCGTGTGCCTCTGTCGGTGTATCGCGGTGGTGTCTGTGCTTCGGAGACGGCTGCGTCGGCGGGCTGAGTGGCAACAGCTGAAGCAGAGGAAAAAGAGACAATGGCGATACGCAAGGGAAACACGGCTACTATACCACCACCACTACGATGTACCCCACTGCGACGACGACAACGACACCGACAACAACAGCGTCCCCTTGCTTGCTTGCTTCCTTCATTGCGCGATACTTCGACTTCGCCTCCGTTCAAAGGGGTCAACGGCTTAAGAGCAGTAGCAAAAGCGTCAGCGACTGAGAGAGAGAGAGAATAAGAGAACTGACGACCCGCGGTGTTCTCGTCGACGGTGTGCGGACGTCTCCGCCGACGCCAGCGCTACGCCAAAACTATCTCCACCACCGCCAACGCCGCCGCCGCTGCTGCTGCAGCAGACACACAACAGGTCGCTGCTACTCACCGCAGTGGCAGCAGTGGCTGCTACTGTTTCTGTGTCCGTTCGCCGTCGGTGCACCAACGATGGTGAGCGACGAATCGCACGGTGGACGGAGAACCTACCTCCGATTGTAGAGAGCGGCGACGGCATCGGAGTCGACGGCGTCGGCGTCGGCGTCGACCAGAGATGTACGCCGAAAAGAGTAACAGCGGTGTAGCGCCCTGCGGCGGCGGCGGCAGCGGCGGAGGTGGAGGTGGCCGGACAGCCGGATCGAATGCAGAGCCTGGCCACTGGACACTGTGACGGGCGGCAGAATGGTGACGGCAGGAAACGGTGCGGCCGGAGGCAGGCTGACTAGCTGGACAGAAGACATTAGCAGCAGCAGCAGCAACAGTAGTGGGCACCAGGAGAGCTGGTGCTGCCGCTGTTGCTGTTCGCTGTTCGTAGGAAAGGCAGGCGGAAAGCTAAAATCAACAGGTACAAGGCAGAGAGAGGGGGGGAGGCGCAGAAGAGATCCCGTACCGCTGCTGTCGTGAACTGGGTAGACGACGAGCTACAAGGACAGGACCTGGCATAGATAGATGGTGGCCGAACGTGGGCAACTGCGCCATGTCGCTAGTCGGAGTAGTTGCCAAAGCAGTAGAACGAACCCGGAGAATAAGAAGTGCATACTGCTCATAACCGGGTAGCGGTCAGCCGCGGCGGCCTCGTGTGGTCGTTCTACGGCGGGCTCGGCTACTGGCCTCCTCCGCACACACCCTAGAGCCACCGCGGCCGCGTTCGTTTACTCCGTACACTGGCGTTGGCCACGAGCCCCGGGCACTAGCCGGTTTCTATGATATGTATTACTATATCACTGTGACCATTCCGGTTCAGGCTTTAGCCGGCGCGGCAGGGCCGTTGGCGCGACCTCCGACGAGGCTAGTACCGTCATCGTCGGCGGTGTGGTCACCGCAGACGCACGAGTGCTTCCGTTCATTGTGGACGTCTAGACGCGAACCGGCCCGACCATCCGAGGTCCGCAACGGCGAAGCCACGAAATGTCCAGTTGAAGCTGCTGGACCCAAGCGTAACATGGCTCAGGGCTATGTACCGCCGATGTTGTTAGCCGGGGCTACCGGCGATGGGACGTGCTACGTCCGAACGTTGCTGTTATCGGGAGGCCTCTTGCTGCTAGACCTACGGCCGCGAAGAGTTGGTCCTTTGGATTTTACGAAAATGAGTGTGGGCGGCATTAGATGACATGAGGCGAGCAAACAAACTTTCCGCTGGGTGCGCGGATCCACCGACGATAATGCAGCTCACGCGGCCGGCACCGGCGACCCCGCCACTTATTAAAATGTCGCGTTTGCGCTTCTAGAGAAGGATGCCTGATGGGTAGCGTATAGCTAGGGAACATGTAGAAGAAAAATGAACACAATTAGCAGGATGCAGTATTTAGATATTGATTGTAAGTGTACATGTTTGTGAAGACAAAAAGGGCGATTTACTGCCTGTGCTGGCGTATTGAACACAGCGATTTGAGATAGCTTTATCGCTGGTAAGGAACAAAACGTACTCGATGTTGTTTATGGGCTTATGGGGATGCTATAAGATGATGACTAGAGAGGTTGACACCTGTAGACTTGAAACACTCGTGGAATATATGTAGACTGTATTGTCGATTGGAGGAGATTCGTCAAAAGACCAGAGTGGCTCGTCTATATAAAAAAAAACACATCACGTCATACGGAGCTTCACGGCGCAAAGACAATCACATGGGGATCGTACACGCGATCTCTTCTTGTTGACCAGAAGACTTTATTCGGCAGTAGAGCTTACATACGTGGCCGGCAGTTTACGCGGACCACAAGAATATCCATCTATCTGCCTATGCAGCGGGTAATTCATGTAGCTAGCGAACTGTACGGCTATCGGAGGAAAGCAGAGAAGTCACAAAGCTAAAGGCGAAGTGGACCGATAGATCCTGAGTGACTGGTTCATCGTCCCAGCTGGACCGAAGGCTTCTGCTGGCGAACTTCTGAGCGGTCTCCCATCCGGTCAGGTGGATCGCTTCCGTTCCCAGCAACGCGAAGCGACCCAAGCCGACCCGTACGTCAGCAAATGACTGCAATGCAGGCAGCAGCAGCAGCAGCAGCACAAACAGAACTGCTGGTAGCGAACACCGTGGCCCTCTACCTCTACGATCAACACCACCACCAGCACCAGCACCACCACTACAACGCCAGAATGAGAGGGCTGTGCGATGGGACTGGACGTACACACGCGGACACCTAGACACACACAGACATGAGATCAGCCCGAGGGAAAAAAAAAGAGCTATCCGACAAACGGGCCGACTGGGCGACCGCTAAGACAAGCAGTGAATCGTCGTAGTCGAGAAGCATCGGCCAGAAATCAACCCCCCCTCGAACGACGACGACGACGACGAAAACGAAGCGGAAGGCGGAGAGGAACAGCCGCCGCGAAGCTTCAGCATTCGGCGACCGAGCCAACGTGAGCCGAAGTCAGGGATCGAGCTCGGGGAAGCAGGCGGCGGAAAAACGGAAAAGCAGCCACACAGGAAGTGCGAATTTAAATCCCAGTAAAGAAAACGTCTTCTTCGAAAAATATTATCATTCGACTTGCTCGGCGGCGGCAGCAGCAGCAGCTGCGGCGGCGGTGGCGGCGGTGGTGGTGACGACGAGTCTCGTTCGTAAGCTCGAGGGTTCGATGACATTCTGACAGACGGGGATCGATAGAACAGTAGAAGATTGAGGGAAAAAAATGAGAGAGAACAACTCTACAGGAGAAATTCTGCTATAATCTCATTGAAGTCAAGGGGCTAGCTTCTCGTCAACGAAGACTACATTGGTTGGTTGGTTGCGTCATCTGGGGCACGCTGATGACGTAATGACGATTTAGGGACTCTCGCCCCGCCCCCCCCAAAACCTTCGATGACAGCCACAGCCGAGGACAGTCGCGTACCGACCCTCTCGAAGCTATGCCATCCCGTTCAGCCATTTCGCTCAGCTGGACGTTTAATACGTGCCCGGGCGTCTACGTATCTATGATATACGTATATTCCACTTTCAGTTTTCGGTGTTAAGGCAATTACGCTATCAGAACTGAGAGTGGTAAAAGTGAGTGTTCGAGGAATGAATACTAAGGGGCAACGACTTGACTGTAATTGAAATATCTAATCGTTTATCTGGCCAGCCAGCCAGCCACTCGATGTGTCTGCGTGAGTAGCGTGTGCCGCATCGCATGTGAATGAATAACCTATCTGCCTATCTTTGTGTGTGTGTGTGTGTGTGTGTATTTGTACAATACATGAGTGTACCTAGATGGCCAAGCCCACGCCGTGGCCCATCCCTCGGTCTACGGTGTCGTCTCCCTGAGGACAATCAGTGCATTCGTGCTACGAATGAATCGTGCTAGATACACCCCTCATGTCCGCACCACGAGTACCCGCTACTATTACACTTAGCTGCGCACTCGAAAGAGCGCCACTATCCAAAGTGGCCGAGTGCGAGGACACTGGCAGTCAACAGTCGGCTAGCGGGGCCTAGGGCAGGCCAGGGGCAGGTCCGCAGGACGTAGGTCCTGCAATTCGTCAGACGAGACAGACTGGTCAGGCGGGCACGGAAGAGTGAGAGAAACAGAGAGATGGCGAGAGACAGGAGTCCCGAGTGGGAGGTGCGCGGGAAAACACTCAGCAGGCACGTACATCATGCATATACATACATACACATATTTGACAGGGTAATTATCGAATTTGGGAAAAATAATCCGGTGTGGGATCGTTGTGCCATTATCATGCTGTCCCTGATATTCACTAGAACAGCTAGAGGTGAACGCATAAAATGCCCACTCGTAGAACGGGTAAACGCTGTACACAGCAGCAAATGCGAATTGGCGCTTTTTCTCATCGTTCTCCGCCAATGTTCTGCCTTGCTCAGGCACCCACTCTCAATGGGCGCAATACGAATACCGACCAACCTACAATACACGCAGGGGGCGGCGGTTGGGGGTGTATTACCTGTCGAAAACGACGACTTCGGCCAGACTCAAGTCCCACGTGACTCGGAAACACGATGATAGCACGGATAGGCGAAATTCACGCATACATCCACGGTACAACAAGCCCCGACTTGGCTAGGAACTGCTCCGTGATGATACAGTCGCGCTGTCACTGAGATTGTGTCATGTAGGAGAGAGAGGATATTTGTTTTCCTTTGCTGGGTCAGCCGTTGCTTCCATGAATACAACATATACGAGATTATATGACTCATCTCTATAGCTCGCTCTCTCTCTCTCTCTCTCTCTCTCTCTCTCTCTCTCTCTTCCTCTCTCACCCTTGAAATCTGTCTCTTATCCGTTGGTGATTCTGCTACCCAGATGTCTCTGTGAGTGGATGTTTGTATTTAGCATTGTTATACATATTATGTTACCTAATAGAGGATCGTTAAGGTCAGTTTGTTATAATACCTGAATGGTGCTTTTGGAGCATGTTGTTATTTGGTTTGTCGATAGTAATGTATACATCGAAGTCATGCACATATATATATATATGTAATAAAATAGTTTGCAAAACACCAACCTATATCTGTGTGCGTTGTGTTCACCCATACGACATGATATTTAATCAAGCCAAGTGGCCTAACACACGAGCGTGTGTTGATCTTGATCCGAATCACAGATTGCTGACAGCCAACGAACGAGACGAACAGTCGCAATTCATCATAATAGAATATTAACAGCCGCCAGCACAATTAGCAATATATCCGAATCTCTACATATATATATATATATATATATATATATATATATACGCCGGTAGATCTGTGCATGTCCATTGTGAGATCTCTAGGCAGTGACACAATAAAGATTTTACAATGTGATAATGCCCTAACAACACCCGTAGTGATCTGTGCCGGCGAACCGATTGACTTCGTTGTGATGCCTCCGCATCGTCTCCAGTTGCTCCTTGTTGTTCTCGAATCCGCATCGGCCCACCCGCGCACAAACACACCTTGGTCAGCCAGTAGCTTCGCTAGTCTGCACGGGCCACGCTTTCGGATCGATACATTGCGTCTTGTTTTAAGGCGGGCCATCCCGTCGCAGACGGGATGGTCTACACGACAACGGGGGCCACGGTGACGGCGACCGCGTCGGCTCGCCAGGCTACTAGCTCCTGTGGCACCAGCAGCCGCAGGCCCTCACTAGCATTCCGTTCCTCCACTAATGAAGATGATTAGGACATGGATGAATGCACTAGGCGCTCGCTCGCTCGCTAGCTCGCACTCACGCTGCCATCCAACTGCAGCCACCTTGCTTGGGGGGATGACAACCACAACAGTGGTGTACCTACCGCTTCGAAAAGTAGTTGTAGTTGCAGCTTGCTTTAGTATCATCATACCCTTAGCCTAGCTATCTGTTAGCGACGTAGCTATTATAGGTGTGTAGCTGGCAAGGCAGCTACCACGCGCCCAGCAGCCTACACGGCCAGACGATTCCGTCTGTTATTACCTGACGTGTGTATGTGTATATATATATATATATATATATATAATACTGATGTTGATAATGTTCTGCTGTCTCAGCAATTGTTGCTGCTGCTGCTGCTGCTGCTTCTGCTGTTCAAACGTTGCTTGGCTGTTCGGATGGACAGTCGGCACCTGATCGAAAGCCGCCGTGGGCGCCGCCATCGCTTCTTGTTGCTGCTGGTTGGCGCCGGGGTCCCCCGAAACGTTTCGTCCGCCTAGGAAATCGTTTGTGATCACCACCCGGTGCCCAACTTATTACAACCCATTGGCCTCCAGCAGCAGCAGTCGCCACATAGAATTGGCAGTTTGTGAGAATCTGTCCCTGTTCGACATTAGCAGCAACAGCAGCGGCGTTGGCGGCGGCGGCGGTAGCTTCATCGCCGGTAACGGGCAATAGAAATGGCACATCAGCAAGCAGTAGCGCAGCAGCGGCCACAACGACGTCAACATGGAAAACAAACTTGCAACTCATGCAGTTTAATGAATTGCTTCGCCGTAATGACCCGACCGTGATCCTCCCATTGGGTATTCCGTTTAATGGAAGGGCCCAACGAGTGAGGGTGGCGCCATCGGCTCGCTGGGAATACCTCGCCTACGCCCTATTAGTCAACGCGTATTATTCGACATCGGGAAGAGACGAAGTGGCGGCTCCATCAGCCGGCGCCGGCGCCGCGGCCGGCGTCACACAAACGGACCAATCAATCAGTCAATTTCATCAGTGGTACGCCGCCGGGCAGAAGCCGTTTCTATAATGTATAATATATATATATATATATATATATATGTTTATTGTCATAGCGCCTAATGCCGATGTCGTCCGACACCGTCATCTCATTCGATGTCAGTTCGGGGGGCTAGGCGAGAAGTCATGGGAGAAATACACGAGGTTTTCAACTTTAGCTGATATCAATACCCACATAGAGAAGAAATAGTGAAACATAATCTGTCAGTTGCTTCTTCTGTCTTCATCGATCGTTGATTGTACCCGACGCGACGGGACGCGACAGCGACCTTACTTATTATTCTACTAACGAACCTGCTCTATTCAATTCAAGGGAGCGGCAAAATCAAAACTGTACCAGCCGAATCAGCTCGGTATTCAATTTGTAATAGAAACTTATACATTTCGTTCGTTGGGTTAACTTTGTAATGGTGAATTTGTAGTGGTCTTTTAGAGACCTCGTTAGAGGACGAACGGAAACCTAACAGGTTTTGAAGTAGATATTCGTCATGGACGAGTGGCAACCACAGTACTAAGCTTTCTTTAAGAAGCCATATACATCTATTTATTTCTATAAACCTTGAAGGCCGCTGTATATGACTTCAAATCTTGGCGCGTGTGGCCTTCGTTCCTTCAGGTCCAATTCGAAGCCTTGTTTAGGCCATCTCCAGCAATAAAGCGGGAGAGAGAGAGAGAGAGAGAGAGGGCCAGTAGGAGAGAGGGGGAACGAGAGTCTTGTAGCGCCCTCTATCAGATGGCTTTCGAGGGGGCCTCTCTCAGAGTATGTCCTATTTCTCTAGTCAACCACAGGGGGCGCCACCGACCTGCTCAGGGATTGTACTCAACTTACTCTGATTTACATCGTATGAAAACACAAAATGCTCCGCCTACCAATCAGAGGTTGACTCTCGTTCTCCATATATCGGCGGCCACCGCTGAATCCTTCCTTGTCGCTAGCGGTAATTTAACCAATCTCAATGGCGTTAAACTCGACCCGTGCAACGTAACAGCTTAGCCCGTTCCCATTTGAGGAACGCTCCCGCTTGTTCGTCGCCCGGGAAGATCCGTCCACACTCCGAATCGGCAATGGGAAAGCGCCGTCGAACAAAGCGCTGCTAATATGTAAATATTAAAATCCCCGTGAACAACAACATTGCACCCCTGACAGATCTGATCCCGGTCGGTCGTTGCTTTGCCCGAACACAATGATTGTCTCACGCTAGCCTCGGGGAGAGAGAGAGAGAGAGAGAGATAGAGAGAAACCATGTCGATAACACTTTAATGTGAGAAGCCATAGATTAAACGCAGCCTGTAAATATGGTCGCATACAGATACACGCTGGCGGAATGTACACACGTCGACACATCTATGTTAACACATAGCAATCCCGGCCGACGGTATCTTTGCGGATACGTTTGCATACGGGCAGCTATGAGATAAGCAATATTAACAATGGCACCAAGCAGCGTTGCAACTGTCTGGCTGAAAAGGACAGACTTCATTGTCATGTAACATGAGTAAGAATTGTAAAGCAAGTGGGAGAGAGTGGGAGAAAGATAGGTAGAGACAGAGATATCGATTTATATATAATGATCCTCCGATTCGCTGACGTATTTAGTCAGTTTTAAAAGGAATCACTGTTATTCACGGTTGGCAAACTGCTCAGTGCTGTGCATACGGCATCCTTGATGCTGTTACAGCTACGCAAAAAACGCGAACGCATACGGTTTTGAGAAAGGCGATCGGTCTCGGCCGGAGGCAGCTCCCCTGAACGAGTTCGCCCGAACCTTTCCGATGGCTTTCGTTGCATTGAAGACCCGCTCTCTCTCTCTCTCTCGCTCTCTGTCAGAACGAAACGGCGCCACTATCAAATAGTCAACGTTTGCTCACGCAACCGGTATGTTCTCGACCGAATTGTCGGAGGCAGATTGTCTTCGGCGTTTTCAGTGTCGCACTTAAAGAAGTTGTCGTTGCTGCCAGGCGCCTTTGCTTCTCCAACCGGCCTTGCCGTCCGCGCGGTATACACCTGATGGGTCCAGACATGCCGCCGTCGCACAGAGACAAAGGGTCGCCAGATGGTAAATGTGAACGAGAGGATGATTGTTGAAGCGGCGATCATAATGGTAAAAACAGTGAACGGGCAGCGGGCAGGGTTTTGAAGTCGACTCGGCTAACCGCTCGGGCCCTTCGTCCACTGACCATCAGCCTCCCCATCGAATCCGCACTCGCCAGAGCCGAATGCCACCAAACAGACGCCCCTACAAAGGCCGGCGCGTTACATTAGAAGTCTCTGTACATCGAGGAGGAAAAAATGCCGAAGGAAGTCGGAGATATAGGGAACGAAAGAAAGGGAAGTATACGACTTAAATCGTTCGCTCTAAATCATATTAAAAGAACATTGGGCTTCGTCCGCCTCGCTTTCCCGGTCTCATTTTTTTTTGTTGAAAGAACGATTATTATCGCCGTATAATATTATATATATATATATATACACACACCAGAGCCAGTGCGCCGCAGAGCACTGTGATCTCACAGTTCATCGCGAGCAGTGACGGTTGGGGGAGGGGGCGGCAGCGGGGGCAGTAGCAGCGCTCAGAAGACCAGTACCAACATGAAGAGTCATCCATTTGCTCGATGCCCAGTGACGATTGGGGTCCTCCAGCGCGCTGCTGGCGATTGTGACTGCCACGGACGGCTATTACAGTATCAGATACAAACAAATATAAAAACGGTTCTTCTGCAGGAACGCCGAGAGCATATCATCATCGGCCATATGTCCGATATGTCAGAGTAGTTCCACCCCGTTGTTCTCGCACTTTCTGGTGGTGACCCCCAGTGACCGTTTCGGAGGGGGCCAATGAGGCGACAATGAGACACAGATCGAATGAACATGGCCCGTACGGCCGAACGGCGGAATAGAGCCTGGCAGTGTGTGTCGTCCACATAAGGCAGATGTAAGCGACCAGACGTGCTGGCCAGGGTCGACTGGGACGACAACTGAATGAACCGTGCGCCACGAACTTTGAAGGAGACACTGATTGTGATTTACTGTTAATATACGATACGATACCTCACTCCGACTTCTGCTCAACAGTGAAGGCGCCGTTCGCGTTCACTAGGTTGTCCAGCCTCAACCACATATGAGTGCGTGTGTGTGTGTATTGACGTGCGTCTCAATGACTATCTAACCCGCATCCGACGTATTCTCCGTCTGAGTTTCCTCAACTTTCGTGACTTGCTTGACACTGGTATCAACAGCAGCGGCAGCAACGGTAGCAGGCACCGACACAACAGCAGCAACAACAACAAAAAACAGCAACAACGGAGGCTTAAGGGCACCGTAGGATCTCGTCCGCCTTTGTGATTTTGCTGAGCAGACTCAGTGCCGTATAGCGGGCACCAACAGAAATGACACTAGCAATAACACTGTGCAGCCGTTGTCGTTGCTGAACGGGAGTAGCGATTCGACTTACGAAGTCCGACAATACGCATCGAGTAGGGCCGTACCCGACATTGTCATTCACACAGACCCATCAAAAGCCATATTCGTTGTCATTGACGTTAAGGCCGCCGTTCGCTCTCTTCCCGCCAGAGCGGAATCCTCCTCCGCCCGTCCGTCCGCCTGCCTGGCTGGCTGTTGACCGAAAGAGCACGTCCGACGTCGGCGGTGGCGGCCACGGCGCGTACCTCGGGTATCGACAACTCTCGGACTGATCATCTGTGTACGCCTGTTGCTAGCTACGTTGTCGACTGCGTTTTCGCCCCTTTAAAGTTGTCCACATCGACACTACGAACAGAGGCGATAGTGAAACGCTCGCACAATTCGGCTCGTCGATTGTGTCAATCTTCTCCGGCTCTTGCCGAGAGGGCGACTCGTTGTGGGCGCTTCCTTCGACCAGAAGAAAGTTGTGCGTCTTGGTGGCGTGGGAGCGGTAGATATTACATGAGGCTCATTGATGCCTCCTTATTATTGGCTCTCTTCTACGGCTCAGCCGTTTCGAGCACGCGGACCCGAAGTGGGCTGTCCTGTTGCTGTGCGGCTGTTGCTGGCTAGGCATTGGTCCGGCTGGCCGGATGGGCCCATGGACACGGATTCGTTATGTGTGCGTATGTGTCTGTGTATGAGCGTTTGTGTGCTCTTTCATTCCTGTCAAAGTGTCTTGCCGAGGCCTTACCCAACTGCTACTGTCTGGCCACTGAAACGGTGGAGCATCCATAGTGGCATTCATGTACTATAGTAAACGTTTGAACATTTCACATCTCCAAAATGTGTGTTTTGTCGAAGTAAAGACGTTCGATGTCCAGCAATTGATACGTTGTCAAAGACGGCCGACTCCGACGATCGCCGATAGATCCTCTCCAGCGGATGCGGCGCGTCGCCTCTACTGCTGGCCACCGTTGAGTAGCAACAGATCAATGCTGGTAACCAGCTACCGGCTGGCCCTCTCCTGTGGTCGAAACGATTCGTCCATTTCTCGCGAATCGTGACCAACCCATTGGGCCAATGGAAACGTGAAGGAAACGTCCAGCCTCCAGCAGCGGAGTTGTAGCTGAGATAGACGCGGACCTGCAGTGGACCTCGTGCAAGATCAGTTCGGCAGTCCGGGTGGCGTTCCCGACAACGACGAACATGATCATGGCTCGGCACGAGTTGGCTGCCGGCTAGCGAACCGATTGTGTCAACACCTCGTTTCGAAGATGACGCTGCAACTGCAACGGAGAGCAGCTGGGGGTGGTTCATTCACCCTCCACCCCCCCCCCCCACGAAAAATGAATTAAAGAATGAGGGAGCCAGCGCCATCACTCCTCTGAGAGGAACGGCGTGAACGAGGTGCTAAATGTATCCTGTCCACATCACCCGACATGCGACAATAAAACCGATACATATAATGGAAAGCCAACAAGGCTGGGCACGACTTACGAAGCAGATTTTGCGCTGAATGAGCAAGCAACAATGAGCGAATGATTTGCCTCTTTCTCACAGTTATTATACCTTATATGCTTACTATAGTTAGTGCAACATGAATGACCAATCGCTTGGTCCGTGCGAGGCTTCGTCCTCCAATCTGTCACCCGTCGAAAGGGAGAGAGAGAGAGAGAGCTAGCAACACTAGTTCAATTGTTAAATCAGATATAGATGAGACATTATATGTAGATATCATGGCGATTTTGTCCGAAAGAAGAGGCGCTAAAGAGACAATGTGTGTCTACTCTGCTGGCCATCGGTCAGCGCTGGCAACACCGAGGAGCGGTGGCGCATTTGTCTAGCTGCTGGTGCTGGTGGTGGTGGTAGCGGCAGCAAACGGCAGCTACCGATGATTCGCGCATGGTTGCGTCGTCCTGCAGGTAACACTTGCCTTGACCTCGGATATAGGTAGCGTGTGTCCCAGGAGCATCAATCTATTTAATGCTTGTTGGTGTACTTGTCGAAACAATGGAGGTATAGTGTCCGGGGAGGAACGGCTGATTAGAGTTGTTCATTATGTTAAAATGGAAGATTTGACAACGATGAAGAACTCCGATTTTATTTTGTGCAAACTCACCTAGAGATTTAAATGTATGTATGTATCTATATCTTATAGCATGATATCAGCTGTTTGCTGGCATTTCATGCGGCAGCACTTCGATATCGCAGTCGATATAATACTTTTTCTTGCGCATATTTAATAAATCGCTACTATAATGGATTTAGTTGGTATAATATTTCGCGAAAAACCCTCTCTAAAAATCAACCATAGAGCTATAGCACCGCAACGTTTACTTCTTGCCAATTGATTACTTCGAATGATTAAGAGCATTTCATATATATATATATATATATATACATATATATATATATATTTATAACAGTAATTACCCCTACGTGTGTACTAAAGGAAATAGCATACCCGACCCAGGACCGTAGATTGTGGACCTTTATGATGGAGCGCGCAATACACTGTTTGCTCTTCACTGATTTACGAGTTGGCTCGTTGGCTGAACGCTGCTCAACGAAGTCTAGTTACTCATATATGGTTGGCCCCTCAAGTCGACCAGGCTAGCTGCTTAAATCTGCTCGACTTGGGTATTCAAGCCTTACCACGAGACGCTAACCGTCTCACCAATACACAACGACAATACACGACCACCAAGGCAACACACCACCCAGGGCAAGTGACTTCAAAAGCGGGGCGCAATGAAGAACTCGCTCCGACGGCGAACGAATATCCAAGGGGTCTCTATAAGCTGCTGGCCTTTCTCGACGCACAGCCCGCAATGCACAAGGCGAGCAAGCACACACTAAACAATGCGAAGCGCTGATTGTTTCGCCCTGACCGTACGCTTGACTTTGGATCTCCGACCCGGCTTTGAAGCTCTTCAACAATCCGACCCGCAGATCCCCCCCATGGCGGGCTCCCTAAGGCAGCGGGGAACTGCCGCCCCTCGGCGTACGTTATTATATGTGGCAGTGGCTGCAAGTAGCAGGACAGTTTGCCCCCCTCCGCCCCCCCCAACCCCCCATGTAATGATGAGGCTGAACAACATGGCTTGTTCCTCTATAAATCTTAATCATTGTGAAAGTGCCGCGGTCCAAGTGGGGGTAATCTGTATTAATTTGTGGCTTTCGCCGAGAGTGCCCTCGACGAGCGGGGTCGCCTTAGAGGAAGGCCCTTAATTAAAAATAGCGCACGCATGCACGCTGTACAGATTGAAATAGGCATCTTTGAATTTTTTTTTCCTCTTCCCATTCGTGGTATCAATCTGTCGTTTTAATACAAAAATCGTTGTGTGAATCACCTAGACGATAACTGTGAGACGAAACTGAGGTGATTTAGGTGTTCAAGCACTTTGAACGCGGAACAAGAAGTACACCATTTTTCTTGGATAACCATATTAACTCTCTCTCTCTCTCTCTCTCTCGCTTCCCTTCTTGGACAAGGTATTATCTTTCGTACTCAGAGGAGCTAGACTTACCCCTTAGTTTGTTTAAACTCGAATCACCATTTCAAGAAAGAGACATAAGTTCGGTTTTATTTTGACACTCATTGATTCATTGATTGATATGAACCTACAAACAAATCTATTCCGGCATTCTTTTCTAGTATTATCGCTCTATGATGATTATTATTATTATTATTATCATCATCCTTCCATGTGCGCAGATTACAGTGAGGCTTCTAACCCAGCGTTTTCGAAGAACATCGTAATGTGCATATATTATACCTGTGCTACTGGATCAATTTCAATTCTGACAAAAGCTAATTAGTCGAAATCAGACTGAGCGGAGCAACCAATCTACTACACAACGGGGTGAAATCGCCAATACGGGGAAATGGGCTCTGTGCTCCTGTTTCTGCTTCTGCTGCCCCCACCACTGGTGCTCCCCAGCAGTTCCCGTATCCGTCTATGGCTGAATGGGATAGGAGATGCTATATGTTCTCCCATACACGAATGCTTGATGCTCTAAAGCAGCTCGTGAGGACCGGCGTGGCGGAGGCCGAGCTCGAGAACGAGGTGGAGGAGGTCATTGTCAAATAAGTGCTGGCTGCTTTCCGGTCGGCTGCGAACGCTCCAAATGTGGAAATGCTGGCTGTGACCGTCTCCTCATTTGAATGCGAATGAGAGGTATTGGAGCAAGTACCTGCTGGAGTTCGGTGCATGCATAGTGTTAGTGCCATATGAGGATAGATAGGCGATATAGCATAAGCTAATATAGTCGTCGGCATCTCGAAGGTGGGTTGATTCAACTCTCGTCTCAGTTCCGTCGACTCCGCAAGCTTGCAAGGAGACCCTGCTCAGGATTGAGGGATTCTGGCAAGGGCTGGCCGCCGCGTTCTAATACGGGTATCATATCACCTGTTTGCCATAACACCGATAGGATAGTGACCCCCACCGCGATGCGGAGGTCGCTGCCGGCCGGGGGAGCGATACACAGGGCAATCGTCATGACATCGTAGTGAAAATGATCAGAGGAAGGTACAAACGCATGGTCGTGTACACCGAGTGAGTAGGGGTGCCCTAGCTCCAACGGGAACATTGGCAGGGGGTAGCCTTCGAATTCGAACTGCACCTGCGCTTGTGTGTGTGTGTCTGTCAGCCTCTGAATGAGCGTGTGCGTGGACAAGTTTGCTGTACGACGCTGGTTGTTGCCCGGCAATGTTGTGTCGCTTCAGAGGAAGAGGAGAGGAATCGGTCTAAGGTATTGACGGGAAGAATTGAGGCAAGGGCGCCTAGATTGGGTGGGTTCGTTTAGGAGCTTGGTGAGTAGGAAGTGCCCGCCTGCCCGAAGTGCAAGTGAACGAGGGGGCCAATGAATGAACGAACGAACGAACGAGTGAATGAAGAAATAACAGCACCCCCGACAACCCCAGGGGGGAGAGAGAGAGAGAGAGAGAGAGGAACGAGGCTCGAGAGCAGGGAGAGAAAGCGACTACCTTCCAGCCACCTACCTCATAAGAATGAAGCGCAATGCAAATCAGCGGCGGTAATCGAGAAGTTATTGCCCGACCAAAAGCACAGGCAACGATCGGGAGGAAAGGCGGACCCAAGCTCAAGACAGGGATTTCGACAGTGCCGGCAGTAGTCGTGGTGGTGGTGGTGGTGAGGCACACCGATGCCAATGGCATCAGAAAGCGCAACAGGCAGAGGTCGACGGTAGAAGGGAGCGCAGAGGCAGGCACCGACCAATATTGCAATCCGTCGCATTTTCGAAGAGTGCACAACGACGAACACTGCCGACTTCACCTTGAGACGGCGCGTGGCATTGATTCACGTTGCGATCAATACGCTGCTCCTGCAACAGCGGGAATAACAGGCACAAATAAATATCCCCATGATACAAGCTCCAAAGGCGGCGGATACAATGAATATTATATATATATATATATGATATTCATTGTATCCGCCTTATATATATATATATATATATATATATACATCAGCGAGGTGCGATATAAACAGGCGATGGAGAGGAGAAAAGATCTGCTGAGATATTGAACTGACGTTGAATAGCTCGCAGATGAAGAAGGGGTATAGGCCGTGAAGGGGAAATTTCTGGCGGTGGTGGCAAATTGGATGGTTCGGGACAAGTCGCAAAGGACACTGGTAACAGACGAGTAATCACATTGTGTCGGCTTGGTGTCATCCAACCGCGAAAAGGGTTGATCATTTTGCGATCATTAGATCAATGTGACACGACACGACTGGTGGCTTGGTGGTGTGTTCGTGTGCGCCTTGCAATCGGATGAGACACGTAGGTGCGCGGGTTCGATCCTCGCCGTTGTACATTTGCATTTAAAAAGGGGGTTGTCCGCCTTATTAAGCAATGCCGAAAGCAATACCTTGGACGTGAGGCAGCCCGGAAAGTCTACCTAAATCAATGTGGCTGTAATCAAAAAGTTCGCGCTGAATAGCTCTATTGGAGAGAGAGAGAGAGAGAACGAACCGCTCCCGAACACAAATCCAAGTTGAGGTCGCTTCTTTACTAATTTCGATCTACGGTCGTTGTCGGTCTGCTCGCGTATGTGTCCGCAGTGAGGCAAGCACAATTTTACCAATGCCGACCTGAATCTATCCTCATAAGCACAGAGTAGTAGGTAGTATTGCCTATGGTCAACCGACCTTCGTTTATAACACAAAGTGTGTGTGTGTATATAGCACAAAAGAAGTATAATATATACTTGAGGCCATAACAGACAGTGATGCATCACTAAACCCTTTGCTGTGCTTAAATCATCGAGTCGCACAAACCCTCGTATCTCGTAAGCGCCGATCTAAACTCACGGACCCATAGGTATCATAACAGATTGAGGTAGGCTTTCCAGTTGTGTACCACCATCAGCTTCATTGTGCTTGCTGTACCGTCCCATCCATCCCTTCCTATTAGGTATATGGGTCTAAATCTTCTCGTTAGACATTCGTCTGTGTGTGTGTCTAACTGACTTCGGATAGATTCGTCGTCTGCGCATTGCTCTCCTATGTGTGAGCTTGAAAACGACCACCCGAAATCATGGCATCCCGCGCCGCCGCCGCCGCCGCCGTTGAATCAGAAGACTGGACTCAAAGACCCGGCGGACAAAAAGGGAGCCTTTCTGGGCAGCTCCGCCGGAGACGCCGGCGGCGGCGGCGGCGACGACGACGACGGTAGTGTTAGTGGCGAAGTAGCAGAATAGACGTCACCGCGATGTTGCTACAAGAAGAAGCTCCGAAGCCGATCGTAGTTCCCCGCTGTCGCCACCGCCGCCGCCGCCGTCGCGCTTATGAACAAGCGTCTAAGGCGTATTCGTGACCGGAGCGCTAAACGCTGCTGTTCGACAGTAGCTGACAGACCCCACTCGCTAACCAGCCAGTCACGAGCATGATCGCTGTCGCCTACGAACAAGAGCTAACGGCAGCGGCTGCCATTTTGCCTCTCTGGTGTTCATCGCGTCTGGGGTGTTCAATTATCGCCCAAAAAAAACCAATTGGCCCTAATTCAAGGCAAATAAACAAAGTCCTCGTCAACTGTCCTGCAGTGTTTTTTTTTGCTCCTCGTCGCCGATGTCTCCTCGTCATCATCGTCGTAGTCGGACGAGTGACACGGCGATACGAATGGCGGGGAGATAGAAATCGAATCTCGTAGGGTCAAGGCTGACGGAGTGATGCGGATGCTCATTTGTAATCGAAGAGACCTGTCAAAGACAAATACGACGACGAGGGAAATGGTTCAGGCCGGGTTAATTTGGTTAGTCCTCCGTCTTCGTTAATTGGTGGCTTCGTTCATCGTGGTGTTTGCACTGGGCGTGATATATATATATATATATATATATATATGCGCCTGTGTATGTGTACTGTCTGGGTGTGTTGATGCGGTTACATAGCAAGCGCACAATTTCTAATTATCATCATGGCTGCAGTGCGAGGATTGTTTCAGAGCGCAACCAGCAATTAAAAAATTATAAACGACCTTTTGAGTTGTTGTTTTCTGTGCGTTCGTCGAAGCGGAAATGGTCACACTATTACGACTACTACTACAACAACAAATAATAATAATAATAATAATGGCAACACATTTGTACATTTTGTCACGACTGACTAAGTGGATCACAACCTGTATTCCTACCTAACGCTTAGCACGCCACAATTTTGTTCTTGAAGCCAATGATCAGAAGGTGTACGTAATGCCGTCTGCATTTGTCCGTCGTGTCAGCAAAACGATGCTCATTTTTCGCAGAACGAATTCTACCCTCTCTCTCTCTCTCTCTCGTCGTTACTGGAACTCTTCAGCTCGATGCTTATATTATAACAGATCGCTCTTCAATATTCTCTTCGGCGAGTAAATCTTATGTGTGTGCATTCAATAAAGTCTAAAATATTGTATATGCCTTCCGCCGTTCGGCAACTACTGTCTGACCGTATTGACAGCTGATCGCTGGACGGCAACAGCCAGGACCGCCGTCGCCGTCGCTGCCGTTGCAGCAGCACAGTTCCAAGCACTTGTCAAAATTGACCCAGATGATGTCGGACCAAAAGCTTCGTGTGCGAGTTCCACTGTGGGGTACGCGGTTCTGCTTTTTCCGTGTACTATTTGCGTCCACGGTGCTGTTCGCTATCTCGACTGCCTCGTTCACTTATGTCAGATATCACGAGGTGTAGCGACGTCGCGGGCATAACAGCCGAGTTGAGAGGGGAGGACGCTTCATCGGGTCAAGGTAGCTATCAAGGCGCAAGTCGCTGAATGGGTGAAATGGTTTATATGTATTATGCTCACGGGTTGACATATGTATATCATGTAAGGTGAACGTCGGGCAATCGTTGCTTCACGATCGAGTCCGATTTAGAAGACATGAGTTTTGAGAGAACCACAGAATTCTGACAATATGCGAAAACCCGCTCAAACCGGCGTGGTCTGTAATGGTGAAATGGTAAATACCTAACAACAGTAACATGGAACACCTATGGTCCGGCTTTAAGAACTGCGCATAGCTCGCCGAGCGCATGGGAGAAGCACATATTGATTGAAGCTCAAAATTGTCCTATAAAGCTGCGTCTGCCAGTATCGAATCTCGTGCACACATTCAACTGGGTTCTTATCGCGCACGAGCGATATCCCGATGAGGGATAACCCGAGCCTCGCCCCCCCAGTAAAGTAGCTTCGACAGACCAGGGACAGATAACGCCACAATCGGCCTACCCTCAAGTTAGCGACAAGATAACCTTATGTTATCGAGCAAGGCTATCGCGGTACAGCCACCCGGTACACACACCCCGCCCACGATACAGCTGTTCCACCTGCTACCATTCTCTTCCACATTCACCCCACAACATCAGTCTTCTCAGACAGGGGACGAACTACGGTGGAAACAATGCACACACAAACACGCTCGCCCAAATGCACTACGAGATTCTATTATCATCATCATCTTGATTCCCTCCTGCGCCACCTTGTCATAGCGTATGTCATGTATATATATATATATATGGGAACATATCGACGACAGGACATTGAATCAATTTCATCAATATCATCAGCAGTATCAGCAACTGGTGATGAGACACCATCAAATTAAGCCTGAGCTAGGAAATAGACCTTCAATGAAATTGACAAATTGTCCATGTTGTTGTTACCACCATCGGCGCCATCGACACCAGCGTCATAGAACACACAATCAATAGTTCACGATCTGCCAGAGGGCTGTTGTCCCTAGGAGCAGTGTCTAATGCCGCATGATGTCGCGTCGAACCCACTTCGCTTTGGCCCGAAACGGTGCATTCGAAGGGAGAACGCCGATTCTCGATGACCTCGTCGAAGTTGTCGAGTGGCCAAGTGTACGCAGCCGAGTTCACCTCTGCACTTTGATGACGGATCTATGGGGGTGGCTACAGGGCGCAGTCGTACAGTCCATCAATCCGCAAAACCTGCCTACCTAACAAGCAGCGTGGAGCTGTAATGCATTTTTCTTAGGCAGCACATCGACAGCAGGCACTTCATCATCGTGGATGTGGGCTATCTATTAACGCGGCTGTCAGCGACGCATCGAATTGGTGACGTTGAATACATTCAACGGTAATTTTATGATCGCCTGATCAACGGCATATGCCACAATATATTGTCCATTAATTTCTTGAAAATGACTGAAAGTGACTTATTGATAGAGAATCGATTCAGTTCACCCTGCCCCTACATGGGGTGCGTAGCGCAGTTGAGCTGATAGACATTTGGTGGCGGTATCTGGTTGACTTCGGCATAATCTCCTGGATTTGGGTAGACCTTGCCGGTTGGCCTTGCGAGGCTACGTCATTCGAATGGAACGCCTGATGCATTAACAAACCGCGATTAACAAAGATGGTCTCAGAGAGTTATCATGCATACGTCCATGTGTATGCTGACCGCGTCTATATAATGAAAATCATATGGGTTCGTGGCAACCCGGTGCAACAATTATTGTCCATCCCTTCAAGTCATATGATGCCGCCCGATACTTCAACATAAATAGAAGCCAGGTATTATTATCATTATTATTAATCATTTGATAATTTATAACTGATTCCATTGATCACGGGAGCGGTTGCCTTCCGCCAGCATTGCAAACCATTTCCACGGCTCACTCTCTGTAATATTATCTGACACAACTATAAGAATTCATAGGCCAGCTAGATATAGTACCATAGGCCGATTGATTACCTCAATATCAGCGTTGGTTCGTGGTACAGCCCTTGTTTCCAACAGCGTTGTAGCTGCTGTTGCTGCTGCTGCTGCTTGGCGCAGTAGCGGCAGTGTCGTTGTGGTGATCATAGAGGTAGCATTATGATTGCTGCTGTTATTATTGTCATCCTTATTCTTTGGCAATAACAATCTATATTATAGAGGCAATATGCGGGGATATTTATGAGTTGCCGGTTGAGTGATCACATGGCACTGGGCATCCAGACCTGCTACAGCGACTACCCCCCCCCACTAGCCTTTGCCCGCCGTTCCCCTCAATATTTCTCTCCCCACAGCCTGGCTCCGGCGAGTCAGCAGCTTCAGCCTCCTGAGCGCCACGCACATATGACGGTATGAGGCCATGATTTCGGCTACTAACCTCCCACAGGTTCTCTGGAGCGGCTGCCAATCGAGGCTATGTTCAATCTCTGATGGTGTTGCATGTCAACCTGCTCGGGGGGGGTAGACAGCACTCGAGTTTGTACTGTATGGGTGTCCAGTACGTGAAAAAGCTATGACTAACATAAACCACTCGCGCTAGTCTGCCGCAGACATGAACTGGAGACACGAACGAACGCCAACTAACTGCGCTCCAGTTTTTCCACCAAGATCCCGCTATGGGTCAAGGCGGTTTTGCTAGCGGAAGATGTTGCCCGTGTAATCGATATATCGAACTAGCGTACTAAAATTCTTCGATATCTCATTTTGCCAACGAGAAAAAGGAAGGGCGAGCCTTCGCAAGTTGGCGTCATTGCACAATATATATATATATATATATATATATATATACACGCTAAAGTGTGCTAGGGATTCGTATACCTTCAGAGCAGTGTACGAGACTATTGGTTGTTAACGATAGATTGGGGGAACAATGCACTTTACGACTATCAGAAATAGCACACACGCGGGCGTGGCGAGGTTTCGAGTAAATGGAGATTTGAAAGTGAACCAGACTCTAAGCGGATCGACAGAGCAAAGATTTAGTGGTCAGACCCTTGGACAGATCCGCCCCCCCCCCCCCCCTGTAAATGTGTGTGCATTTGCACAGGCCCTGCGTGATCAAGTACCACACACCAAACGTTTTGTATTGTTCACTATTTCGCCCTGTATCATCATAGTTCGATGACGTTGACCTAAGCAACCCTACCCGAACATACTAGGCATCTTGTTACATGGTTCCCCCCAGAAACCATTGAATGCAACGCACGGGGCAAGCGCCGACTGTCTTTGCTGTCCTCAGCCGGTGGCAGCCGCGGCGAGTGTTGATAATCCTTCCTCCGACTGAACATCTCGCTATTTCCTTTCCTTATCAGGTTGCGTCGAGGTCGTAACCTTGTCGACGTCGAGAAATAGATCAAGGTGTATATAGATATTCTTCCAGAAACAGCGAAATCGAGGGATGAATTATGTAATTAATTAATTACTTCATTAATGCGCGTTCTTCGTTCCTGCCCTCATACCCCATTCGAGCTGCTTCGCCCACTGTCTGCGTTGGTTCTATCTACGACATCGCCAGCACCTGCACCGCCGTGCAGCAGCAGCAGGAGCGCGTTCTATTCGGAACTCTGTTGGTGTAGCTGCGACTGCTATCGCGATATCATTTCCCGCCAATGGCCCAAACGATAAACGGTTTTACAACGATGAAGCAACGGTGTCTTCCCTTGGGCATTCTCGCGGCGGCGGTAGGCTTCCCCGCCTCGTGCGATCGATCGCCTTTTCGAAGAAGTGTCCGACCTTTTTGCTTCGACATTTCGGAAAATCGGGCAAGCAACACCAGCACGAGGTGTTACGTTATTCCAATTAATTATTTCGTCATTATCATCTTCGTCATCCTCGTCGCCCTCCATACTATATATATATATATATATATAGAGAGAGATAGATAGATAAATAGATAAATATATATACAGAGAGAGAGAGAAAGAGATCTCAATATCTTTCGTCGTGCCGATGTATCTGCGGCGACGGAGGTATCGTGCATCAAACAAAGTGGTGCCGACATTAAAACGGCATTAAACTCGTGAGCGTGTGCAAGCGTGCCTGCGTATGCCTTTGCTGAGCGCGTACATTTGCTTTTCGTCCATGTTGTTGTCTTTCATATGAAATTTGTTTAACATACGTGCCCCTACGTGTTTAATTGCGACAATAAAATTAAAATCGGACACCACCATCACGATCAACGACGAAAAAAAAAGAAATCAGATTGAATAAAGTGGCCTGTCTAGATAGGAGCCCTGGTGAATCTGCGCAGAGATTAGCTCACAGTCGACGAGCTTCTGCTGGTCACATTAACCGATTTTCGCGTCTTACGCTGGCGCAATGGCTGACCGAGGGCCACCTGTTATAAGATGATTTTTCTATGAAAAAAACGCTCTCGGCCGCCAACGACCGCGGGCAGTAACAGCGGCTGCGGAGGCAGCCACATCGAGCGGCCACCGGGCCACGGGCCGCGGGCCAGACAAAAAAACGCCATGATTCTGTTGGGCAACGACAACAATTAACGGCTTCTTCGCCAACTTTGCGGATTTTGCCTCGGTGGGGGCCTGCCACTCATCATCTTAGGGCACGCGATGATACTGAATGATGCTTCGTTCGTCGAAGAGGAAATATTTCATCTCTCTCTTTTTTCCTACCCTTTAAATCAAATATGACATATATAATATATCTATATATATATATATATATACATGTCTTAACAGTACACTCATAGCAGTATGTTTTAATAATGTTCAAACGATAATGCAATCTAATGAATGGGGTTCTAATTTTTTTCGCTACTGCTCGTTATTTGGATGGCGCCTAGCCACTAAGCGGCCTGTCAATGCGGGGCGGCGCAGCGGCTAATTTGATTCGGTGGCCCGAAAGCATCGAACCGCATACGTGTCGTGAGATGGACTGAGTTCATCGTAGCAATCTAAATACGACATATATATATATATATATATATATATATATATATATATATATGTATATATGCGAACGGGATTCTACGAAATGTGTATAAAAAAGGCATAAAATATCAACATCGACGTGGCATTTTAAATACATTTCATCGTCTCGATCGGCGATCATCGACGACATCGTAGGATAAAGAATGAACGAAAAAAAACAACAAGAGCAGGGAACGGTCAAGCAAACGGCTATCAACAAATAGCCACTCTACAGTTTGCAGTCGAATCGTTGCCGCTGCGCTTTACTGTAAGAGTAGTAGCCGAGCTGAACGGGCGAACGGGAGTCGGTGTGGTCCGGTGTCAGCCCGCTGCCAAGGTGCAGCTACCGCAACAAAGATCTGATCTCACAGACTCAGATCTAACTAAGTACGTTATTACACGTCTTCTGTGTTAGTCGCTGCTCTGGATAAACAAGCCACTTTGATGCCTTTTTGGCGCAGCTGAGCGGGCCGTCGCCGGCCAGTGGAGGAAACACATCGCTAATCAGATAAATGTCGCTAGTTAATCTCTTGCCAATGAGTAATTTATACAAGTATACCCTTCTCGCAGACATTGTTACGTGTATCTAAATAATAATAATAATAGTAGTAGTAGTATGGAAGAATTTAGCTAGGAATAATAATTAATTTTAACCGTCGTCATCGAATAGAATCTCCAATATATATATATATATATATATATATATATATATATATATATATATACACATAGACAAACACTTACGTGCGTCAGCGATGAGATTCACATTTACCTCTGTGATAAGCCGAGCGAAAATGGACCCGACACGCCTGTCAACCCGCGTTCGTCCGCTAATGACGCCATCGATTCTATCGTACAGCGTAGTCTACGCGTAGATCGATTGGCAGACAATTGCGTACTGATCATAAAATCATTATTAAGTAGTGATACATAACATTGCGAGTGAGAAAGAAAAACAACACGCGGACGGACTCAGATCGCTTCACAAAGGAAGAAATAACGAGGAACGAATCGGGGGCAGGAGGCTATACAAAGAATGAACGTAAATGCAAAATGTCAGAGACAACACTGCTACGATCGCCAGTATCGCTTGACTTCTTCGCGTCTTCTTCTTTCTGTAAGTTGTCGCGAAATTAAATCGATAAAGAGCGTAACGCCGAGATCAGCAACGGATACGTCCGTGGGAATGAATGCGGTTTTGCCCACAAAGTGGTTCATTGACTCGGAGTAATGGTGTAGTGGGCTCGCCCCTGGACTCTGACTAGGCTCTGGTGTTCAGTCTGTCCATTCGCTTGGGCAGAGCGATGTGGGAGTAGGCGTGAGATTGCCCTCGGACCAGCGGGAACGAGTGCATCGATGAGATCTATACAAACGTCCTCGTGACTTGCGAACGTTGCCGTTAACTCTAACCACTCCTCTATTGGATGCCGCCCCGAGTCTCGACCGATTGCCGGCGTGTCCCTTGCGTCGCCTCACAGAAGCATCAGTGCTACGATGTTTGAGTCGTTAAGTTCAAGTTAGCATATTATAGGTCCATACACACAAATGTATTATATATATATATATATATACATATAATATTTGTGTATATGGACGGTCAAAGTTGTCGACGCGGCAACGCCATTGAAGGCAATCGCAATAAAAATGGACATGTTGCTCTCCACAACAAAGCTCGCCTGAGATCACTTTGACCGCAGCGACCGGCGTTGCCAACTAGATGTGCTGCTACTGCTGCTGCTGCCGCCGCCGCCGGAGGGCTCTCGTCACGAATCGTCACACAATACGTGCAAGGCGGATTGAGAACAAACAGTCAACCATCACCGGCACCGCTCAATAGGGACTTGCAGCAACGTCAACAGTGAGGCGTACATTTGTTGCAATGACACTTCGTCTTCGTGTCCATGCCTTGAATTGTCTGGATTGAAAGAGATGTTCGTTTGACGCCGTGAGAAAATGCTGGAAGAACGAATATACCCGCCTTAATATACCATTGATTTTGTTGTTTTGTGCTATTCTGGCTTCGGCGTTTACATGTTATCTTCTATTCATTTATAAAATAACCGGAAATAATTGACATGAAGTAAACTCACGCCGATATTACACTACACAATTTGCGGGGCCAATGAAAGAATCCGTTCAATGAATGGCTGACCGAATCAATGACAGAATGTATATACGAGTATGATTTGCTGCGAAGAACGCCTGTTGTACGTTGCGAAGTTCGTATTTTTTTTCAACATCTACGTTTGTGTTCAGTATTATTATGATTATTATTAATGTCGTTATTATTACACTTGAATGTCCGCAGTTGGAACATTCAACATATGCCTTCATCGAATATGTCTTCATTCACAGGTTGCGCGGATGACAAATCGCGTCTTCCTCCCTGACTCGGTTAAAAAGGTTATTTGTAGGAAACGGCACAAGTGTGGCCCGATCGGTCAATGATTACACTAGTGTCTTGTGTCTCCTCCTATCAGATGAGCATCGTCCCAGCTATTAAACGGAGTTAAGAGGAGTTTTGAGTTCGAAACGTGGCAACGCTGCCGGACAGCCATCTCATGGGGTTAGTTGGGTGTATCCGTATTCACATATGTCTTACACATCGTCTTGTGCATCGGCGTATGCCGGCCAGTCAAGCGACCAAGCCTCTCCATTAAACATTCAACACCGTCACCAGCCAGCAGCAGCGGCAGCCGCAGCAGCCGCAGCAGCAGTTGTAGGTCTTCCTGGCTAACGGTAGCAATCTGACTGCAAACAGCCGAGGAGGTGGGGAACTGCATTCTGCTACTGATGCTGCTAACAGACAAATGTGTGGTCACCTCTTGCGCGGCCATCCTGGCGGGGCCTAAACACGGGCCGGCGGCCACGCAGCCGCCGCCGCCGCCACCGAGGGAAGCCGCCACCGCAGCGGCTGCTGTAGCAGGTGCAATTGGCTGGAGAACATTAAGAGCGATCTGGCGAAGACGCTTGTCCGCTCGCTTGGTGCGGGCCGATGGCACGAGTCGCTGTTATCTCTCGCTCGAGTGTGTGTTGTGGCCTAAGCCGCGCCGGCGGCTCGCCACTGCACTCGGTCCCATCGCCACCGTCTCTACCACTACGGGACAGCTACTACTATTACGACCAGTCTCTCGCGGTCTTCCTCGCAGGCCCGTGCTCTTCTCAACAGCTGCTCTTGAGTCCCCTGCGATTGCCGAGTCTCTAGATCGTCGTTCTGCGACCGTTGCTGCTGCTGCTGCTGCTGCTGCTGCACGGGTCGAGCAGCGGAGATGGGGCGGCGGTGGCCGTTGATAGTCTACGCATAGTCATCCATCTTCCGCCACACCACAAAACTATCAGTGGCTAGAAAGACGGACGGTAGCGTATGTGGCGACGATTTGCCCCCCTGCTAACGTGTCTATAACCCAATCGTTACCCTGCAAATAGCAGGAGATCATCACGTTTAGCGGAAACATACTCGAGCCCGACGATTCGCCTAGCCGATCTGCCGCTGATAATATCGACAACCCCCCCTCTCGTAAAATCGATACGATGTAGCAGTTCTCACCGCCCGTTCTCGCCGTTGCTCGATTATAAAATAGTCGTCATATGTATATGGAATAGTATTGGTTTTAGCTGGGTACACCGCCTCCTGGTACTGTGTGCTATGAGCTCTATAGGGTAGCGCAGATTTTTTGAGCGATACACGGGTCCGGTCTATGTGTCCCCGCAAGCGCTGAAAAATACAAGCGAGACAGCGACTAGCCAAGAGAGCGAGAGAGAGAGAGAGAGTCTGACAGTGCAATAACCGCCAACAGTTAAAGATGCCAACTGCATGTCGGCTGTGAATGTCGTATGAAGGAACTGACGACGCGAGTTGGAATAAATAAATAAATAAGTAACTAAATAATAATAATAATACATTCATTTTCACCCGCTTCGTATTATGTACACAGAGCTCTAATGCGAAATAAATATGATAATTGTTTGGCCAGCTATTATACACCCTGGCGTGCTCTCGGTCCGATATTGTTGCATACACGCACCTCTATCTAGGAGCAGGCGCAAAGAAGAACGCTTGACAAAGACAGCCTTGCTGAACACAAAGCCAACTCGTGTGACTGCTTGAGCTTGAGGGTTAGCAGTCGAACGACATTAGGAACATCAGTGCTCGGTTACCAGTTGATGCTATATTTCAGTTGCATTTCGATAGTGCTGCATAGTGCTCATTCCCGGGCGCGCGTTCGCTGCTGCTGCTGCTGCGGTGGTGGTGGTGGTGTTATCGCAGCCCCGCCGCACAGAGACGTCTCTTTGTCCGGCAGTGGCGTCCAGGAGA
The DNA here is from genome assembly GCA_019614645.1 of Stratiolaelaps scimitus. NCBI lineage: Eukaryota > Metazoa > Arthropoda > Arachnida > Mesostigmata > Laelapidae > Stratiolaelaps > Stratiolaelaps scimitus. Next base: position 2,086,929 of record JABWDB010000050.1, read on the forward strand.
GGCAGGCGTCATAGTTGGTTTTCTACGGCTATAGCATAGAGCGCCGCTATGTCGATCTGTTTTGTCTGTGTGACAACTCTCTCTCTCTCTCTCTCTCGATCTATTTATCTGTCCGTCTCTCGTGAATCACTGGGTAGCTTCGTTTCTGGCTGCGGTTGGCGTCCGGGCCACTGCTCTGTATCTCGCGTAGTCGCGGCATCAGCGAGCGTTCTTGTAGGACTCTCGACATTTGTCCCCTCCTCCCTCAAGCACCCTGGACTCATTCATTGGGCCGTCCTCAGGACGCTGGGCCTTCGTCGTAGGCCAGGCCACCACAGCCCCAACCGGGCCTGCGGTGATCTCTGCTCGCCGCACGGCCCGCTGCCTTTACAAATGTTTGCGTTCCCTCGCCGCGTCATGGTCCGATGTCCGACAACTGCTACTGCCGCTGTTGTTCACCCTCTGTTGCAGCAGCAATCTCAGAAATGATCGTATCGGAATCTTGCCGAGGGCCTTCACAGACGTCTTGACATCGATCAACGGCGGACGCTGATGTTCACCAAGGACGCGCCGAAAAATAAGATGGATACCTAGATATTAACGGCGTACAGGCTAGCAGGCGCATATACACATTTGTCGATGGCGGCACGCTGGTGCCAAGGGGCTGTCGTCAACCGATGGTCAACTTTATCAAATTTTGCATTTATTTTATAATAAATACACGGCCTATATATGCTTTATTCGTTAAATGTTAGTGACAACTGTACATTGCATGGATGCGTAAGCAGACATATGGTAGCTGCATATTTTTTCAAGAATTCATTCTTCAATACATGCTGCAAAATGCTCGCCATTGCTATTTCTGACAGACGAACAGGTTCTGTTTTATAGAGCTAATTTGACTCCGTGAGCATTTTCTTTATTGACGAAACACCTGAGACCGGACCACCACCGCCGCCGCCGGCGAAGCTCGCATGTCGATGGAAGCTCTCGTTAGAATGACGCCAGCGCCACGGTGCCATCCCAGTAATCGTAGTAGCAGTAGGGTATATCCCGTATACACGATTTATATTGTCACATTTATCTTACGCTTATCGCCATCGAATATTGTCCCCGAGCGTCGCCGTTATCGACGATCGCGTTCATTCAAATGAGCCCGCGGGTCCTTTGGCCAAAAAATCTGTCCCTGCAGTCAGAAGCTGAACTTGCCAACGGCGTCAGGTGACATTGTTGCGTTCCGCGATTTCAGCAGCTGTTTTCCTCCTCAAATTGTTCGTCGTTTCACATCACCTTTAGTGTCGCGGTGTGCCGCGACTACTTGGCAACGCTTGGCTGACACTACAACGTACAGAAATACCGCAGACGAGACAGAGAGAGAGAGAGGTCTTAACCCGAACCATAAACAGGAGAGAGAATACGAGCAGGATTTTTTCCCAACTGCAAATCACGCAAGCATTACAACTGATGGAGAACAAACAGATATAGACGGCAGTGGCGGTCAGGAAGGGGTGGAGTGGACAGGTCGAAGAATTTCGAAATTAATTCAATCACTTCAATGAGAGGCGTACATTTGCAGCCCGATGGACAGTGACGCTCTTTTCAACGAATCGAAGCTCGTATCCCATGCAAGCAGCAGGAATCCCTCGAAGATATAGGTGACTGTTGAAATAGCTGAAGGGAAACGTATGTTCGTTGCGTACGGACGAGGACGTCCTCAATAGATGGGGTTACGTTACGTCCTCAATGTAGATAGGGGTTACGTTATACCATAATGTTTTATCTATACCCTATCTCTCTCTCTCTCTCCCTAGACTGTGGTGCAGTGTAGGCCATATCTTATAGCCAGGGGCTGGCTCGGACGCCGAACTTCGTTCGATGACGCTTCATCCACCGAAGCAGTTGCTTGTCAGACATAGAATACGCCCCGTCTTGAAATTCTCTTCAAGAAATTCATGCAGCTTCGTACAGATTCCAGGCGAATCTCCTGCCGGCTGCTGGATCTGAACGGCTGACTGGGGGGGCATATTCCTGCAGCCTCTGTCTATTTATGGCATCTGTGCGCTTATGTTATTACGACACCAATTATCGAGGGATTATCCGCCACCAGAATCGACTGAATCATATACTATTATCACATTGTGCAGGAGAGTAAAATTGATTGGATATTCATTATTTTTGATCGCTAGCCGATAGCCGTTTAATTCAGTCACTCGCTCGCGCACGCACCCGTGCACACCTTTTCACTATTTACGCTCGGTTTTACCGAACACAGAAAGCTGGCTAGCGATCTTGGCGATAGTGGTGCGGTACAACAACAACAATAGTGGAAGTTCTCGTCTGCTTGTGGTTTTCCTGTTCTTGAGGCTGTTGTTGATGACGCCGTTGTTGTTGTTGGTGGTGGTGGTGGTGGTGGTGGTGTTTCTTGTCGCGAAATTTGTATGCATAACCCCGAGCTCATTAACAGGATTATCTGGGCGAACAGAGCATGCACAATCGAGCACAAACAGGCAGACACGCGTTCCAACCCGTCCGCTCGATTAAGTCCGTCCGACGTTGGGTTACGTGGCGCTCATTTCACACGCGGATATCATTCAAAATCACTGCTGTGACTGTTGATCTAGCCAGTTCTTGTGTAACGGCCATATATCTCTCACTCCCTCTTTCATTATATATATAATATATATATATATATATGTATATGTATATATAAATATCATAGTTGCATGTGTCAATATGCGCGTACATTAAGTCTCCATTAGATATGAACTAATGAAGCTCATTTATTAACGGCAAAGCAGCCTGCGTAGCAGAACACGGTCGGTACGCGATTACCCCCCCCCCCAGCGAAAATCTGAGAAGCTCTGATTGATGCCGCTTGGCGGCAGGCGCCGAACAAAGCCGTCGAAATCGAAAGTACGCAACTGCCGTGTGCTCTTCTAGGCAGAAGAAGCATATGTTCAGCTGTGAGGCGAATGAGATACGCGACAAGTCGAAGAGCACTAACGACAATTAAACAAACAAGATACAACGAGTTGGTGCCGAAGTGATCCACAAATCGTCGGTGCATATCAGACGAATACATCGGAATCTGTATTTTGTATTTTCCAGAGATTTCGAGGCGACCTATCGTGTGAGCGAAAACTATAGAACAATTTTATCGATGCCCCGTTGTTGGCCTTCCTGGCTGCCCCTGTCGAACTCAGGGATGTATCCACTCCCGGTGGCTGGAACGAGACTTCGATGCTTATTCCAAGCGTGAAAAAAGTGGTCGATGAACCAAGACCACGGGGGGGCGAGGCATCAGGCCGTTGGACGTGCGTCGTAAACCCAATCCGTTTGTCGGGAAGCGCGCCTTTCGCCTGGGCATTGGGCGTTGTTACTTTGGTTATATAACATTAAGGTCGTACTGTAGCAGCAGCTGGCGTCAACGTAAAGTACGGCGCAGGTGCCTCGTAGAGGGGAAAGAGAGAAGTAGTTCGATTCGCCGACGCGTTAATATGCCGACGTCGAGGCCATCCTCAGCATCGACCCCCCGTGCCATGTTGGTGGAGCTGAACGTGTAACCAGTAGTTTGTGTTATATGACCGTCGACGTGCGTTCTTTCTTCTGACCTGCTGGATTCGCGCGGCGGCCGGAACCCATTCGCGCACCTGTTAAGTTGCAGTAACCGTAGCAGCAGCAGCAACAACACAGAGCAGGCAAAAAAGTCCTCCGATGCTCGTAAAGCGTATGGAGCAACCAATAACGGCATCCATCTAACCGGTGCTAGCACTGTCTAGCTCTCTCTCTCTCTCGCTGTCTCTCTCTATACTTCCCTCTGCCTGTGTGTATGCCCCAGCGGTTCTTCTGCCGCCGGCGTTGCTATTCGTCGGATGTGATGACTAAAGGGGTAATGTGAATTTAGTGCTGGTAGTAGCTGGGCCGCCGATGCAGCGGACGAGTTTCAGAACTGCACAGTAGAGCGTCTTCAAAACTGCGCAATCCTGCTTGTGCCTGCCCGTCGTGAACGTACGGATCGGCTCTATCGTGAATCGTGGCCCGCCGCGTTCTACCCACGGGTGCGGGCTGGGCCCACCGTCGCCCAGAGCACCGATATAAAAAAAAACGCTGTACGTGCTGCACAACACTTCTTCTCGCTGCAGCATCTGCTGCTCTCCACCTCGGCCGCCTCTAACATAAACTACTGCCACGACCTCGTGCCATCCCCGAGAAAAACCTTACCCCCCCCCCTCCCCTTCAATGGAAGGTCTGCCCTCCATCTCTTTATTTGCTAGATCCTACGCCCCGTGTCTATCTTTCAATTTCTCCAGCTTTATCTCTCTCTTCATATCGCTGGCGCTCGTGGGCACACAGGCTTCATCGGCGAGACGAGCTGGAAAAGAGCTGCCCCGTCGACTACTTCGTTTTCGTCGTAGAACTCCGATTTTTTGCTCTCGCTCGTCTTCGTCCTCTTCCTGCTGTTCGATCCCTCCCAGAAGAGCCGTAAGTCGCAGACAACTTACGCGTGACCGAGCGGCCGGCCGGCCGGCCAGCCACACCCCACATCTGGATGACGATACAAAGTCAACGACAACGTGTGAAGAGGGTGTCGAAGTTGGCCTGCCGCGACTACTCACTCCATCTGCTCCTACTGCTGCTACAGTAGTAGTCGTGGTAGTACTACCTACCAGCCGCCGTAGCACTGCAGTCGCTTCGAAGTGGTGACTGCGAAATCATCTCGTTAGCTGCTGCTCTCAGCACCATTCGCGGAATGAACCGTTGCCTCTTACTGTCGTCGTTCCTCGCCGCCGCCGCCGCCTCCGCCGCCGCCCTCCCAGCCCATTTTCTGTCCGCGACCAGGAGCAGCTTTTAGGTTCATGCTACCATTGCCGTCGCATAGAGTGCGGTGCACCACCATCCTCATAGGCGTACAACTCTTCAGCCTTTGGTTTTAAGCTTTAGCAGCAGTTCGGACGGAGCTCACGAGACTTTGGGCCAGGATGAGGTAGGGGGCGGCAGGGATCATCAGTTAGGGTCCTCGTCGCCTGGGGGGCGGGCGGGGGGCGGCCACTGAAAGAGGGTGAAGTCTTTGGGGTCTGTGGGGTGGGCTTTGGTGGGGGCAAGGATCCCATACGAAAGAGGAAGCTACTACCCCGCCGACCGAGTGGCGCTGCTGAAAACAACCATCTCTCCGTCTTCCTCCGTCCGGTTCGTTCGTCCTGTTCGCAGCGATAAAGCAGCCCACCAGCTTTGGCCCCCGCTGTCGGGATGGCGCGCGCGCGCGCGCGCGCGCTCTCCTCGTTGAAGTACCGCGCACCAGAGCCCCTGCCGGGGTTGGCGGCCTGCCCCAGCTGCCAGGAAGACGACGACGAGTTATAATATTTTAACGGCTCCCTGGCGAGCCATGAGTTTGATCTATCCCTCTATAATGTTCGGCACCATGTTAATATCATAGGCCGCGCTGCGGGGACCGCCAGCTAGATCGGGTCATCTGGGGGTTTCGAACGTGGTTCGAGGGGGTCGGCAGAGTGCGACGTGTTGGCCCTTGTACGCGCTTTACCACGGACTTGTCGGACGCCAGCGACGAACGAGCCGGGCGGGCGGGCGTTCGGTCGATCGAACGAAGTCGTCGAGTCCTCTGAGACGCCTCCTGGTCGACGTCGACATTCACTGCTGACACATACTCGCACGGACAGACACCTACACGCACTCTGGCTCAGGAACAAAAAAAAACCGCTTGGACCGAGGGCGAGCAGATCAGCGCGAACCGCCACGCAGCTGATCTGGGTGCCGTCCATCCGATCGAGCGACCGCTCGTATAGGCGCGCGAATCCTTTCGAAATTAATGTCTTTGTCCGCGCCTCGCTGCGCTTTTGCCTTAAATCGTGAGCCTCTGCGCGCCGCAGATATGTCGCTGCGTCGACGATCGGCCAGGTCTACTGTCGAACTGCGAGAGCTGCACCCAGAGACGAACAGGCGAGAACGGGGAAATTCTGAAGCAATATCGTCGCCAAGCTGCTGCTGCTGGTGCTGGTGCTGATGCTCAGTGATCGGCCCACAACAGCTCTGAGCTCTCGAGAAGGAAAGTCGCTGAGGGTCAAATCCCACTGAGGAGGAGGATGGCTCTCGCAGGGAGACTAGTCAGCCGGACGGTCACGAAGGTGTATGCATTATATTCGGCCGTGCTACTCAGGGTATGTTGGCAGAGCCAAGGGTGGTTCGTGGGCGCAGCCGACTGCGACGGAGTGATGGGGCGATGCATGCCTCGGCTACGAACTGACTGAAGGCGCCGCGGCCTCTTGCTATATAATATGCTTGTTTATCTTGGACACTTTCTGTGACTCTGGTCCTTAGTCAAGTCACTCCTGCTGATGCTGCTGCTGCTGCTGCTACAACTACCACTCCTATCCGATCTAGTTGCATCGTTGCAGAAGAGGAAACACCGAAAAGACGAGCTATCATTTGACAGATCTCCGCCCGGTTATTGCCGCTCTCTATGAGCAGCAGCCCTGACTGATCCGAGCGCGAGAGTCAGCACTCTTTGTCGTTAGTAAGCAAACACGCGATGCGCCACCGTTACATAATATGGATATGTACTCGATAATGCCACTCACAAATATGCGCATCAGCTGCGTGGTTCATAGTGCCGGTGGGCCCTATTGCTGCTCCCGGCTGTTACGTGAATATAAGAAGCTTACTCGATCATAGCTCTTCAGTTGAGTTTTTTTAGTGAACCCTCGCTGGTTAAGGTCGCCTGCTGTTGCCGCTTCTCTAAACTAGGATATATATATATATATATATATATATATATATATTTATAAATACCATGCCATATATACATGTACCATATCCTCCAAGGGAGAACGCCCATATAGTGTACGTTCACATAAGTAATCTCTGGATGATGATAACTGCACGTTTTTCCACCTTCTCTACCGTAAGGTCGCCCGAGTTCCTCAATAACGCTCACCTGGCCTAAGCAACTGTTCAGCTAATTTATTACAATCGCCATCCAGCAGCAATTAACATCAATCAGGTTGATCAGCCTGCTTTCTACGACTGCATGCTTGTTGCAATATAATACTCCACTATATACATTTGTATTGTATATCGTTAATGACTATTAGAAAGAAGACAATATTCAATTCTGTTTCGTTCAGTTTCGTATTTTTTTCTTTTCGTGGCTTGTTGTGTTCATTTTATCATTTCTGTTATTCGATTGGTGTGTTTTTGCGCATTCGTTACAGATTCAACCGGACTACTAACCTCACCCTATCTTGCCGAAGGTTGGGCATGGCGGGGGGCACCGAATCTTGGTGCTCCCAGTCCTGAAGACTCCTCCTCCCAGGACGACAAAAATGGTAAGCTGACAAATTTCTCGCTAGGTTCCAGCAGCAACACACATTTGGCAATGCAGTGGCCACAGATAGGTGCAAGGCAACGAACAGATAAATGCCATGTTCATCAAATTCGTTCCCCTTCTCTTCTTGTTGTTATTACTTTGTTGGCTTCGCAAACGCCTTTGACATTTGCAAATCTCTAATACACACACACACACACACACACGCTGCTTGCCCGTGCGCGCCACAACGAAACGTCGAACTGCGTTCGCTAGCTGATTGGTAAACGACATAGATTATGCGGTAATTTCAAATAATCGTATTGTACTTACTACACAAGAATAAAGAAGCTGATATTTCTCTTTAACGTATGAGTTAGTGGCTATGAGCCGTGAGTACTTTGCTTGCTGCGATTTAATTGGTTGTCTACGAGAGCTGGCCTTATTGGAAAGGTGTCAGACGTGTCTCCGGCGTAGGCGCGCATTGTCCAGTCTATTTACGGAGAATACCGACCCGGGAGCGATTTAGATAGCGCGGAAGGGCTGTGAGACTTGTTCGATTTCCCCGGATGATGTTTCCACCATGTTATCACTCCACTATGTTCGTGTTTATTAGCCAGTTCTCGAGTCCTGGCCCTTAACCTTAATGTCGATGTGAGCCTGCCAGGAAACGTTGTTCAGGTTGTCGACTCAGCATTACCTACGTCTATCTATTTATATGCGTGGCATGATTATTGTTTGTCGAGATTTCCACCCAGTAGTTCAGAGGTCCGTGGCGATGGTGCTAGCCCATTATAATAATAATAATAATGACAATGGGAGATAATAATAACAATGGCTGCAAAAAGCAAATATAAAAGCGAAAATGATAGGTAGTGCAGCGACGAATCTCTCTCTCTCTCTCTCTGTTCGGCTTGTCCTTCGCTGTAGACCCCACAAGGGCCTCTTGACAGCTGGATAGAAATTACTAACCCATCGTACTGCGGGCAGTAGCACTGGTCCCGCCACGAGTAACACAAGTGACGACTGCACCCGCGGCAGCAGCAGCAGCAGCAGCAGCGAACGAGCAGTTTCTATAGAAAGATAGAAGATAAACACCAGTGCGTTTGCCAGCCATCTCATTATGCCTGCCTGCCTGCCGTCCGCGGGTAGCGGTTCTCGCGGTGGTTGTTGCTCCCGGGGAAGAGAGAAAAGGTATCGAGGACTCTCGATGGTTGGTTGGTTGGTTGGTAAGCCATCAGGGCGACGAAAGGGCCCTACAAGGACATGCAGGAGCGTGACTACACGAACAACGTCTACGACTAATACCACTACTTATACTACAACTACTGCGAAGACTTGAATGAAGATCTGGGAACCAGGGCCGAGGGTTCTGCCTACCTACGACACGCTACTATGGCCAGTACCTGTACTGTGGCCCAATGGTAACAACAATATAGCAGCTAGTAGAACGATCGGTAACAGCAGCAGCAGAAGCCATTGAGTATTTAATAACCCTGCTGGAGATAGGCGGAGAACGGAGAGAGGAAAGAATCGAGCAACCGCAACAGGAGTCAACTCGGATGAGTTGTCAGATCCAACATGTTCCGGGGATAGCTCTGCTTTTGCCAACGCCGGCGCTGCTGTATTCGAAGGTCTGAGTAGAGATAGAGAGGAGTGTCTGACAGCGCGTGTTTCCGCCGAGCGGTCGTCGCCTTTGATTCGTCGAGAAGGCCATCTGAACTCCTCCTAGGAGAAGCTATATGGTACCGCAGCGGCGGTAGCAACGGTGCCAGTCACAGTTCAGGCAGTACCACCACCACCATCACCCACCATCAGCACCATCAGCACGACCGAGTGGCCGTGGCGCTCAGGATCCTTCTAGGCTTTACTCGCACTCATTTCGTCGGCATCTTTACACCACAGTTGCCGCCACCACGGCTGCCGCCATTCGACGGTGGGAGCGCCAGAAGAAACAGCCGGACCAGCGCGCAGCTCCGTTCGGAATCCATCTCCGGAACGAGGCGCTGGGCGCCGCCCGCTTGCGCCGGCGAATGCGAGTACAACAGCTCCGAAATAGCTGCCACTGTCAGCGAGAGAGAGGCGCAGAGACAAAGCAAAGTGGGTAGCACAAGTCACCATTGCGCGGCAACCTTTGTGTTCTAGCGCGCCTTCCCTACCTGTGTTCCTTTTGTCCATTTGTGCATAGCTTTTCTTCTTGTCCTATCATAAGTGCGTGATATGTATTGCCTGTGTGGCTATGGTAGAGAGAGAGAGAGAGAAAAGGTAGACCCAATGTCCCTTGTGTGGACGACGGTGCACATGCATCCCATTCTTTAAGTAGAGTTCCGTTTCGAGCTATTTTGGCTGACAATCCCGGCCCGGGCGAACAACAACAAAAAGAGGTATATCATCAAACCTGTATTGCAGATGCGATTGTCCCAGCTCGCTTCCATTGTAATGCGTCGTGTAATGGAGGAGTATGTTTTTAGCTCTCATCAAGTTAGGTCATATTATATGTGGATACATGGATAGATTAATAAGTAGAAACTGAATGGAGTGGACGTGGTACAGCAACGCGGGGTAAAGGCAATGGGCGAATGAGATGAGTCAACATTTCATCGATCTTAACAACGTGTTTATTATGTTTTTTTTGCCAATGTCATTGCTAGAATACGAACTCCAAGTGGTGGTGCTTTCGGTTAGAATTCACAAAAAAAAAGGCCGAGTAACGAGGTACGAACTAACACCGCACAACAATTCGATTGAGCACAACTATGTGTGTGTGTGTTGTCGGCCGATGTGTTCGTACGCTCCAATACTAATAACAAAAAAATACTAATGAAACAACCCGTTCCTTCACACGAAATTCAGCCACTCGCGCACCCTTCAAGATATGGTAGGTACCGCTCAGGCTCACCGCTACGCTGTTGTTGACCGGATGGACGCGCATTTTGACGACGGATGGAGGGCGGGTGTGTAAGGTGTTAGGGAATCGTCTCACATTGTGAACACCGAAGTATCTATGTAATGGAAGAATATATTTGAGTGACTTGATATGATTAGGTAGCAGCTATGCATTCGGATTGGCTGGCGGGTGGTGGATGGCCACCGGCGTCTCGCTCGATAGTTTGGCTGACTTCTCGCTCTAAGGCCGAAACCGAACACCGCGACCTGTCCCCCCGCTACGAGAGACGCTACATTTACGGCACTTGCAAACGGCGGCGGCCGCGGCGCCGTCGCTCCCGTCGACGCCGTTTTTTCAAGTGGCCACCACCGTTCTACAGCCAACATGCAAGACATATACGAACATGGGGGCGGGCGTGTGGGCGCGCGCGCGTTCGCGGCCGCCAATATATCAATGCGGCGGCATCTGTCAAAGGGGACAAGGGACCGACAATCGTCATCTAAGTGCCACAAAGACGTCGCATTTCGAGGGACGGGATGAGATCCATTTCATCTCCGTTTATTATAGATAATAACTTCTGATGATTATAGTTCGTGTTATTGTCAGCGTTGGCGTTTCTCGTTGGCGTTGAATCGCCAGCGGGCGGCATGCACGCTCGCAAACGATGCGAACTAGAAGAAGGGTGCTGTTTTCTTTGTGTTTCAACTCTTCGTCGGGTTATCGGTTGCTGCCCGGTAACGAGTTACGAGTCACGAGATAATTCTACGGACATCACTTAGCGCTGTTCATCTATGTCCATCTATCTATTATTATTATTATTCTTATTATTATTTTGTTGTTGTTGTTGTTGTTTTACTAGTGCAAATAATCACTTTTTTCAGCATTGCGAAGGATATATGATGGCTAAAGTGAGCGAGCGAGTGTGTCCTCGAAATGAGAGCAATTGAAACGTTCGAATGAAAGGTTCTGTAGTTTGATAGTTTTTAAAATACTGCACCCTACTAGATCTACCCGAGCGCATTGACAGCGACCACATAAGGATCGAATAACCTTTTATCCTCCGGTTATTCGAGATCGGATTGATTTTGAAAAAACGATTTTATCCTCCATGATATAAATAGTTCGGCGGCACAACTCGCGCCATCCAACTTCATGAACACTTGATACAGGGAAGCAGAATCCAAAACACTTCCCTGATCAGTGTTCGTTAGTAGTTAAACATATTTATTTGAACGACTAAGTCTCAATGGTCGCCATCGTCTCCGAAGCAATTACTACAATAGTGTATAATATTACTACATCCAGTATGGGCCTGACGAGCAACGATAGATATATATATATATATATATACATATGACGAGCAGCGATACATATATATATATATATATCGCTGGTCGTCAGCTAGTCGACATGATCGTGTTAGTCAGGCGGCGAGCTACGAGGTTAGCATGTATCATGTTGTTGCGGCGACTTCGTCCGTGTTGGGTGTCTCTCTCGTCAGGGCTTGCTTCTTGCCAAGGCTGACAGTGTGTGTATGTGTGTGTCGGTCACAGTGGCAGCACCGCAACAGATTGCTTACTGGCTCGGTTGTATGCCATCACGGAGATCACACGAAATGATGGGTCAGTGATCACAGACGGAAGCCGCCTGGGACTCCAGTCTTACTCATTACCTGCGGCCGCTGCTCCAGCAGCAGCAGCAGCAGCAACAGTACGACTACGAGCAACTCGAGTGCAGATAATGAAGAAGCGGCCTAGTCATAACAGCAGAGACAAATCTTCGCCCTTTTGGCTGTTTCGTCAACTATATTCGCTGCTATGCCTCCCCACAACCGGCCATGCTGCAGTGCGCGATATGGCGATGGAGCTCTGGTGAAACTACGGAAACCACAACGACTAGTACTACTACTACTGATACAACTATGTACTTCTAGCAGGCGAAAGCACCTAACTGACTTACTGACTGACTCCGCCGGTTCGTGCGCGTCTGAGTGTCTATATGCAAAAGCCAAGAAGAGCTCTAGCCAAGCTAGAGTTGAGCCGGGACGAGGGGAGCCTACAGCAAAACTGTGTCTGTCAAGCCTGCGTGTGTATGTGTTCTATGTGCGGGCGTCTTCTACGGAGTTTTCCGTCTATGAAAAGCACACGGATAGAGAAGTAAGCTCGAGAGAAGGCTCAAGAGAGAGAGAGACAGAGAGAGAGAGATAAGGGGAGAGATAGATCGAGAAGAAAAGGAACACTGAACGGAGGAGCACGGGGCTAAACACATGTGTGTGTTCCAGGCGGCAAGTTCACAAAAGAATCGAGCGACTAGCAAACAGCGACAAGGGCCGCCTTTAAGCGGCAAGACAAGCGCGGCAGAAATGACGCAGTGAAGACGGTGGCGGCGGCGGCAGCGGCGGCGGCAGCGGCAGCAGCCAAGAAGGCCGTGTTCGATGTTGGCGAGACGCCGCGACAACGGCAGCACTTTTTACCAAAGCTGGCTAGACCGACACAGGCGACAAAGCGCTGATCATTGACAAATTATGAGAATGGCAGAGAGGACACCACCAGCATCTCACTATCGCTGCGTCGCCGTTCGAGCTCCTTCGGCTGCAGCCGCCTCCACCAACCATCGCCGTCATCATCAGCAGCAGCCCTGTTGGCTAGATGAGCGGATTGTCGAGAGAGGAGTTGAGCATCTTGTCAATTGCCGGACGGTTGCCTGCATTAGCGAGCTTGGCTTCCCTCGCGTCCCGATTCGTGAACACACTCGTTCATAGATACCGACATACACCACGAACGGGACAGGACATCGATTCAACCTTTAACTAGGAGGAGGACTATGTTATACCTTCGATGTTTAGACCTATCCTAAAATACATCGTTAGTTAGCGACGCGTTAGTCGACAGTCGCCTGAGTCTGAGGGCATGAACAAACGTAGATGTGGACACTGCTTGGCAAAGTTGCCGGATACGTGTGCACGTAAGTATGATTTGTACAACTTGCATTGTACTGCGTGATTCATGGCTACAACGAAGATAGTGGGGGGGGGGGGCATCTCGTTAGAGCGTCGTGCTAATTAGTTGCTAATGACACTCGACATTGATCCATCTGAACTGAGGACCAATGTGATGTATCGGGTGAATTCTGTTGAGTTTAGAGGCATACACTTAATTTTGAACGTGTACGTTAACGTTCAACAATCTCACGCTGCTAAGCCAGTCACACAAGGTCGCTGAATATCACAAAAATCTCCAGATATCAATTGAGTATATAGTTGCTCGCCAAACGGCACAGCTACTTCTCTTCGCTCAGTGCCAATGACTGAGTCGTACAATGCGATCAGCATTGTTTCATTGATTTGTACGAAGGCCTGATCTCTCTCTCTGTCTCACCCACTGGCGTCTGTATGTGTGTGTGCGTATATATATGACACATTCGTGTCAAATTGACATGACACACTTGACGTCGAAGATCGTCCATCCTCGAGAATGAGCTGGCCTCGCTCTTTTCCTGCGCCATCCTCCGATTCTCCGCTCTATGCGATTGTGTATTCGGGCCGGCCGGGACGCGAGTTGACAACTGTTTGTCATCTTTGTTGGCGCGATCGCGGTGTGAATCAGCGGCGGCGAATCAGCGTCTGGTGCCTCGCCTGCTCCATCATGTATTATATTGTATGGTGTATCATAGCGGGCGGCGTATGCGGCTCAGCGCGATTTGACGAGACACTGGCATCGTGGTGCAGTTGCTGGTGACGAGGAGGCGGCTCTACGCCGCCGCCGCCGCCGCCTCCTCCTCCTCCAATGCTGTTGAGCTAAATGTATCACCATTGTATCGCTCCATTGTATTCACATTCACATTGGAACCATTTGCTTCCATATGGATGGTTTTCCGCTTGAGTTGACCTGCGCTGCAAAAGAAGCAGCGCTACGGAAGGCACCACTGGAGGATCAGCCGAAAAGCGGTGGGTGATTCGGCCGGCGATCATCCGCTCGTCGCACCAGCACAACCTACTGCTCAGAGCCTCCGGACGACTCGAATATCTTTGGGGTGACCAGTGATATTGACGATGCGGCGAATTGAGTCGCGAATGTACCTCGCTTGTTTTGAGCTTCTCTAGTGATCTTGCCTTGAGACTTCTACCGGGTAGAATGGGGAATCCTGTGGCTTCCTGGAAGCGCGTCTACCTGCCCGTTTCATAGCACATGGCCCGATTTGGTAAGGGTAGTCGGCCTCGTACAACGAACGATGTGTTTGTTACATGGACGAAACAGTTGACACTGTTTAGTTGTCATGCTGATTTTGAACAACATTTGCATTTCACTCTCTGCCACCAACTCGAGTAACTGTGTGCATCAATTCATATTCGAAGGATCAACAAGTACACCTTCATGAACATATGCATATACGTGTATGCCTCACACTCACATATACACGACGTTATAGGAGCCGAAGTTATAGAAGCCGTTATCCGAGTTACAGAGCGCGTCCATTCAGGCGCCATTTCCGAATAGTGGTTCGACATCACCATTGACAATATCAAGGTGCCAACCTGCGCTAGGGTATCTTTTATTTTTCAATAATGTACTCGATATGGTTGTTCACAGTATTCTCCCCTTAGGCTCTACCAACGGCAAACAAAAAAAAATGTAAACGCGGGAGAGAGATCATTGACTCGACTAGCCGGGCGGAAGGTGTTCGATTAGTCTCTGGGAACTCTTCCAACTTGTAACTAGCAGTCATCAGGCGACACGACATTAGGCGCCGGCAAGCGAGTACATGTTGTTGCAACAATGTGTGTATTCCCAGTGTGATCGTTGACCCGATGTGCAGGTCGCTGTAGCTATCGCTATTACCGTTGCATAACGAGTTCGCTTTGAATTACAGGTAAGTGTACAACGGCCAGTGCGCAGTGTCGGATTACATCCGTCTGAATTAGCGTCCTTCAATCTTGCTCCTTATTTCTCGAGACTTCCTCCTACAACAGGATCCTTGCAAGGTAGAACAGTGAGTCGGACCAACAAGACGAATGACATTGCCGATGTCGCAGGCAGAGCCAAACAGGCAGATTGCCGGATCGCGGGGCGAATGTCGAAACTACCGGGGAATCGATTCCGCAGGCTGGGTGAGAATGCACAACCAACGGCGGCGGCAGCAGCAGCAGCAGCAGCAGTAGCCGCAACACGATAGGATAGTTGAAGAGGGTAGAATATATATATATATATACATATATATGTATTGTATCTGTCCGGGAGAGATTGGGAGAGAGTGGTGCCGGTGAAATTGCATGCCGGCCGAGTTGGTGGTGGCGGCTGCGCATTGGAGCCACTTGCAAGGCGTACCATTTATCATTCGCAATTTAGTGGCAATTCAGAGCGAAGCAGAGATCAAAGACCGATCCAGCGGATCTAGTCGTCTGAACGCTCGAAACAGTGGTAGCAGCAGCCGCAGCGGCGGGCAGAGAAACTTGAAGTGAGGTGCGCAAAACAAAACTGATCCACCGGTGGCACCTCGGCTCCGTCCGCTTTGGCCGCCTTCGAAGTTCAACCTTACCCAACGCCGAGACAGAACGCGAGTTACCCACAAGCTGTTCGGAGACTTTTTGAAAACGGCGAGATTGAGAAATAACCACTAAGCGAACCACGATGGTGACGTCAAGCAGATCCCGTCGGATCAGCGCGGGATTTGAGTGCAACTTCATACAGATGTTAGCACCCGAGGCGGATTCATCTCATGTACAACGTCACAGACTTGCACCTTGTTGGTGATGACCCTCAGTCGATTTGGCTATGCGAGTTGGTCTCGCTGTCGCTAGCAGGGGCCCGTTAGCAGCAGCAGGGGGGGGGGATACTGATGAGAATGACCAGCGTCTACTGTATGAGGGGACCGACATCTCGACTAATCAGCGGACTCGCTCAGTTCGACTCAGCGATTCATGATCACAACACGAAACGGGCGCGCAGCTCATTGGATGGTCTTCGAGCGGCCGGGATTGCGACTGCTTACAGCCGACACGTTCCTCTAACTCTCTCTAGCTCTCTCCCTTTGTCTTCGTCTCCCTTTCGACTCTCGCGTTAGAGTCACTCATTGAGTTGGCTGCCGGCTAGCTGCAGTGCCCGCCGCAACCCGCCACCACCGAGAGTGCGGCGTCGGATCCGCCATCGCGCGAAGATCTGTTCGTGCGGCCTATCTTTCTTCGTTCGTTCATCAGCAGTCGTGATCGTTGTCGCGGTCGCGACCGGTTCGACCTGCTGCGGCGGCGGCGGCGGCGGCGGCGGCGGCGGCGGCGGCGGCGTTCTCGCAGCACTTTAATGAAGTGGCGCTACTTCGTCTCTCAATGTATCTGCCTATGTAGCCAGCTAGCTACCTCGATGGCAATAAGGTGTCATAAAGGTTTCGTATTACTCACACCTGCTCCCCGCACTCTTCTGGCGAGACAGGTCGCGAGTGGGGACGCGACCGACCCCGGTGTCGGTAACAGCGAGCGGTAGTCCCGCCGGCGAACAGCACCATGCGGCCATGTGCAAAGCCGGGCATTGCCGGACGAAGCCGTGGGGTGGAGACCACGATGAGGGATGATGGGCCCCGCCAGGGATAAGGGGTCTCTATAAATTTCTCAAAATGTTCCCCCCCGTTGCCTCATCGTTCTCGCATCGGCCTGTTCCTTGGTCGCCGCTACTACAGCTGCTACTGCTCCTCCTCCTCCTGCTCCTGCTCCTCTTGCTGGTCGCGGCGTTGGCTCGCGTTCTCGCCGTCCCCTTTTGCCCTCCGTATTCCCGACATCGGAGGGGTGGTCTCGCGTCTCCTATCCTTCTGACTCCTTGCGAAGGGAAGGCAGCGTTCGTGTAAACCGTACTGCAAAGCAATGGCCTATCCGGATAGCTGACTGGCTGACTGCTGTTCAGAGCTACACGATCTGGCTTCGGGCTAGCTAGCTAGCTAGCCAGCTAGACCCCTCCCTCCCTCCCTTTACCTTGCCGGAGAAGCAGGCGGGCAGCCAGGCAACGAGGCTCGCTCGATCTCTCCGGCTCTTCGGGAGCAAGGTAATGAGCAGCTATGATTTGTCTTCCATGCTCCAGGGAGCACCCGTGCCACCGCCCCAGCGGCCGAACAACCCACAGCGAGTACCGGCGGGCGGCTCGTTCGGCCCTCAGCCTCAGCGCGGCGCGCTGTTGTAGCAATGGAACAACGCACTCAGGCCACACAGGACGAGAAGAACGAGGATTTGGGGGGGTGGGGGGGGGGGGGGGCTCTGGGCTTCAGACGAAGAGACGCCGGCGGGGGTGAGATGAGGAGGTGAAACGCCAGCGGCAGCGGCGGCGGCGGCGGCATCTCCACCATCGTCTCCTTCGGCCCCGGATATTTCTGCTGGCCGGCACACTTCACCGCATATTGTGCATATGCAGGTACGGCCTCCTGCGCGTCAGGAGCTACAGAGAAATTTACTGATTGCGAGGGAATGAACAGTAGTAGTAGTTGTGGTGGCAGTTGGGGAACTACTCCATGCGAACCTGTGCTGCGGCGACGGCGGCTGCTCGGAAGAACGGTGAACCCCCATTGGATGAAGGGAAACTAGGCTGCCGCTACAGGTTGCAACATAGTCAGTTATATGAGTGGAGCTCGGTGGCTGTGCCAGGTATAGTGTTATATATAGCGACACTGTGATCTGACCTGCTGCCGTCTGCTCCACAGTCTCGTTGGTTGGCTATTAGCTGCCGACGATGAGCTACAACACATCATAGGCGCCCTTACTTGCGTTCGAGCCTACTGTATATATTGCTAGCACACCAGACAGCTTGCTAGGGATATATATATATATATATATATATAGGGAGAGAGAGAGAGAGGGAATCCTCTGCGCAGCACTGTTGTTCTGTGCATATACCTACACATTATAGATGCTACGACTGAAGTATAATAAAGTATTACTGGTGTTATTATACTACGGTCTATTATGCCCCTGTGTGTCGTCCTGCCACCAGATAGAATTAGAAGCCTTTTAAAGGCTATTTCCCCTACGACTGCCTTTCTCTGCGCCACAGCGCAATACTTTGGCTATTAGCCGATAGGTCGGCATCACTATCATGGCCACTGACACGAACATATGTACGCGTCTAGTATGTATATATATATATATATATACGTTGGTTCGATGCTGCTCAGACGCTCGTGGGTTGTGCTCACGCGGCGTAACCGAGAGCGTCTCGCCCCACTCTGTATGTTCCGTGGTATCGTGTATTTCTCTCTCGTTGAAGGTAGCTCAAAGGTAGTCTCAATGCAAGCGAGATAGATCGAGAGCGGCAGAAAGAAATATCGCGCAATGGAGCTGCGCCGACGATTCGAAGATCTTCGCATCGACCCGTTGCGCCTCGAAGTCTCAGCCGTTTCAAGCCAAGAAGGTGGCAGTTGCGCGCCGGATGAGTCGATCTGGACGACACGAACGGGCCAGGCACGAGGCTAATCTCTAAGTCGTTTGGACATACCGCCGATCGATTCACGAGTAAGTGGCACCAGTCGTCGTCGTCGCATCGAAGCCAAACTTGCGCAAACCGTCGACTGATTCCGTCGAAGAATCTGCTCGATGCTGTTTTCCTCTTTGTTATATATATATATATATATATAGAAAGAGAGAGAGAGAGAGAGAGAGAGAGAGAGAGAGATGTAATAGCTTAAACTCGTTGTTGTGCGATTGTTAGACCTTGTCCCAGTCTAGCATCTTTACCTCTAAACATTTCGCAGGTCACTGTCGATCAATCGACACTGCTGGTGTTACGGGGGGCTGTGCGATCTTTGATGTTGCGCCGACCTGGCCCGAGGTTTTCCTCGGCGAGCTTTTGCATAAGTCCCCATTCGCTGAGCCGTCGAGAGGGACCCGAGACATCTCGGCACATTGTCGCCATACTAATGACGGGCCCACAATCACACACTTTTGTAATCGTCATCACAACGCCACTGATATCACCACTTGAGATGTTTGCTTGTAACTTACCCACTCGAAGTCGTACTGGTGAAGAGGTGAGAAGGCATCGGCAACAGCCAGCATCATAATGCTGCTTCGTATCGACACACAGAGTGGAGCCTGTTTATGACAGGTGGGACCATTACACGGCTTGGAGAGAGAGAGAGAGAGTAGATACACTCAAGGAGAGCGTCCCGTACTCGCTGAGAGGGTGCGATATATCAGATATATCTTCTGTCATCGAACGAATCTCGAGTCAGCCAATTCCTTGCCAAATTATCGCGAGCCGTACGTATAATATTTTTGTTTTGACAAACGTCCGCTCATTACCTCCATACCTTGCATACCTTGCTCGATTGTCTTGCCGCCAACGCGAGCCGAGTTGAAACTTTTGCCAGACTTCAAGTGACATGTTCTCTCGTTTGAAACCCCCTTTGGAGTCGTAGTGCCATAGTGCATCGGTCGCATGTACAGCCTGATAGATACAACACGGACATACAATTGTTAACTTTACGCATTGCATAAATAGACAACAACAGCCTTACGTGATAGACACTCTCATGGCATTCGGCCACCGTCGTCGTCGTCGTCGTTGTCGACCCTGGCGCGGTTCGAGTTTAAGCGCTCATTTCGAGTTGGAGCTTTTCTTCTTGCTTATGGAGACACTGGCAAACCGCCTTCATTCTCGCTCACTCATAGTGCATTCATTCACACGAGCCAGTATGCTGCAGAACTGATCCAGAGCCGGATCAGAGTCTGCCCT
Organism: Stratiolaelaps scimitus; assembly: GCA_019614645.1. NCBI lineage: Eukaryota > Metazoa > Arthropoda > Arachnida > Mesostigmata > Laelapidae > Stratiolaelaps > Stratiolaelaps scimitus. The sequence goes on from JABWDB010000050.1 coordinate 2,106,817, forward strand.
AGTCTAAGGCCGCATTGCTGAAGCAGCGGCAGCACCGGCGGCCGTCGCATCGTCGTCGACGACGACGATCTGGCAGGCGTGACGGGCAACTTGTTGCTAGCCACTTGCATACCATGAGACCGAGGTCACAGTCTGGCGATCATGAGGGCGGCGACGACGGCGGCGGCGGCGCAACGGTGGCGGCAGTGACGGCGACTCGGATTTCAGGTCTCTGCTGCTGCTGTTGCTGTTGCTGCTATTTCTCGGCTGTCGTATGGGGGGTAGTCAACGCGACAACTCGATGCCTTCGTCGACGCTTTGCGCGGTGCACACTCGCGCCATCGCTGCTGCTGCTGCCCCCGTATTTCCTACCTGGCTGAGACTAGCCGTCTGCGAGTCTTCGCCTTTGGGATGGCTTTAGGAAGCAGTTTTGCACCGGAGCCAGAGAGACAGAGAGAGCGAGAGAGAGAGAGGGAGAGAGAAAGAGGAAATCAGAGACAGTGATATCCCTGCGCGTCACCTCGGATATCGAACAGTACTAGATGGTGGGTAGTGTGTTAACTGAGAGGGAGGTCCGTATCGTCCGAAGCGGCTGCCTACAATCGTAGACCCGACTAGACTGTGAGCGCTAGAGCCGACTGTGAGCACAATGCAGCTACACCGGATTACATGCTCGACATGGCGTGCGGTTTCCCCTCAAAGGTGGCGGCTTTTTTTGAGTCTCGAGGGCTTCGCCGCGCCACCCTCGATTTTCGTTTGGCCAACACCGGAGCCGCGCCTCGAAGTGTCTCTGGCAGTGTCGTGGTGCTCGGAGATCGATGAGTACCATACTCAATATGGTTATATTTTCCGTTTTGTTTTTAGTTTTGTCATAGTATTGCACGCGTTCCTCTGCGCTGGACCCGCCGACGCGTCGTCGTTCGAGCATCGCGAACAAAATTCATACCGATAGGCATGAAGTACACAATTACGACCACATTAATTAATGATAGCCAGTGGGAGAGCTTTCTTAGCGAGCTTACTTATTTTCCGTACATGTTATCAATGTTATTTGTGCAAAAACACAACCAACGTGTACTGGCGACGTGCTAAATGTCAAGCTTTCACAAGCGTGACCTTCTGTGGATCTGCTCAGCGAGCGTTATACGTGTGATATCGACAAGAATACATTTCTTCATCGGCAGAACAGCACGTTTCGATTATGCTCCAGTCGGACCCGGACAAATCGCCGGACGCACTGCGTGATCAGCTCGTCCTGTATCCGTTGCTATTCATGATTTGCCTGCACTTCTGGGTAGGTAAGGTCGCTATCAGTGCCGCCTTATCTTACATCCGTGCCGATGCATACGCCGGCCGCCGCCCGCCGCCGCCGTCGCCGACGACGACCTGCAGTCCATGCATTGTCATTAGGTATCATTTTATCCTCATCACATTCCGTTGACTCGATGCCCCCATGACCTCTAACTCAGCTCCGCCCAAAAGCTCCACATTCAGTCACTCTCAGTCTAATCTCAATGAATGCGGACACGAGGAGCTTGTATCTTAACGGACGAGACCGTTGTCGTGTGAGGCTCCAGACGAGCTCACGGCAGCAACAGCAGCAGCAGCAGCAGCAGTAACAGAAACACACTCGGATCAGCAGCGTCGGCGGCGGCGGCGGCCGCAGCCGCGGCTCCATGTCTACAAACAACGTCTGCATATCACGAAACGAGAAAGGAATATATATCCGTGGCGCGACTGATCGCCTCCTTCGAGGACAATGCATTGATGATCTCGATCTTAGCGACTGCGGCAACAGCAGCCGCTTTGACGAACGCGTCTTCGATAGTAGCTGCGTTTTCATTTCGAACGGGTGGCAGTAGTTAGTTGGACTCGTACGGTCACCTTGACCAGCGAGTCCGGCGCTCGTGGGCTCTTCAATGCGCAGCCACTCAAGCCAGATATATGAATAGATAGGAACATAGAGAATAAGGGATAGAGAGCGAGAGAGGTTGGAGAGATCAACTCCTTCCCAGTGAGTTGTACCACGGCTGATCGGATGCTACTAAACTCTGGATCCATCCGGCGTCGACAACTCGCAGCTTGCTCCGGGGCTCGTCCTAGCGTCGTACTGTTTCATCTGAGGGGGATGATGACTCTCTGAGGAGTCGAAGCAGATCCGAGTTGATCAGAAGGATAACACGGCCGAAAGAACGGGACAGCTTACTAAACAGGATCATCATCATCATCACGCATAGAGGGAACGGTCTTACAATCGGGCTGTAGGGGGTTTAGAAGAAGGGTTACGAATCTATGTGATGTTCCTACGAATAGCGAACTCAGCGAATGCTGGCCGTGCCGAGCGTATGGATACTGTGAACTATTGCTACACGTGCTCACCTCGATCTATTAGCGGATGGTGTTTTGCTTTGTGTCATTTTGGCCAAACAGCTTCACTAGCAGCGGCAGCAGCAGCACCCCTGCACTTATTGGGGTCAACCGCTGTCGTTTCTGGTAAGCCAAGGGTCATCATGGGCTAATGGTGATGATCCAAGCTGATTGTGATGGCGGCTCGAAGCGGACCACACAGTATATCGTCTCTCAGCATGCATCTTAGATATTGACAGAGTAAATACGAGGGTAATCAGATGTTGGAAAAGTAGAATTGCTGACAGGCAACATTACGACCTGTGGATTTATCATTATCAGCATCGTATTGAACCACTGGAGTGAGTTCTTGTGTTGGAGGTATATCGATTTGTTGGATATGTACACTTCGTCCGTTGTGTATCGCCAGGTCGATTTGAAAGCTGATCTGGTCCTGCTTGAAACTGAAAACTTGATAACTTAAAACATGAGTCCGGACCTGAATGACGGTTCTAAGCGGAGTTTCGGATTCGCCCCTCTTCTCTCTGAAAGCATCGTCAACTAGCTACAACTCCCTGTGTTGCGTATTGATCGAATATTGCGCCGAAATAGATAGTCAAGTGTTGAAGTTTCCGCGAAGCTATCCAGCGGTTTGTTATACTGGTGACACAATACGTTCATATTGTGTGTAACTAATTGGTTAATTAACACTGCCGCCAACCTCAACGTAATCATCAGCCAGGTGTAGGCATTGTTGAATGCTGTACCCATGCTATCCGGTCAGAGTGGGAGACCTCTCAAGGTCTCAACGGCAGCACTGTGATTAGCGTCCCACGTCATGTTCGAAATGGCCGCCTGTAACAATCGCTAACGGTCGACTCAGTGATTTCAATAGTGGATGCAGTTGTAGTAATACCGGTAGCATTTGTACAAGCATAGCCAGGCCATCGAGCTATTTGCCTGACCGCCCGGCCGGCCGGCCGGCCGCCCGCCTTCTCACGTACGAAGAGCTAAGAGTTGAGCTTTCTGTCGAGAGAGAGAGAGAGAGTCGCTACTGCAGCCAGCACTCGCGCTACTTGTACTGCTCGTATCCCTCGCCGTTGTTGAAATTCTGTTGTTTCTCACGGCCAGTGACGTCGGTCGTCACTGGCGCTGCACATTACTATTTGACGCAGCGACCCCACCGCCCCGCGGGCCGGTGCCCCCGTCCGAACGGATCCGAAAAAGCGTCATTCGTTCAACGTCGTATCCCATTTTCGTTGATCAGACGCTCTGATCCGCTACGCATACAGTGGCCAATGCCAACGTTGCTACGCCTACTTTCAGGTCGCCTCCTTTGACTCTTCTCCTCCGTCGCACAACCTTTATCTCTCTCTCTCGCCCTTTCCATTGGCCAAGTCGATATCGGAGTGGAGCTCGTGTGCCGCTTCACTGTTATTTACCGTCGCGTCCCCCCCCCCCGTCCGAATCGCCCTGATCGCTACTCGGTCGTAGACTCGCTCGTGTACGCCAAGTGTCTCCGATCCATGTCGGGGGTCGTGGCGGCGACGGCGGCAGCGGCGACGCGGCCATTCAGCAGCGGGGATGTCGTTCGTTCTCTCCGTCGCCCGGACGGCCGCGGCGGCGGCGGCGACCACTGGCTACAGCTAGGCCCTGTGTCAGTCAGTTACGTCGCTGCCGCCGGCAGGAAACTGGCAAAAAGAAACCAACCCAAAAGCAGCCCGTGGCTATGACGACACACTGCTGCTGCTGCTGCTGCAGCAGCAGCAGCAGCAGCAGCAGCTTGGGATCTCCTGGGGACGCAACCACTATTTCAGTTCATCTCAGCTCGCTCTCTCTTTTTCTACTTCTTGACCAATGACTTTGCTGTGTACAACCACAACAATAACGACAACGACGACAACAACAGCAGCAGCGACAACAACAACAACAACAACCCGATGGACGGACGCACGAACGAATCCCGTCGATCTGCTGTCGATGTTGGCGCTACGCTGTTTTCCGCGACAGCAAAAGAAAAAAAACGCGCCAGCCAGCGACGATGCTGCTGCTGTTGCTGCTGTTGATGGTGAATGCTGATACTCGGGAGATATTGAATCTGTTTCTCTTTGTCTGAATTCCGACTGGGCACAGGCGACTGTTCGAGGCTTTCGATTCGACCGGTGGCGGCGCCGGTCGAATCCTCGTGAGCGAAAATCGCCGAACAAGTCGTGGGGACCAGCCAGGAGCAAGACGCCAACTTTGTTGGCGCTTGCCGCCTGGTGAGCAGCACATGGCGAAACCTCCACCGTGCGCGCGCGTACCGGTCACCGGGCGTTCAACAAGTCACAGCCTCATCAGAGACACACGCACACATGCACACAGACAATGGGGCAGAAAAATGTTTCAATTTCGCACTTTGCTGCTGCTGCTGCTGCTCGCTACCGCCGCTGCCGTCGCCTGTTGACACCGTGAGTTGAACCAGCGTCAGGTGGCGGCAGAGCGGAGCGGGCAGAGACGGGCTAGCATTGCCAATTCGTCTCTACCCTTATTTGTGGTTTACCATCGAAGTGAACCGTGAAGCTCGCTCAATGAGAAGCTGACTGAACGGGTCGTTCGGGCTGTCGGCCCGAACGACGACCACTGCTGGTCACAGTAGTAGCTAGCAAATAGCCAGCCAGCCAGCTGCTGCGAGCTGTTTTGTGCATGCTCACCTATGCTGTGGTCAGTGACAAACAGCAGGAGAGTCGAATCAGTGGGATTTGTCGCACCGAACGCTTTGTCACACAATCGCAATTGATATAGCTGACGAACGAGAGAAAACAGAGAGGAAGCAATAGGGAGCGAGAGAGGGAGAGAGTTAGTTTCAAGTCAATTTTCTGCCCGGTTACCCAGCGCACCTGAAAACACGAGATGGTGGAGCAGGCGTGTGCTTGTCGTTGGCGAGTGGCCAACGATCGGGACTCATCCATTGTCGCTCTGTAGAGGCCAAGCTGCGCGGACTTCCGCTGTGTTGCGAGATCTCGACATTGTCCTTTGGCCTATGTATGCTGATGTATGCACAAGTGCCTACACATACCAGCAACCTGCCGCCTGAGCTGTGCCTACAAATGCCTGACAAACTCACCGGCTCTCGCTCGCTCGTCCTCATTACCCAAGCCAATCTGCCCACTGTATAGTAGTCGTAGTGGCGCTATGGTGACGATGATCACATGCTGAGAGATTTAGCCTAGCTATAACAGAACGAAGGCAGTGATATGTGGAAGTAGTCGATGATCCAATTCACTGGATGGATCATTGGATTGGCTACACAACTGATCAACTCTTGTTCGAGAGCTATTCTACGCGTAGTCGTTATCTGATTAAATGACCAGCAATTCGTAGATGTTGTTGTACAACGGTCCCCAATATAGGACAATCCCTCCAGAAGATAGTTTCTCTAATAGGGGTCTGTCCGTGCTCACTGTCCCACCCTGGGCGAGCACAATGTTGTCCATTGATCGACTCCTCATCGTGTTAGGGGCAGCGTCAAGGGGCCAGGAATTTTCTCTGCCTAGGGCCGTGTGTGTGTGTGTGTGTGTGTATAAGCACAGCGTCATATGCCTCCTCGTAGCAGTGACAGCGCTAACCGCCAAACCCGTTAATGTCGCTCGAGCATGCAGCTTTCCACGCACAACAAGTGAACGTCACTAGACCTTTTGTGAGTGAATTCTGACCTCGTCGGGAAGACACGCTTGATAGCTGACCTACAGCAAACCATACGGCGAGCACCGCTGCGGCGGTAGACATTGCGATTTGGGTACAGTCGACTGTTGCTGATTCCATTCTCAGACATGCATAATGTAGGAGCAGCTGTTGCTGAGGATCTCCAGATCAAACCTTCAATTCATTACATATATGTCTCCTGTCATATTCGCCTGGCAGCAGCAGCAGCATCATGGTCGTCACAACAAAGAGACATTCTCGTTCAACTCTGCCCGCGTCATTTCAATCTACATTAACACCGTGCTAACAATGACTGGCACATTTCGCATCTTTACGTAACGGTCCTGCTCAAGTGCAACCTTTAAAGAGCCGCTGCTGCCGCCGCCGCCGCCGCTTCCACTGCTGTTTCACATGAGCACGGTCGATTTGCCAACGCCGTCAATCAGTCAGTCGCCCCTCCATGGCTGAGTGAAGGTCCACCGAGCGACCAGCTGGGTCCCGCTGCCACACGGAAGGACTCACGCGCACTGAGCCAGCAGCTAAGCGCTCCAGAGTAAACAGGTGGCCTCGCGAGCTTCCTCTCTTCTCCGCCGGGGTAGATGACAACTTTCACTTCTGTTCATTTCGCTTTGCATCACTTTACCACGACGCCAGCAGCAAAGCTGGGCGCAGCGAGCTGCTTTTGACGCTTAATTTGCTTGACAATGCGCCGTCGTCGTCGGCGAGCGGTGCCGCTGGCGTGCGCCGCGCCGTTCAGAGGTCAAGTTCAAACGGCACCGCTGCGACAGATGACGGGGCGCTCTAACAAAGCCAGCGTTCCCCTCGTTGCCTGGCGTCCCGTTCTGTGAAGTTGTCGTCGGGCTTCTCCAGCATTCGGCCCCGGTTGCTGTTATGGCTGTTATGGCCGCGGCGGCCACTGCGACTTTGTATATAATAGACGGTGGAATGGTTGCCATTACGGTGGACTGTCGCGGCTGTCATTGACGCGGGTCGGGTAACGTCTTGTGAGAACTTCCGCGAACGTAGGTGAAAGCGATCACGGTGAGAGAGAGAAAGAGAGCAGTCTCACTTTCATTGCGGCCCTAATGCTTTTTCGACATGGGCGGACAAGGGAATTCGACGGTCAGATCTAGCTCATTGCTGTACATATCTATGTATAGATATACATGTATGTTGTCATCGATTTGTGTGATAAACAGCTGGACCAAGCAACGCGTTGCTTGTTTCAGCTTCGAGATCATTGATGTTAGTATCTCAAGCTAATGCCGGATTCATGCATCGGACGTTTCTGTCTCTCAATGTCGCCGGCTAGCCGGATGTGACATCTAGTCCTGTCTAGTGGCAAAGCTTCATCTGACTGCCATAAACATACGTTCTTTATGCATCTCGAACATTCAAACAACCGACTAAAAGGACGTTTATGCAAAATTTGAATTTCATTCATATATATCTCTCATCTTTATTTGAATTTCGTCTAGTCCTGGGCCAGCTTCGGCTCGGCGCTCGAAGCCCCGAATCCGTCGATCGAAATCAACCGTTAGAAAATGTCAGAAGCACATTTGCGTCACAAGTGATCCACTCATAAAGCAGCACTGGCGACTTGCCATACAGATGGGTAGTTACGCACACTTTTGCGTATGATTCGCTTAGTCTAGCGAGTTTGTTCATCCAGCAAGGTTCGTTGTTAGCCAGATCATCAGCGGCAGTCGTCCAGTGTGACAATGCTCGCAATGTGTTATGTGCCGCTCGTTATTGCACTGCACGCGGCGGCCGACTGGCGGCCGACGAGGTGGTCGCGACCCAACCGAGGGTTGCAATGCAAGCCTCCGAACATCAGAAGCGGACCGCCCCTACGCAATATGCGAGCGCACATCGATCTCATCTCATCTCATTTCTCGAGCGACTGAGTGAGGAGTGTTGATGTACGTTCAGATTCGTTGGTCAATTGTTTGTGGGCCAGAATTGTGATCAGTCACCAGTCATCGATTACTACGTCGGCTGACTCTGACAGACTTGTTTAGCGGCCTGATGGCTGATGACACAATTCGAATATGCCCTCGATTTTCCGGTTCGTTCTCTGCTGCTGCTGCTGCTGCTGCGACGTGGGTTGACGCCCACATTCATCTCTCTTTCAGTTGAACTTGTGGGCCATTTTGTCGCGTCGGTGATAACGAGAGTGGCGACAACGCGACGAGGATCGCACTGATTGATAGACCGTTAAATAGCATGCGAATAATTGAATTTGACGTCTGGCGAATTCGTCTCGGATGAACATGGCGAAAATTTTGGTCGGTTTTTTTCGCGTTTTTCTTCGTCGTTCGGACGACATTCGACATCGCTCGGTATCGAGTCTCTTCTCGGGTGGCCTATGACGCTCGTTCGAACGGATCTTGACGAACAGGGCATGGCGATGCTTCTGCAGAAGCTGCGGTCTCAATGTTGTGCAGCACAAAACGTGTATATAATGTCGGTGCAATTGATTGCAATCGGCGAAACCAATTGATCATCAGAAACCGCTAGGTATTTAGGGGAGGAATCGGTGCACTGGCGTCCTGGTGCTACTGGCGATCCGTCCGCAACTGATCTAAATCTCAATCTTGACACTGATCAGCTGTTTTGGCTTCTTTCTACGCTGATCACTAATGCGGTACCGTGGACGCGGCCACTAAAGGCCGCTGGAAGTCTTGACAGCAAATCTTCGAACGGAAAATCGCTGCCCGATCTGCTCCGAAAGCGAACACTGGCAAAGCTTTGTCTCGTATTAGCCGATACCGTAGCTGGCTGCACGAATCTCTGCCGAAACTGTTCACCCTGCGGGGTGTATTGCACATCTGTTCCTAATTATTGACACAGTATGTATAATATAATATATAGATCTAATTGAGTGGCTGCTCCGCGCGCGGTGACAACGGATCGATAGCGCCATTTGTCATTTGTTTTCTGTTGACGGCTTGGCCGAACGAGAATGGTTCAATAGCGACTCAGCATTGAAAGTGTCTACCACAAGCGGGGCAGGGAGTGTTTCTGCAGATTAGTATCTACGGTATCGGATCGCGTAGCAAACATTGACCGCCAAACGGAACAGAAAATCGAGGGGCAGTTGAGCAGTAGTATTTCGAATCGAGCGCGAACGAGAGAGTCAGGTAGGGAGGAACAGACGAAACAGAGTAGAGAGAGAGAGAGCAATCAGGAGACGGCTTGAGATTCGCGGCAGGTACCAGACGAGAGTGCTTCGATCACCTCCGATCGAAGCCACCTCTCAGTACATTGCATATTGCCTATTTCCTATTGGCCAAAATCTGCTATAACATGCTGCCGCCAGTGACGGTGGCCGCAGCGGCTGCTGCTGCTGCTGGTGCTCCTCCGACGGCGCTCTCCCACCGGTGCAAAAACCGGTGTAGTGATCAATTTTTAGAGGAAAACGACACTATTCGTCGTTGTGGCGTTGTGGCCGCGTACAAGCAGAAGTCGTCGTGGTATTATCGAGTAGCTCCTGTTCGCGCTGCTCTGCCCAATGGACAACGAACAGCAGTCAAACAGACGGGGACGAGTCACAGAGACAAACACGAAGGCGAGCTGATGAACAGAATGAGATGGACGGAGACGTCGTCGTCGTCGTTGTCGCTACGGAGCAAGCGAACCACGGTGAAGAGATCCGCTTCGATCAGCGGGGGTAGCCTGGAGCGGCGGCGGCGGCGGCGGTGGCGGGGAGAGAGGGGGCGACAAACGAAAGAAGAATAGCAAGCTAATGATCATTTCACGAAGGGGGGCAGGTTGACTGCGCTGCTTGATGGCTGCTGCCAGCGGAAGAATAGACGCAGTCGAGTAATGTGCGACGGAACTCAAAAGGGCGAACTGTCGATTGGCCGCCAATAGTAGCGGCAGGGGCAGAAACATTGGGAGCAGCACGGTCGCTCAAACGACAATCAGAACAGCAGCAGCAACAGCGACAGGTACAACCGAACAAAGTAGTTAGTTGTATCCGAATTGAACAAACATGACATGATCACTGCGAGGAGCTGGTGAAAACTGCTGAACAGATGGGAGGGTAGGTTGGGTGACGCGGCGGTGATTCGCCACCTCGCTCGCTTGCACTGTATAACGTTGATCTGCTGCAGTCCACTAGGCGAGTGTATCTGACTGTATCGGACTATGCGCGATCGAGAGCCGGCCAACGACGGAAGTCAGTCCTCGGTCGGGATATCGACGGCCTCCGTGCGGGGCGGGAATCCTTGTAAAGGGACACTTCGCGCATCGAGAGAGTGAGAGAGAGAGAGACAGCTTCAGTGGACAGTGATAATCAATATTGGTATTGAGGAATTAGTTCGGAATTCTCGTCTACACGGCTATTGCTTATGATGATACGGCAGCTGCTACTGCTGCTGCTACTCGAGTAGTGTTCCTTGCCTTCCACGGCCGGCCGTTCGTCCGCCGCGACTAGCCCGCCCTCAATCAAATCGTTGTTGGCGCGATGAACAATGGACACACTGCTGCAGCAGCGTTCGATTTTGGGTGTAAAAATTTTCTCACAGGCGGACAGGTTCAACCGAAGGCGAAATCTGTGAGCGAATTCTGCGTTCATTTGCTTTGCCGTCGGCCTGCTCGGAGCCGCTGCGGCGGCGAAGAAAGTCGCGGCATTTAACGAACTCTGTGTGCAACTGACGGAACGCGCCGGCCGCCAGCCTGCTGGCGATACGCACAGATGTCAATTGCCGATGGCTGGAATAGCCTGCCAGTCGAGACTTACATCGTGCACAGCAAATTTACTGAGTAAGCGACAGCAGAGGACAGTTGTTGGCGCCAAAGTGTACGCGCCTGCTCGCGCGCACGTTTCGGCGCCAAGCGCACAACACGCGCGCAAACACACCCTGAGACAGATATCATATACAGACGAAATACATCTCATAGCTGCGCATATCGGCGACAATACCGAAGTGGTTTTTGCACCAGGTCGGCCAGGAGATAGCCATCGAATCCGGCGCACGCGTTGCATTGCATAGCCACGATCAGCGTACTGCTATCAGAGTAGTTAATACTACATATATATATATATATATATATATATATATATATATATGCCGACCGAGCAAAGCACGACGTATAGCGTTCCAAACAAACATGGCGTTCCAACATGTATTATACCACACATATGCCAAATGAATGATATCCTCGTCCAGCTGTCCCAGCATGCTGTAATCTCGAGGGCCACAATGGAGTCATTAAAACAAAAACTCCCTCTAGCGTTTGTTTGTTTGTTTGTTGAGAAATAGAATTCTGCAAAGTTTGATCGATTGGGATCAGCGATGCTTTCACGGGTCCCTTTGCGTCGAAAACTTCCACTGACAAGTTGTTCGCACACGATGACCATAGTTGATTCGATAGGGATTGCTTAACTATTCGCTATCAGTATGGTCTGCACGCCAGTAACCAACCACGTAATGCCAACGTGTTCATGCGCCTGCGCCCGCCTCATTCTCTGGTAGACATCCACAGTTCACGGTGGCATGAGACAGCGTGCCGAAGTGCAAAAATGCACAGACGTCCCTGTGAGGCTTGTGGCGTCAATGTTGCTATGTCATTTGTGGCCGTGTAGTGTTTCCAGTGCAACGGGCTGTTCTCTGTTCTGCGTTAGCTTTCCGGGTTAAAACGTCTATTAGAGCCGTTCGGCGTTTCTCATGCCTCGCGGCTGACTCAAGTGACTAACTCAAATCGGCAACCGTACGCCAGTCCACCCGCCGCAGCTACGGCAGCGTCCTGAAGCTTTCTGGGGGGTGGCAGGGGGTGGGGGGGGGTGGCTGCTGCCTGGTAAGCCCTGAGGTTAGCGCAGTGGCCGACTCCACCGGCGCCGGCACATCTATCCCAGCAAGTGGACTTGGCTGGTTGACGTGACTTTTTCCAAGTTGACTTGACTGACTCTCTATATGTGGCCGTGTCCGTCTTCATTCTTATTGTCACCGTGTCTCAGCAGAGGAGACAGCGGATTGGCCACTCGGAAACGCGAAGCAATACCGTACCGAACGTCTGCCACGGGCAGTCTGACTGCAGCCGCTACCGCTGTGGCGGTGGTGGTGTCTATCGGTGTTAGATGATGATGGTGGCGGCGGCGGCGGCGGCCGCGGTGGCGGTCGTGGCTGACCACAAAGGAGAGGAAATTGAAGCACCGTCGAACAGAAGGAGTTTTGCCTTTCGGGACGACAGGGCGAAGCGGCCGAGCAGTCTCCCGTGAAATAGGCCTTTTATATCGCAGTGACCGCTGCCACCGTACCGCACCGCCGCCGCTGCCGCTGCCGCCGCCGCCGGAGCTGTACCGTCGGTGGTGGCTTATCGGCACACCGAAAAACGAGGGTGGCGGGTATCAAGGAGAAAGAGAGTTGGGGAAAAATAACGCCAGGAGAGCGACGTCTTTCGAACAAAGACAACGAAAATGAAGTAGAGAGAAAAAAGAAGATAAAGACGTAAGTGACCAACCGAACAACTGATCCACCAACTGGTCGAACCGATGCCGGCCGGCAGCAAACGCACGGCCGCCGCCACCGCCGCCGCCGCCTGAACGAACGGCAACTATGACCAGTACGGCGGTGGCCACAGCGGCTGTCTTCGTCGCAGCCGCAGAAGATCCTGTGGTGGCCTCTTGCCGCCACTACAACCCCTGGTGGTGGTGGTGGTGGTGACGATGATGATGATGGTGCTGCTGCGGCTGCTGCTGCCGCTGCCGCGTCCCCTACGGTCGACTTGTCTACGTCGGCTTGTCTGTTTCTACTGATCGGACGGCCGAGTGTTCTTCAGAAACAGAAGAAGAAGAAGAGAAGGGAGGAAAAACTGTGATGATTACTTTTTGGGATTTGTGCCGGAGCGCTGGACTATGTGGTCGACCGCCACACGGCGGAAGCGGCGGCTGCGGCGGCGGCGGCGGTAGTGGCGGTGCTGCTGCTAGTGGCGGTGGTGGTGGTGCTGGTGCTGGTGGTGGTGGTGAGTTGCTGATCGAGAAAAGAAAACGAGAATCCAGAGAGGTTCTGTAGACAGAAGACAGCACAGTAGCAGCCGGCAGCAGAAGACGAAGTGGTAGAAAATGTCTCCACTGCGATACGGCGCGGCACGGCTCGCCGTCGTTGAGAATTGCGAAAGCCGCTTCGTTCCTAGTCAGCTAGTCGGCCAGCCAGCCATTCAGTTGTTGCTGCAAAACACACCTCGGAAGACAGAACGAGAATGAGACCACGATGATATCGGCGATCGCAACGACAACGAGACAATAACACAAACAAGTACCTGCCTTGTTGTATCTGCTTGTTTGATGACGAACGCCCACCGCTGAGTGTTCCACTGTACAGAACAAGATGTCCACGCTCGCCTTGTAGCCGATCGGGTGGACGGACTGTGTTGCCATACATTGAATCCATAACTTATATGTATGCGGGTTCTAATAGTTAGTGAAATAGATATATTTAGAAAGGCTACTCGGACTCGTGAGTATGAGCCTTCGATCCACCCCTTGATTTTTCGATTCGGTCATCATCATCATATATATATATATATATATAGATATATATATATATATATATATGTTATCGTATTAAACATAAGCTATATCCACAACCATGCGTTGATGGTCGTCGTCCGCTTGCAGACGTAGCGTAATTCGGTTAAAGCTACCGTGTACCTGCCATACTGTCCATTCTAGTACATCTCGTCCAATGATTCCGCCTCCCCAGAGATCGATATATTTCACAGCTGAAACCACCAACTACCCCCCCCCCCCCCGCTCCCCGCCCACCCGCACTACCTCCACTCTCACCTCGTCCACCGCCATCATCATCAGGTGATCAGCCTCCTCCATTGTTTTTTTTTTCCTGCCTTCCCCGTTTGCACTCACTCTCACCATGTCATTTGTCCTCCTGGAAAAAGCGCGCCGCAGTGCAACGTAGCGTAGAGCCGGAGCAGGAGTAGAGGTGATCTCCTAAAACCACTCTGTCCCACTTCACTCGACTCTCTAAACTTTACGAAGAGAGTAGTTCGTAGGCCATCGGAAGAGCGGTGGTTCGGCTGCGGTCCCGGCCATTTTGACTCGTTGAGGGGTGAGGGTAGGGGTCGATATATATATTGCAGATGGGTGATAGAGCAGTTGACCGCGCCAGGACTGTACGCCAGGACACACGGGAGACATCGGGGAGAGAATAAGTGAAAAGTACTTTCTGATGTCCAGTCTCTCCATCACTTTTGCTCCTCTATCCCTCATTCCCATTCGATTCGTAGGCGGTCGCCGCGATGTTTCCCGCTCGAGGAACAAAGGTACATTGTAGGATTTTTCTCTTCTCGTCAATTTAGCCCACCGTGTCACTCGTCGGCCGTTGTGTTTTCCGCTGTAGGTTAGTAAACTGGTGGCCGGTTCGTCGGTTGCCTCACTCGCTCGCTCGCCGCCTACCTCTCTGCCTCGCTCTCCTGGCCGCTGTCCTGCTCTGCTCGACAGCGCAGGCTGTCCAGCCACAGCCATCATCATTTCGACTGTAGTGGTGGTGATGCTGGCGGCTTGCGAAGTGCAAGCGGTCCACATCTCGATTTCTCTCTCTCTCGCTCGCTCGCTGCCGCGTTTACCCTCGGCCATTTTCTCTCGATCTTAGTTTCTTGGCAGATGGCAGCCGTCTTACCCGTGATCCCCACCTACTACTCCGGCAGATCCTCGGAACGTAGCGGGCCTTTCTGAGCCAGCCTCGTCTCGGCCCAATCTACTCCCGAATTCTTAAAGTGAGAAGCAGCAGAAGGAGAAACCCCAAACGCGTCTTCTCGCTCACTGAGATATAGCCATAGCGGTGGGGATCCTGGTACGCTCCAGTCAGCTTCAGCGGTCGGTTTCTGCCATCCTGGCGGAGGCCAGGTCTCTCCTGAGATGAGTGAGCATGAGTTCTCGTGGAGCTGCTGTGGCTGCTCCGCCGTGTTCGAGCACGCTAGCCGTACTGCTAGTGCGTTCCCGCTGCCCAGCAGCAGCAGCAGCACACTGCTCCAGCTCTTCCCCTAAAGACTTCGACTGAGAAGGCGGAGGGAGCGCGAACACAGTGAGATACAGCATCGGGCTGACGCTGAGGAGGACGAGGGCATCGAAGGAAAACCGGGGTTCAACGCAGGAGGATATGGTAGGAGAGTGAAGAAACGGGGGAATTGCATGGGGTTGAGGTGGCGCTGAGGTCGGGGGGGTCTCCTGGAAGTGGTCGGGGTCGGAGGGGTAGCCAGCTCTTCCTGGCAAGGATGCCTCCTGCTGCCGTCTCGCTTGAGTTGCCACTTCTTTCGAGGCTGCAGCGGATGGCGGTGGTCGTGCTGGTGGCGGCACCGGTGCTGGCGTCGGCGGCGGCGGCGGCGGCCGTGGGCTTCTCCTGCTACCGCTGCTTGCTGGGGTGGCACTCGTGCTGCGTCATAGCTGGCCCCCACGTTCGCATCTACCTCCTCATACACTCATACTCGGCTGGATCAAAAGGCGTTGCTACAGCCGAAAGAGGGAGGGAGAGGGAGAGAGAGAGCGAGAGAGAGAGAGAGAGAGCAGCGTATCGTTGCTGCCGCATCTGCCGCAAAACAGCAAGAAGCCGACGGTGCACCATCACCAAGACGACTACTAGCATCAGCTGTGTGAGTTCTCCTTTTGCTAGCCATCTCTATACAGATCTCCTCTCGGTTATCCTTTCGTTGGGTCCCACACAGCAGGTCCAGCCGGAAGCACGATCTGGCCACTAGCCCTCATCGTGGCAGCAACTCCCACCGACATTGCCCTTACTCATAGGTTTCGTCGGGGAAGGAAGTTTGCCCTTGGAAACAGAAGACAGAAGTATCGATGCCCGCCTCCTTCCTATATAGGCCAGTCTTTTAGTTGGCGCTTTTCAAACGTGCAGCATTCTTCTCGTTGGCACAGGTCGGGATTGTCGGCTGGAGCTCCTTGCAGGTGGAGCAAATTCGCGATCGTGTTTTGACATCGTATGATATTGTTGGCCAAGTTCTCCGTTCAGATAGGGAATAATTGAGCTATTATATTTTCTTGACCCCATAATTATCTGGCCTGTTCCGTGGAGAAAAGGTTGATCGGTACAAACTCAACACTAGAAACAACTGAAGTCGTTGAAATACATATGTATATTAGGTCTTCATTTTCGATACATCTACGAGTCAATTCGAAATGACCTGTTCGACCTTGTACAAACTACAGGTCGACTATGGCTTTCGTTGGGAAAGCCAAAGAAATCGCTAACTCGGAGCGAATCAAATCACTATTATCTGTGGCGCATCGCCGAACAATTGAATTGACCCTAAGGAAATAACCTACAAAAAAGGACTATTCACCTACCACCGCAGTCGACAGGGAATTCATTGTTTATTGAGTACGACATAATAGAAGGCAAACGGGTGAATATGCATAGACGAGTTCACCACCACCAGACGAGGTAATGGCATTTAATATCTTCTTCGCTGTAAAATTAATGGACACAGAGAGTTCCCACTAACAAAATAACGTTTCAATTTATCATGGCACCCCTGATCGGAAGCCCTGCTGAAGTATATCGTCAAAATGAAATGAGGCATCTTGAACGATCTGCTAAGCCTGTGAATGTATGAATTTATTCAACTTTGCGAAATTCGTCGCAACGCAGACGTCCGACGTCGTCTCCGACTTGACCGAAGCGATTCAAGATCCCAATAGCATAACCTAAAAAAAGGCCAGAAGCGTTAATCCGCTCTGGACTCGAACGTGTTTGTCCGCATTGCCACCTCGGCTGGTTTTCCATTCTGTAGTTAGCTTCTCCCCGTTCTCCTTGTTGTCCAGCCCCCCCCCCCCGGGCGTCCGAGAACGAGCAAGGTTATAGTTGGATACAGGCGTGAGTGTGTCGTCTGGGCCTTAGTCAGACACTGGCGCGGTGTCCTCAGGCAGGCACCGCCATGTCAAGGGGCCTGATAGCCACCCCCCGGAACCCCTTCCCGTTCAGCAGGCCGCCCGGGGGTTTGCCGTCACCGCGACGTTCTTCGCTCCCGGAGCGTTCGCTCCTTGGCTGGCTGGAGGCTTCTCTTGCTGCGGACACGGCGCCACGGAGTCATAGCACAATCCTCACCAGCAGGCCCACAGCCAGACATCTAGCGGGACCGCACTCCACGCCAATCTCGCTCTCTGTTGTGTGTCCGGGCACAGCACGGCCACTGCCGGGCCTGCTTGCTGTGGCCGTCGGCCTGCTTGGCTGCTCGCCTGCCTGCCTGCCTGCTAGGACAGCCAGCGAGCTCGAAGAGCAGCCCATGCCACTGCTCGGCCTGAACGACTCTGTGTGGCTGCGCGGCGGCGGCGGCGGCCAGTTCACAGCCAGTCTGGCTGTTTGTTGGTCGTTGGCGGCCGCTGTTCGTCTGTCTGTCTGCCAGCCAGCCATAGCCAGGGCCGGCATTGTGCTCACCCTCACCGTGCGCTCTCCGCTGCTCTCGGTGGCCGCTCTCCGCGTCCCCTCACAGCGACAATGCTCTCGGAGGCGGGGCCTGCTCTCTCGTTGGCCGTGACGTCACAGCTACGTCATCGCCACGCACCAATGGGCGTGCGTTTTCGCTCTCGGCCCCGAGTGTGGAAGGTGTGCGCCCCGAGGAAAAGCCGAGTATTATGAAAGGCCGGACTTAAATGTGTTCATCTAAGTATATGAGAGCTTAGATAGAGTTTAGTATGCGCGGAGTGCGTTTGGGCTGAGCGGAGCGGAGCAAAGCGAGTGAGTGAAGCGGGCAGGCGCGGCCATCCGATACTCTTTCTTAGCAGCGGCAGGGAACAGGCAGCAAGCAGGCTGGTTCTTCCCCACGTTGTCTCGTAGACAGCAGTAGGCTGGCAGGCAGGCAGACAGACAAGGAACCAACCAACGCCCGCCGCAGTAATAGTAGCAGCAGCAGCAGCTGGCGCCGGCGAATACAGTGCCACTGACACTCTACACCTGAGAGACTGGGCAAGAGAGGAGCTCAGGCAGCAAGTCGAGTAGCAGCAGCAGCATCAGCTCGCGGAGCGTGCATGCGTGACTGAGATTCCTTTCTTTCATTCCGGAGATCCTCCGTGGCCTCCGTGCCACCACCTCCGTCGGCCTGCTGTTTGGAGGCAGCGAGCGTGTCCTGGCCTAGCCTGACCTGGCCTAACTGAGCCCAACCAAAGCCAACCACGCAGCCTACGCTGGCTAAACCCACCGATTATGTGTTGTTACTACTTCCACTACTACTACGACTAGTGCCGTCCGTCGTTCCTGTCGACAACTCGTAGTATTGCCCATTCTCAACCTCTGAACGCCTCTGGGTTTCGTTCCGGATTGGCCAGCTTGCGTTGGCCAGCTTGTTGTCCTGGCTTGCGTTGCTCGGCCGCCGAACGTCAGCGGGGAGAGAGCTTCGCCCAGTTCGTCGTGTCGTGTCCCTCTAATAATCACACATAATCGGAACGCACGCACACCCCCAACAGGCGCACGAACCGAATCAAGCAACGAATTGACATAGCGGCGCATAACATACGCGGCTAGCGTAATATGTCCTAGCCCGACAGCGCCCGTAGTGCTGGTGGTTGGCATTAGAGGTAGCAGTAGAGGCAATCGTAGAAACTTGGGCCATGTGTGACGGCTCTCGTCAGCAACAACGTGAAGAGCAACAATCAGTCGTTCGTGTTCCTTGACGGCTGTGCGCGGTAGTGAACAGCGGCGGTGTTGGAACGCGACGCCAATATCGCATAACGTGAAGCGTAGTGAACGCTGGTGGTGGTCGTGGTGGTGGTGGTGGTAGTACTCATCATCATCGTCCGTAATCCGCGAGGTTCTGCATGTAACCTGCAACCCGCTGAGCGTAGGCTGGCATGATTGTTCGTGCAAGCGTAGTGGTGTGTAGTTGGGTTTGTTAGCTGAGCTGTGAGCGGAGTTAGGCCACCCCCCGACTCTCCGACGTCCAACGAAACATCTATCGTGAATATATATATATAGATGTAGGCCAGTATACTACTGCTCCGGCTGATAAAACTACCTACTAGAGAAACGTCTGCTGAAAACATTGTGATACAATCGTGATAGGGTCTGGCACATTGAGCCCCCGTGAAACAGGGGGGAAGTGGAGAGCTGGGCCAGGTGGAACACCATTTGTGGAGGTGTTGGTGTTGGTAGTGGTGGTGTTGGTGTCAGCAACAGCCGCCGCTGGAACGAAGCGGTCAGCATAGCGCGAACAACGGTCGATGGTTAACAGACAACAAGCAACGCTGACTTTTTTTATTTAGCGCAATTATACGCACTCAGCAAATATCGATAATAAATAAGAATAGATCGACCAAAGCAATGAATCAGGTGTGACATGTTGATCATGAGACAGCTCGTACGCTCAGCCTAATGCGTGTTTATCAGTCAAGCCGCGAGAGTGGTGGTGAACTATAGTGGTGTGGACTCTTTGGACTGCTATTCTAGACGACGGGACGAACGAAGTGGCCCTTTTGGAGAGAAGCAACAATAACAACAACAACAGCAACAGCAATAATAGCAACAACAACAGCAACAACAAACAACAACAGCAACAAGAACAGCAACAAGAACAACATAAGAGAAAGAAAACCAACAGAAGAAAGTAACGAGAATCAAGCTACGAAACCTCCAGGGGGCTGTTGAAGTCCCGTCCCATCCGTGATATTCTGTGCGCACAAAATCCGTCTAGTGTCCGTCCTGGTCTGTGTGGGACCCCCAACGTGAGATCTAACGACTAATGCTAACACAGCAACAACAACAACAGCAAATACACCCGACAGCAGCAGCAGTAGTGTGAAGCAGTGCGAGCAGCGCTGACAACGAGAAATCGATAGCAATTAACCGAAACTGCCAAACCCTCACCCAATTACCCCATCCGTCAAATTCATCGATAACCTGCTCCTCGGCGTAAAGCAACGACACAAATCGATCTGGTGTCGTGGCCATTTTTTCGGTGACTGCTCTACGTTTTCTCTGTCAAACTGCTGCTCCGAACAAGGTCGCCGCCCGGTCTCTCCATGAGTCCCACGAGCACATTGGACGCGTACAACATGGACTTGACCACGGCGGCATATCGGTACAACGCCACCATGATGGAGTACTATAGCTGTAAGTATCGTGTGTTCATATGATGATGATGATAGCCGTTTATGATCAGTGTATTGCCTGATGATAAGAGAACTTCTGCTGATGAGTGGAAGATACAGAGAGACATAGAGGGAGAAAGAGAGAGAGCGAGAAAGAGAGAGAGAGATAGAGAGACAAAGCCACCAACCAAACGAGCCAAATATGATATAGTACTCTACCTATGATGTGATGTATCACCCACCTTTGTCTGCTGTTTGTCCACGCGTTGTTTGCCGTTGTATCTTGCAAAGATTCGCCAGGATGTTCCTCTTGTTCACATTCGTTGTTCGGGTTCACTCTCGCTGGCGTGGCCACGTTCAGCGTAGCTGCGCGACCCTCGGGGCGACTTCGGCACGCGAACGGTTACGCAGAGGTCGGGTCGAGTGTTTTCGCCGAGTAGCTAGCTAGCTAGCTAGATCTTCTGTTGTTGCCTCTTCGACGTCCAGGAAGCCACTGACTTAGCAGTGAATCTGGTCGATGGCGCGCTGGCTGTTCGTCTTCTTCTGCAGCGGGTGCAGCTGCCAGAGGTGGCAGCACTCGACCCGAAGGGCGGTAGCCAGCGGCCGACTGGCCCTGCGAGGCTCGGGATCAATTATTGACGCGGTTGAATCTTTCACCACGGGCTATCTATCCAGTGGGGCCGGCAGTGGCTCGCCAGTAGCAGCAGCAGCAGCGGTAGTGGTGGTGATGTGTTCTTTCTTTTGGGTAAACCTAATTCCGTCGGGGAGGGCCGTTTTCCTGGCTTTCGTCAGCTCCTTTGCCCGATCGGGTCAGTCCACGGAGTCCGCATCTCGAGTCGCAGCAGCGGCAGCAGCAACAGAAGCCGCCGACACCGCCACCAATGGTGGCCTCTGGCGTTGCCTCAGGCCTGAGCAACACCTGCTGCTTCTTTGGTCAGTCAGCATCTTGCGTATAGCGCGCTCAGCTATACGTCTCTCTTCCGTCACAGTGCGATCAATCGAGAATCACGGATTCCACCAGTCCCCGGTGTGGTGGCCCGCACCCAGTTATGGACCTGTGGACATATTGCCACTACCTTCTAAGTGTGTCCTCAATGGGACAACGACTTTCGGCTGTCGGTGAGTAGCCGTAGTGATGATACAAAAGCTGTTTGTGACGCTAGATCCGTTGTGCCCTTTTTTACACGTGTAGAAGATTGTCAACGGCATGTAACGGCTTCGAACAGCGCAGTGGATAGTGGCGACGATTTGGCCTATTTGGACCCAGTGATGTGTGGCCTAGAAGAAGCTGAAGGTCTTCTTCATGTGTTCTTCAGTGGGGAGAGATATGCGATAACGATCTACAGTCGCATTCAAGTCCTTCGCTTTCTCGCTGTCATATCTGTTCGATTGGTATGATCCGACATATATTATCTATGGCTAGCCAGGCAGTACTAGCAAAAGTGTTGAACGTACTGAACGGATGGCTCAAAGACGAACGTCCGAGGCGACCATCGAATACGAACTACCCGCAAGAACCCGGGTAGTTCTCCCTTCGATTAGGAGGCTTTCGTGAAGACACCAATGCGCTGTTCGATCACGAGAATTCCTACCTGATGTCTCCTCAATCTGCGTATCGCCTCACAGGCTTATTAGTCTTTTGCTAGATCGATCTATTCCATTTCGCGGAAGTCGCGATGATCCGCTGACGTGCTCGCGTTCCGTCTGAAGTGCAACACGAATGTGTGTATATCAAGCCTATGTTGTGATATCAATGAATACGGCTCAGAGCGGGTAGACAACACGACAACTCCTCTGGCTCTCTCTCTCGCTCTCTCTCTATCGCTTTATCGTTTTGATCATTGTTTTGTCGAGGGGTCCGTATATGAAAGGGAGAGTCTGGCTATCGTTGTTCAGTCTACATTACCTAGGTATGCCGTGACCGGCGGCGGTGCTGATCCTGTTGCAAATCGAAGAGATCCGCCGAGTGTCCGTCCTCCTTCCCTTCAGTGTTGGGTATCGATAGCTCAAGTATCGAGACGGCGAGTCCAGCCTGACTGAGCCTGATATGCCTATTTCTGTTGATTTCTCATTCTCCACGAGCTAGCTGGGTGGTGCTCTCACTCCTGCCCTGCGTGACCGGTCGTTGCTAGCAAAAATGCTGTCGACACTTACAGCAACCTTATTGTGTATTCGCGGCGCAGGTACACAAAGCCTCCACGACGCCCATGCGAACGAGGAAGAATCTTGCCCTCTACAAAATATCGTTTACCGCCGACGAGCCAATGGACAAAAACCGCCCTATCGTATAGTATCGATTTGAAAAGCGGCCATCCAGTGACCGCGTCACCTTCGACCCGCAGCCATCTCTTTTCCCATGTTTTGCACTCCATGTTCTCGTTCACTCGGTTGTCGGCTTGTAGAGACGACTTTGGGACGTTCTCGTCTTGGTGTGCAGGATATACCTCTATGCGCTGCGCGGTCATTTAAGGAACGGCCGCTGTGGTTCGAGCATCGTGCCCGGCTCAAAAGGCCGAAGCGCACCGGATAACTGTTGCTGCTGCTGCTGGTGGCAGTGTCTTGCCGCGCCGTCAGCACTCTGAAAGGAGCTCCTCCGACGCCGAGTATCGTGGCATACAGGCCACCGAGGCGTGGCCGCTTGTCGGTCGAATGAAAGAGGATTGTTACAACCTGACCCTATCTGTCTCCCGTTGTTGTATTATTTACGAGCTGACGTGAGCGGAACAGCCACAAACGGACAAAGGGCTCAAACATCCGTAAGAAATGATCAACAAATGAGTAGAGTACGGACACTTCAGACTCACGGCGGAGCGCGCACTTCGTTCGGGTGGTAGGTTAGGTCGTTATAGGTCGAGGTAGGTAGGTAGGTCGGTCAGTCGATCGGTCGCCCGCTCCGTGAGTGTCTTTGTCCGTGAGCGAGGACAGCGAGAGAAGAACGATTGGGCAGTTCGTTTCACTTCGATGCGACGACTTTCTAACCTTAGCCTGCACCAGACGAAAGCTCCATGAACCGCCCAACTGTCATTCAGGCGGCATTGTAGTTTGCGGTGAGCATTGACTCTCGCCACGGTGAGGATTCCACTACCGCAGCACCAGCAGCAGGAGTAACAAACGAGCAATGAGGAGCCCGAACTCCGCCCGCAGAATTGAGCATGTCTTCATTAAGCGCTCTGGTGGTACCCATCGCCGATTCAAGCTTCAATTGTAACAACGTTGCGTCCGAATTAAGACGTGCCAAATCTATCGGTGACCGTTGAAGGTGAATATCGACTGGTGGCCTGAAACGCATTCGTATCTCTAGTGCGCTCACATCATTATGGGCTGTTGCGCTCTATTTTTCGTATAACATTCGATGCTTGCTCTCTTCTTGCTCTCTCAACGTCTCATTCGAAAGCGTGCGTTGTCCAATGCGCTGATTCGGACACCTGCTGACTAGCAGCTCTTATTATAATTGCAAAGTAGTAACGTCTGTTGTCAAGACGCAAGAGCATTGCCGCCACCAGCTGTACAGTACAATACATCAATTGCATTTCCCAGTAAACATACCATTAAGTTCCATGATCTTTCCTCCGGTTCGATATCGCCACCACGATCACTCATTTGCCTAGTTACCCGCTCCATTGCGACGCTTATTTGCTCGACGCACAAACCCCATCAGTTTAACGCCCCGCATATAAATCTTCGAATACACAAAAAAATCAGAAAACGAAAAGCGAATATATCACAAGTGTGTCTCTGGCGCCTGGCGCAGTAGCAGTGGTGTTGTTTTTCCTACAATCCCGCCGCTCGTATCGGCCGGCCCGGTCAACTTTGTGGGGCTTCGTAATTTGCGGCCACTTCTCTCCGCTGCTCTTTGTTATTGTTGCACTTCACTGATATGTCATGGCCATGTTAATCTGTAATCTATGTGTGTGTCACTGGGGCGGGCGGTCGGCCGGTGACTCTCCCAATCTAACTCACCGCATCTACACTGTCTATGTACACATCGTCGATCCATGTCTGGCTGCGTGTATATCTGCTTCGCTGGTTCGGGGGGGTACTAGGATCCCCAATGTGACGAGACAGAGTGCCCCTTCTCAATAAACGGGCCGATTAGCCCTTTCGAAAATGGCCTGTGGAGTTCCGGTGGGGTCCGCTCCGCCGTGCTGTGAGCGCTCTTCCGGCACGCTGCTACTCTCGTGCTGTATTCTCAGGCGGAGCCGTGTTAGAACACATCGCGTATCAGCTATTGATTGCGTATGTGCAGCTCTTGTATGTGTACACTAGACCGCAGCAGCTTCCATTGCAAGAGAGCAATGGCCATGAGAGATGGTGGCCATATTTCACGGATGCCACCATCGTATCTCTCTCTCTCTCTCTCTCTCTCGCCTTTTTCCGACTTTTTCTCTCTCTTTACATCGTCGGGTGAGGTTCGAAAACAGAGCTAGATAGAGAGGCCACTGAGTACCAGCAGCATTCGAAAGCGACCCTGTGACAGCATTCGCACGATTGAGGAGAGCGGAGACCAGAAATGTACACGCATATATCACTTCTTCAAGTAGAGCTCTCTCACAATCTATTCGCCCATTCGTAGACACCACTCTCATACACACACACACACACGCTCGTCTCATCCCATCTCTGACTCGCGGTGTCATTTCTCTGCAGAACTTCGACGGCAGGCACAGATACGATATCGCAGCGAGGGCCAGCAGCACTGTCTCGAGCTGTCCGTCGAATGCTATGCCAATTGTGGTGCCAATAGCTAGGCACTACAGTCCTCCTGGCGAGGTGGCGTGCGTTCCGCTGGGCCAGCGGACAAGATCAAATGGGTCCTTTGACGGGGGAATGAGCGACCAACTGGGAGAGAGAGAGAGTCAGAGAGAAGTCTCAATTTTTTTCTCTATCATCCTATCGGAGGTCACTGTTTGCGAAGGCCAGTTGAGGAGTCGGCGAACAAAACAAACCGCTGTTGCTATTTCAGACTGTGGGTCTGATTCTTGCTATGATTAGTGTGGTGTTGTCCCTGCGCGTAGGTCCACCAACGAGTCTCAGTACATCGTTAGCTTGCAGGCACCACGGATACCTCTGGTCTCTCTCTATCTCGCTATGTCTCTCTCTCTCTCTCTGTATTTATGTTCTGTCTAGTTCGTCTGGCTCAGGCTTAGCGGAGAGCGCTAGGAGCAGTACTCTAGTATATCTCTGCAAGCAGATACGTTCAGGCGATCGGCTCAGCCGGCTGCCGATAGCTGCAACAGAAGGACCCCAATTGCCGAAGAGAGAGTAGGGGTTTTTGCTGGCTAACCACGAAGCTCTGCTCTCGATGAGATTTGGTGGTTTACAATCTGTGAAATGCATTTCGACTCCTTGATACGTATACGACACCTCACCGCCGCTACGCTAGGCCCATTTATTTATATACGACTTGCTGTCTGCACGGCTTTCTGCACCCTCGAGAGCACAATCTCGGTAGCACGACTCCGTATTGAACACCAACACTCGAAACAGGCCAGAGACTCGACGACTACGGAGCCCATCATAAAGAAGTAATGGACGCAATCTTTCGGCCGAGTTGTCACTGTGAGAGTCGAACTCTAATAGCTGAGAAGGACGCCGCTGACGAGCAGCTCAACGACGAGATAACGCTGCGGTATCTGCCACAATCTGCTGCAATCCGTTGTCTTTCTTCCGACGTGTCAAATATCGGCGATTCTTCACAGTCGCCATGGCTACTTTGATCACACCTTGTTGAGATAAGCGTTATAACTACTAGCACTTTAATAGCGTTATTATTATTATTATTTCGCTGTGGCGAACGCTTTAATTATTCATGATATTAAAGTTCTCGTCGAATCATCGACATTGAGACAGGGCTTCGTTTCGTCCCGGCCACACTAACCGTCCGCTACCGACTGACGCTAGCACCGCCTACGCAAAAGCAGCTTCCACTCCAGCAGCACATTTGATTATCATGTTTTTTTTCTTTATCTACTAGCTACAACTATTATTATTATTATTATTATACATTCTGTCGATTTCTCCTACGTAATATCCCGTCCGAAGTCACGCGAACGCTCCGCGTATCGAGCTGTCACAGCCAGCCACGTACGAGGGCTCAACCGAACTCTAAATGACACTCACATTTACACGCACACACACACACCCAACCTGCGATGTCCAGTCCCGCTATCTTCCTGCTGTTAACGGGTGGATAGTCGTCATCTTACCGTTGTTTGTTGGTTCGTCGCCGCTTGCCGTCTGCAGGGCATTATTGCTGCCGCTGCGTCTGCGCCGTATACTTTATCCGCTCGTGCTTCTGCCTGCCTGCCGGGCTCCTGCCTGCCGCTCTAGATAGGCCTTTCAGTATGTGTGTGAGCGTTTGAGTCGGTATAAATGAGTGCGTTGTTGTATCAGTAACACCATTAGTTCGCACTTCTTCTCCATTAAGAGACCTCGATATAGCGGGTGGCACCATCGGTGGTGGTACTTTTGCCTGTGGATAGACGAACGGGGACGGGATATGAGGGGGATAGAAGACGGTAGAACAAGCAACCACCGCCACCGACGCCGCCGCCGCGGCTCACGGCGCTAGAAAAAGACGAGGGGTAATAAAGAGAGAATAGCATTTGGAAGTGACTCGACGCCTAGTCTCGGGCCTCGCCGAGCGCACCAAGTACAGAGGTCCCCTTACTAGCAGACAACGTGGCTGCCTGACAGAGATCAAATGAAGGGAGAAGGGAGAGATCAAGCAAGAAGCAGCATCTTCTTCGAGAAGATTTCACCGTTGTTGCTGCTGCTGCTGCTGCTGTTGTCGGCGCGCCCGCGATCCCCGGCCACCGCGCGCTCTTCCAGAGCTCTCCGTAGCAAAGCGACAAACAGATCTTGTGGGCCGAGCAAACACGAGACAGGCAAGCGGCCAACTAGTCGCGTTTTTCCCCTCCATCTATATGGATATGCTATAATGCTTACGACAATGACGCGATCGAAGGAGTGGATTGAAGAGAAAGAAAACTCAGTAAACGCGGCAACGGAGGCGGCGGCGGCGGCAGCAGCGGCATGAGACGCGATGAAGCACCACAACTACACTGGTCGCTGGTCTAAATGAAATCGTAAAGAGAGGTAAACGAGAAATCGTCCCGGGAGACCTCCAGCGCCGTTTTTCAGCTCAACAGCGTCAGGGCTCTGTCTGTTTTTGAGCGCCGATTTACGCGAGAACAAAGAGGTGAATGGTGTGCTTCTCTATCGGCGCTAACCTCCATCCGCCATTACCGGCACTGTGGTCTGCCCTAAAATGACATTGCTACCCATTGGGTGGTAAAACACCCACAAAGGTCCCGTTGAAAGGAAAAGGAATGAAGTGATTTTGTTTTCTTCGTTCAATATGCTGTTATGGGGTGTGTTAACGCGAACGACATCACCGGAGAGAGGAGATCGCAGAGGGGGCAGGACAGAGCGTTGACAATCGCAATGTGTTGTTGCTCTGCGCTCTGGGTAATCGTTTATCAGTGACGATTCATTTGCTGCTGCTCTTGATTGTGCAGTGACTAATTCCTTCTATGGCGTCAACCGTTTGAACAGCGATCGAGATACTTTCTATTATACGGACGTGCAGAAGTTCTCGTCTGTCTGCTAATATGAAAAATGATGATCTTTGAACCGCGTGATATCATAGTGAGTAGTAGTAGTAATAGTGGTAACAATAGTCGACGCGCTGTTTCAAAAACGATATCTTAGATCCCGAAATATTTATATATATAATATATATATATATATATATATATATAATGGAATAGACTCATCTAGATTTCGCACATCCATATCCGTGACGGGAGCAGGGGCATATATCTTTATATATATATATAGTGTGTGTGAATTACTCGGTTATGCCATAGGTTCGTAGCGATGATTTTGAATCCACAGTGAATGGGCAAACCATTCGCAGCAACAGGGACATTGCAACAACAAGAGCAGCAGCAGCAGTAGGCAACAAACAGGTGTCTATTAAAGGCAAGCAAAACTATCGTTTTTCTTCCGCCCTGTAATCACTCTGCATATACCCCTCTTACCGATCTAATCCGTAATGGCCTTTCGTCGGGCGCGTTTGTCCGTTTCACTGAACGGTCCTGGGCTCGTTCGCTATCGCGATGGGTTCATGATACAGCCGCCCCGCGTTGATAGAAATGCCAGTGAGAGATTGCGATGTGATTAAAGCGCTCCGCCGGCGGGTCGACCGACCTGACCCGCGCGTTGTAGAATCTACTGCTGTTCCCGCTATCGTTGTCCCCGATGGAGGCCCTCTCGCGCGGTTGACGCTGTTGCCGCCGCCGGGCGGCCAGACAGCCTGTGCAGGTTGCTAGCGCAGGCATCCGTTGTTATCCCATACCGTGTGTTCGTTGTCGCTGCCTGGTGCAGCATGCCAAGCCAGGCGGCGACAACGAACATACTCCGGCGTGCGCGGGGTTCCATTGTGGTCGAGCTACGTTGCCGGGTATAAGGAAAGCCGACAGGCAAGCAGCTGACTGACTGGCAGCCACGAGAAGGAAGCGAATCTGATGGAGACATGACGACAAGCAACGGCCGCCAACAACAACCACCAATCGGTGGCTGACCGGCCAGCGGCTGAAACCAAAGGCCTGCTACCGCTGCGAGCATTCCTTCGTGGAAGAAGCAGCGATCACCTTGTTGTTGTCCTGCTATCATTGGCCTGCTCCTGCTGCCTGCTGCTGGTGCGGCCTGTTTTTCGTTTTCCCTCTCCTCGCGATTCTCTCGGCCTGCGCGGGGTTTCGGTTCGGTGTCCTGATGGTGATGGAGTTCCGCTACTGTTTGGCAGCAGACGCGCTCTTGCTACTGCCTCTGCCTCTACGACTACGGCTGCCCGAAGGACAGGGAAGACCAACGAGTTGTGCTGTTTACTTGGTGCAGTACTTGAAACGAGGTCGACGGAGCGCGCACACGAACGGCGTAGATCCAGTCACAACTCGGCCAGACACTCAGCCTGTGCGGCAGCCCTTTGAGTTGCGGCAGCCTGCTGCCGGATAGGCGCCTGTAGAGAAGAACGTGAGAGAGGCGAAACACCGATGTCGCCTTGCCCGTTTGTAGTGTGGCGTTGGAGGCCGGGGGGGGGGGGGGGGGCAGCCGCCTCGACGCAAGAGCCCTGACGGTGCCACAGCGTCGACGGTGAGTTCCTTCCTCGCGCCCCTGATAAATCTCCTACTTCCTTTGCTTCCACCGGTCGTCCTCGCGATTCCCCTCCAGCTCGCAATGGTAGCGGAAGGGGCCAGCCTGTCCTCGAGTCCCGTCTTGTTCCTCGTCGTCGTCGTTGTCGTTTTCTGCTGCTACTGCTGCTGGTGGTGGTGGGACTGCACAAGCCCACTCTTGGGCGGGTCTACGCTACGCTCCCTCCTCTCTCAAGGAGCGGATCCCTCCTCGGTCGGTCCCTTCGTCTTCGAGTAGCAGCAGCAGCAGAAGAAGCAGCAGCAGCAGTAGCAGCGCCGCCCGGGGGCTCCAGCAGTAGTAGCAATCCAGTGTATGTCGCTTCCCCTGTTCGAGCCAGGCTCCAAGTCCATTTCCCGCTTCTAGACGATGTACAGGACGTGAGAGTCTGCGCCAACCGGGCACGTTAGAGAAGGGAAAATGAGAGGATCGACGGGGGCGAACGCGGGGCGGCTCGCACCCCCCCGCCCCACACACAAGCCCCCCCACAAGCACACACACACAGAGAGTACGTATAAACGCACGAACGAATGAAGGCTGCTGTGCGGGGCGAGCACTTACCTATCTACTTTCACCGCGAATAACTCCGAACAGCCTCAAGGACCGGGTTCTATGTCTCAGCCAGGGAGACTCTCGCTGCCCAAACGGCTGACTGGCCCAAACGAAGCCCCAAAAACCATGGGACCCTTATGGGAAGCTCTCTCGAAGCGCACTAATGGCGGGCCATTGAGTAGTCAACACGGACATAATGTACAGCCACTACCGCCACCGCCATCCACTTACTAACTCGGTCCCCGCACCAGCGAGACCGGACCCTACACTATTGCCTGCTCGCCTTTCTTATAGCCACAGCGTGTGCAATACACCCGGCTGTGCTGGTGTGGCGTAGCAATGGCTGCAAACGATATATACGATGAACATACATAGGCACAATGGTCAAACTCGCGTTGCCAAATGCACACAGAGGCTACAATATAGATAACTACTGCATATAACGGTGTATGTATGAATTTATTTGTTGATTGATTGCGATTTTTGAGCTTCGTTTTGCGAATTGACTGATTTAAGTTGTTGTACTGTAGACACAACACTGCTGAAAGGTTGTGTTCGATTTTCCACAGGGAACTTATTCGAAAAAGCATCACAAACACTCGCATTGTATGAATATATTTCTCGACCAAAGTGTCCACCCTAGTAGACTTAAGATATAGGATAATCTTTAATCAACGATGAAAGTATCGAACTTTGAGCAGATCTTACAAAGGAGAATGTACGCTTCGGAGGTGTATTACGCACATGAATGTATTAGATATATGAAATAATCATTCGGTATCTCTTTCATGTATTCGCGCTATTGCAGGTCACGGCGGCGTGAACCAGCTGGGTGGCGTGTTTGTCAACGGTCGGCCATTGCCGGACGTCGTTCGACAGCGCATCGTCGAGCTTGCCCACCAGGGTGTCCGGCCATGCGACATCAGCCGACAGCTACGGGTCTCACACGGCTGCGTCTCGAAGATACTAGGACGGTAAGTGGGAAACAATTACGATGATGTGTTAATTGGTATACTAATCATATCATATTTTGACATGATGAAAAGAAGCGCAAACACTCGTCACGTGCCCGCAAACACGAAGGCACAGGCGGCAACGACGCACCAGGATACGAACAGGAGAACATCAGGCTGCTAGGGAGAATACGAGACACAATGCAGAACGACGACTACTGGTGGACGCCAATTGATTTGTGAGTCGTTCACGTTCGGATAATCTCGGGACACAAGGCGACATTTTCTCGCGAGTTCGAACAGCGCAATCATCAAACGAGCTGTTCGACAACACCGTCAGCGTCGTTATTACCGCTCAATCAATCAATCAATCATTCATCCAAATACTCATCTGGCCGACTGTGCGCATCGATAACAGCTTCGGTTATGCAGCAACAGCAGTGGTGACGGCCAGAGCAGCAGCAGCGGCACTAGCAGCAACACCCGACAAGAATACCTCATCTTAGCTTTGGTTGGCTTCGAAAAGTTGTCGCCCCTTAGAGCTGTTCCAGTCAAATCACGATTGTCATTGGTAGGCGGAAGGTAGTCGCTTGCTTAAGCGACTACCGTGATGAGAGTCCGGGCAACTCTCGTAACAACGGCGCCGGCACCACTCTCTTGCTCTCGCTCCGCCTCTCTTTGTACATCCATGTCTCAGTGTCATGTGCTCTCTGCACTCGTCGACAAAAATGACACTCATCGGCTGCTGTATCGCCGCCGCCGCTGCTGCTGGCCTTCGTGGGTAGTTTTGAGGAGCTGCAGTCTCAGACATCGCCAGGCTGGGTGCCGTTGTGTCGAAGGCCTACTAGAGGCAGTGTTGTCAAAACGTGTCAACACGAATGACAGCGGCAGAGGTGTCGCGCCCTGCTATGCTTGATCCTGCTCGGTTGCTCGAGGTGTACTCGAGAGCTTCGATTAAGCTGCTGACACCGCCAGCCAAATGCTGGACGCTTTAGAGGAGAAACGAAACGCGTCTCAATTTTTTTGTGATGCCTGTTTTTGCTGGTTAATTATCTCGTGTTTTTACATCGTCCGTGGGTAGGGGGGGGGGGGTCTAATGAACTGAAGAGCATTATGCTGCAAGTCTTCAATTGAATGAGGTCCACCATTAGAAACAACGACACCGCTAACACTAGCATAGCCACCATGGCCGTCAGTGACGGACAAGCCATGAGCTCGTCGCTGTGCAGAAGATTCGGTTAAGTCACCAGCCTCTCAAGGCGTCATCGTTGCTGGCGTGTATTGTCAGCTTGCCAGCGGAACATGTCCGAATCTCCTGTGCACGACCCGGCCGGCCGGCCGGCGGCGCCAATGAAACGACACCATCGCTATCTGGCGGACATCTACTTGCCGTTGGTGGTGGCCTTTGACACCGCCCAGTCGCAGCAGGAGTCAAGCGTTGGTCAGTCAAACGCCGGGCTCATAATACACCTCGGCAATAGCGAAAAAAAAGAGCGCGGCCGACGAACGGACGCCTAGCCAGAAAATGTCTCTGAATTTCGCACGAAGGTGGAGCGATCATAATGTCAACAATAAAAGCGCCTCATCAGGACAGCGGGTGCATTGCGTTCAATGGACGAGTCGACTAAACTGCTCTTTGATACAGTTGTTGCTATCGAAGTCCCGCTGATGCCACTGAGCGCAACTGCAACGCTGGTCGTCGCGGCCGACACCGGCGACACCTGCGGGCGCCGGTGTCAACCTAACGGGAGGGAATGACCCAGGAGCATCTCGTTTCGTTGGAAAGCAAGAAAAGAACCATTGGGGCAGATACGCGTGATAGACGTTATGTCGACGCCTGGCCGCTGAACAGCCAATGGCCACTGGGACGCTGACAGCTCGAACGTCTCAAGTGACCAGTGAAGAGCAATGCTCCGGTGCCAATGTTTTTCTCGCTGTTCGTCTTAATAATCGTATTAGCGTCTGGCGATTGTGAGTCTACTCGCGCGTTGTGCAGCTATACTTGGGGGTACGTAGTACTACCTGGGGTGTGTGCTTCTGTGTATATCATCACCTTGGATGAACCGTAGTTGCTGATTGAGGTCGGTGAGCGAGCAACGCTAAGGTCAATACTAAGGCCAATAGGCCTTCTATGAGTGCGTCGGTTCGAGTGGGCCTGAGACAGACCTTCGAGAGAGGGAGAGAGGTCTATCGCTGCTGTGGACCACCAGCCTCTAGATGAGATGAATATTGGATAATGACCGCAGGCGAGTAGCCTACGGCTGGTTTCAATTGCGCTGATGGATGAAAGGATCTTAATCGCGAGTACATACTCTGTATATACATATATATATACACATATATATATATATATATATATATATATATATATGTCGCAGGGCACCCTTCTCGTTCGAGGGAAACACTGATGCACGGGATCATCTTCCGGTGGCCAGCTCTCGTTCGTTACGGTTTATGTGTCACGACCATCATCACCGCCGCCCCTAGAACAGCTTCGCCCACTGCCCAACCTACCCTACCTATGTACATCTCTATGAGAATCCACTCTCGCTTTCTCTCGAATCCACGCGTAAGCAACATGAACGCGAGGCTGCCGCTGCCGCCGCCACCGCCGGGATCGGCAGTTTGTAGCTTTCCTGTGCGCACTTCAGCAGGGCTACGTGATTTGAATTCAGTCTCACTGTGTGTGCTCCACTCAAGTGGCAGTCGCCGCCGCCGCCGCCGTCGTCGACATCGCAGGAGAACTACCCGTAGAAGCGATCGTACTGGGATCTGTGACTAGCGACCTTTCTACGGCAGCATACACTGTTGGCTGCTATACCTCCACGGCCGGTGGACGGGCGGAGGTGTGCGGTCGGGAGAGGCTGAGCTGAGTGGCTAATCTTTCAAAATGGCGACCTGATGGTTGTCATGCGGACCGGATAGCGCCGGCGCTGTTACTGGTGTACGCCCGCTATAGTATAGCATAGCTCATCTGACTGGTGCCGGCTGCGTGGTGCCGCGTCGTAGAGCGCGGATTGTCACTGACTGGCCGACCGACCCAGCTGCTGTTCCCTTGTTTGTCCTGCTCGTTCCACGTAGCAGGGCCTACCCACGTATGTATGAAGAGTCCTAACCACGATGAGTTTGTTCATATTCAACAACAAAAAATACGACAACCTGTATATATATATATATATATATATATATACGTATATAAATACATACATATATATACTATACGAGCGCTGGGCACATTCGAGCATACTGGGTTACTTTTACCTGTGTGAACACAATGGTTGCGGCCGGCAAGCGTTGTCAAGTAGCCTCGTCAAGGCAGGAGAGTTAGCCATGATAGAGGACAGCCGAGAGGGGGACGGCCGCTTGTTCTTCTATCTATGCAGCCGGTCTGTGGTAGTTGATGGTGACGAATTGAAACAAGAGCTGCTCGGGCTCTGATAGATTGACCAGCTGACCCGCGCCACAGCTGCCGCCGTCACCTCATCTCCGATTGGATTTAGAGCTCGTGGCTTTCGGCCGAACGGCGCGTCGATGGCAAACAACGTTCGTCGATAGGGACACCGCCTGCCATCAATGCGAGAGTGAGAGGAGATGGCACTGCAGCGGGTGTCTGCGGCTTGCAGAAGCTCGTCTGGTGGACCAACAGCCAACCGATACTGTTGCCAGCGGTGGTAGTCTATAGGCATAATATAATAAGAGGAACCTGAACACTGAAGCGATTACAATAATTCGTCAGGAGGACTATAATCAGGCTGGCTGACCTCCAGCACAGCTTCAAAATGAAAAATTCTGTTGTTGGACAAGGCCAATAAATGTCAATGCGTTCAAAGCGGCTGGCTCATTGAGCGTATGTCATTTTCTGCCTTATTGTCCTTAGGTTGTTGTTGTCTCGAGCGGATAGTTGTGGCCACCGAGCGGCTCTCTCTCTTTCTCTTCCTCTTCAAACTCCTTTTAACTTCATTAAACTGCGTTTGTGTGCTGGCCCGTGCCGCTTTCTCCCGATGTCTAGACAGCGATCTTACGGCGAGTCGTAACTCGACTGTAAATCTGTTTGGACAAGCGGCCACCTTTCGAGTGTTCGTCACCACTGCCAACACGACTGATTCCACCGCTGGCCTCCCGTTCGAACCACACAGACGGATTGTAGCGAACACAAGAGGTGAGGGTTGACTCGAGAGCGATGGCCTGTCGCTCTCTCCAGCCTTTTTTCCCCGCTTCTTCGTCCGGTGATCGCAAGCGAGTCGCCTACCCCCCCCCCCACCCCGCTCCCCAAGTACGGCTACATCAAGCCCAATCTCCTTTGTGTCCTTTACGGCCGGCGATTCATTGGATTTGCACTTGTCTCAGCAATTGCCCCTGCGCCTCGTCCAACCGTCCCGTCCAACCCACAGACAGGCCGACCCACAGCTCTCAAACACAAGCATGACACTCTCAGACACCCCCGACCAAACCCACCGGGTTGCCTGACCGATTGCCCGCCCGTAGAGCACTAGTCGCTCAACCAGCAACTAGCAGTGGTTGGCAGCCGCGGACGCTACAAGGAGCTACCATGAGGGACAAGGGTGAAGCCGGCCGCCAGGAGGGGCTGGGTTCGCCAGCGAGGCTGTGAACCTCCAGAGAGTTGCCGTTGTTGTTCGTCTCAACCGATACGAGCCCTCGGGGAGTCCTGAAGGATCTAACGCCAATCTGACACAATTCGAAGGAGGCGAGGGAGATGAGGAGGCTGCCTCTGTTGTCCTGAGCGGCGGCGGCGGCGGCTGCTGCTGCTGCCGCTGGTGCCGGCGGTGTTCCTGCTAGGGTTGGCAAATCCCTGTCGCTTCGAGTTAGTAACGCTACCGCCGTCGCCGCACAGGCCACCCTAATAGTGATCAGCCGATCGGCCCTTCTTCGAGCTCGCCAGTGATCGTCGTTTGTATTGTCTTCCTGACGAATGTACGCACAATACGCATAAATGAGCTCGAGGATGACGATGATGACAATTGACCTTGCCGGCAGCCGCTGATCGAACAAAGGGCTCATGTGTAATTCAAACTGAAATTAAATCTTCATCATTTTAAGGTGCCTGTCAATCATTTCATCACAGAAAATGAAATGCCATTGGGTACACTGAAACAGCCAATTTGAGCTTCGAATTTCCGAGTTCTGAAACTCTTTGGACTGTTCCTGTGATCGCAGTGACCTATCAGTGTCCTTTCTCAGTTTCGTACGAATGAAACACATAAGCAGTTCGTCCGTTTGGACACATGGCACAAGCTGAGATTTCGGCCATGCGCGGTGTGTTTTCGTTGTTTATCTGTTAATCTATTAATTGAATATATATGTTGCATATATGTTGCAACGGTGGGCCACACACATTTAACCGTAAGCAACCGTCTGATGGGATATATCAGTGACTGTTTCGCAAGCAGAGCCAGGCCCCACATAATTGAGCATCCCTGTAATGTAGCTGTCTGTAGCTATCATCTATCTGCCTACCGTGTCCAAGCGTTTCTCCTTCTCGTTGTTGCCTTACATCAGCTTCTCCTGCTGACTGCAAACGGAGCGTATCCAATAGTCGTATCATTTTGTCAGCTGCCGATGTCGTCCGCGCTGTTACCACGACGGCTTCCGCTGCGGCCGCCGCTATTCGTGTACCTTATATAGCTCGCTTATGCTCACTCCTTCTTCACTACCTCATTAATGTCCATTTCCCCTGGACCCATCGGTCCCGAGTGGCGCGTTAGGCGCCGCGCTACGCACCTCTCCACCAGCGCTGCATGGCCGTCATTATCGTACCATTGATAGGTGCAGGTTTCCGAAGCATTATTATTATTATCCGCAGCAGCAGCAGCAATTGATTCAGCAGCCGACACCGAATCGTCAGCCTCCGCTGGTTCGAGGTTCATCTCAGTCGTCCGGTCATCGCTATTGACAGGCAGACGTCTGGGGCCCGGGGCCGTCGACAGCGGCAGCAGCAGCAACAGAAGCAATCAAAGAAGGGTTTGATTTGATGATGGGGAGGATCATCTTCGCTCTGCACTCACGCCGGTTTCCGCAACTTCAACCTCCCACCCCTCGGCGGGGGGGGGTCCCCGTCCCCTGGTGATTCTCTCTATTCCCGTCATTGATAGCATCCTTCCGCCGTTCGCTGTCGTAGTCGCCACCGTCATTCTTATCCTCATCGTCATTTAAAGCGTTCGCAGTCCCGGCGTTCAAAAGCAGCAGCAGCAACAGCAGCAGCAGCGGCGTCAGCACACACATGATTATTACTAGCCATTCACGCGCGCGAGCCAAGAAACGCGCCTCTATAGACAGCTATTGCAATGGCGATGGTAACAGCCGCAATGGCTAGCCCGCAGAGGCGGCAGCAGCAGCAGCAGTCCATTGGCAAGTCTTCACCTGTGTCTTCCGTCGAGCTGTCTTTTACGTCAGTGTAAAAGCCGGAGATATCGCTGCCAGGGGAGACTCGGTGGCTCTGCCGCTCTGCAGGCGAGCGAGCGAGCTCCACAGGGGAGAGAGAGAGCTTTTTCCCACCGTTTACGAGCAAATCGCGTCGGGACAACGACAGCCGGTTTCCGACTGAAAAGCTAAACAAATGGCAACAGAAGCATCGTCGCTCCTCGAACGCTCGTCGTTGACAACAGCAACAACAACAGTAGCAGCTGCTGCAGCAGCAGCAGCGTCTAGCTGGCTCCGGCTTAGTCGTCTCACAAAATGGGCACACACAAGCAGAATGTTATGCGTGTTGTCCACTCTGCTGGACAGAAAATATAATATATTCATATTGTTGGCCGGTCAACTACACACAAGTGTATTGCCAGCTATACATACACACACCACACACACACACATACACATATATATATATATATATACATAAGCGCCGGTGCTGCAAGCGGTCGGTATAGACACACGAACAGTGGGCGGCTGAGATCTCTGTGTTTGCTGGTGGCGCACCCTCGAGACCACATGCGACATAAAGCGAATTTCGATGGGGCTGTCATCAGCTTAGCACAGTGTACCGAGGCTGGCCACTAGGCGTCTTGGCATCAACACAGCCAGCCAACGACGACGGCCAAACGCGACGAAGATGATGATGAATCTGAAGAAGAGCCCAAAAAAACAAAGAGCCCGAAACGGCATGACAATACCGAAGTGAACCATGCTAATGTTGGGAGCCACAGGATGAGAGGCGGCCGCCGTGGGAGTATGTTGAGGTGCTGTTCCCCCGCACCTCGGTCATGTGACCGCTGCTGCGGCGGCGACCACTACGATGACTTCGACTACGGCGACCGGGTGATTATTATTACTATTGCCTCTAGAGTACTTTTTGGTACCGGGAATTACATCATCAACGAGGAGCTCTGCCTTTCATCGTTTTTCAACACGAATCTCAACAAGTATCGGCTTTTAGAAGAACGGCGGCGGCGGCGGCTAGGCTGTAATAGATCGTCCTTAGATTCGGCAGTAGTTTAACCTTTCTATGTATAATATATATATATATATATATATATATATATATATATATGGATTGCTATTATATATAGATTCTGGCCCGGTACTGCAGCCGTCTCATCAGTGCGAACCGGAGGAGATGATTGTATCAGCCCGACTAACTGGTTGCACAAGCGCGCGGGGCGTTCCAACCGGAACGCGATGGGATAGTGACTTGCAGCGGTGGAAAGCAGCGATGATGGCGGTGTCATTGAGTTCGGGTGACGATTTTATTAGCCATGTTATGGCTTGGAGCGAAGTCGGCTAGGAGGAGAGGATCCGGCAAGGAAGGATATACATATATATATATATAGAGAGAGAGAGAGAGAAAGACCCTCGGCGCATAGCGCAAGCAGGACTGGAGGAGTCAAGAGAGCGAGCAATGGCTTGCCGCGAAATGCTCTTTCTGCTGTTGTTATATCAGGGGTGGAGCGAACTGTCGTTGAGGAAATGAGACATAGGCTGTCAATGTTATCGGGTTCAAGGAGGAATTACTGCCAATGTTCAAGTGGGGCTTCGGCAGACTTCAGCTGTAGTGGTGGCTAAACTCCGTTTGAAACCCTTGTCCGCTTCACCCTCCTATGTATAACATGGCCTGTTCAGGCCGCAAAGCCCCAGCACACAGCGCTGTCTTAATAATCAGAGCATCAATCAGGCTGCTCGCTTGTCTTCTAAAGATCCCAAGTAGCTGCGCCACATGCACCTATATATATATAGATATATATATATATATATATATATATATATATATATATATATATATATATATATATATATATATATATATATATATATATATATACATATATATATATATATATATATATACATATATATATATAGATAGATATATATATATATATATAGCACAATGGAATCACGGAGCTCCGCAACTATCGCGCGCACTTGAGATATGGGGAGGGAGTTCGGCGTCGCGCGGTCGATAGTCAGTTAGTTAAGCGCTGAGCGTTGCACAGTACCGTTGTATGGTGGTGGCCGCCGCAGAGGTAGTGCTGGTGGTGGTGGCTACTGCTGCTACTCTTCTTCCTTCGACGATACTCGATTCTACGCGTGTGCATATGTTATGGTGTACATGAGCACCACAAAATGTGCAGCAAACAGAGACACACACACACGCACAGAGACCCCTAGATAGTAAGTGCTGCTACTGTTGCCCGCTGATGTGGGCTGAACGAACGCCATTGCAGGGATGCAGGGTGCGGTGGGGTGGTAGAGCAACTGTTGCCGATAGAGAGACATCAAAAAAAAGCAGCTGAGCTTTTCAACAGCTGCGTCTAGTCGTCTTCCAGTCGCTCCGAAGCGAGCGGAAACAACGATCGAAGGGCCTTTGAAGCGACGCACGACACCAGTGAGTCAGGTCTGTGTGGGCTCAACTTCATCGTCGTACCCATAGGACCCGTAGTAGTCTGTGACCGAGCGGTCGGTCGCCGAGCTCGCAGCGGAGTCAACGCTGGTGGGACGCAGCAAATGCGGCTGGTGCACAATGTTTCGCCGCATGCAAACACAGCTTTTGCTGCGGCATCGCGAGACGCGGCGGGACTGACATCGAAATAGATAGATCGACTCCGCTGAGCTTTATGAACAGTAGCAGCAGCAGCCGCAGCAGCGAACGTTGGCCGGCTATTGAACGGGTATCAGGGCCGGGGGACGAGGAGGAGATCTCAGTGAGCTGCTGAGCACTCAGTGAACTCGTCACTGCGCTCCTCGCTGAGGTGACTACCATGACTACAAGCTATGAGCAGTACCCTGCCTGGACGAAGGACAACAGAGTAGCAACATGTGTCTGAAGAGTTTGACACGGCGCTATTGTGCGCGCTCCCGACGGACTCGGCTGCGCATCGAGTCGGCGCTGAACTCGAGGGTGGATTCCACACTCGATGACTCTCGTCTCTGGCTTGCTGTCGACAAGGCAATGAGCAGGCGATTGAGCGCCTTGACTGGTTCATCACTTCATGCTCGCACTCACTGCTCGATGAAGTCGCCGAAACTCGGGGAGAGTTTCACTCGAGGCTCGAGTGTAATTGTCAATGATCGCTTGGCGCCTCCGCCGCCTCGCCTCCAACGGCGGGCTCATCATACGCTCGAGCACTCCATCTATCTGTGTAGTCTATATATATATATATATACCACTTTATTCGCGCAAATAGATACATACAGAAAGAGACCAACATAGCCAGACATAGATACAGCACACATACACACCTGAGCTGTTGCATTGTTACTGCCTGCTTTCGCCCAACACATTCACCGCGTACAGATAGACACATACTCCCATAGACAAACGCTAATAGCCTTTCTGCGTTTCGATTCCAGTAAAAAGCACACGTCTTTACGTTACCGTTACTAGGTCCAACACGAGATATCTTTTGATGTACACTGGACAACACTTTCTCGGCATATTATGATTTCAAATTAATTGCTTTCTCTACTGGGATTGGTTTACCACTGTCAGTTTATGTCTCTACATTCGATTACGTAATGACGGCATCCGTTTGTGACGATCCTCTGCCGTTTATCAGGAGTTTCTTCTGATTGATTTTCTTATCTGAGATATATATACATATATATATATATATCTATATAAATATACACGGGAGCCATGGACTGTGACAATGCATCGCCATTTTATCCTAGTCCATCCTATCCAAGACTTTTAGCTGGGCTTCGTCCGAGTGGCTTTGCGCCTCCAACCCGCTGGCCCTGCACTGAGCAAGCGAAACTTTCGAAAGGTCTGTACTCATATGTTGATATAATCGCTGCTACCCTTCGAGTGATAGGGACAGTGGTTTTCGGGGGGAATCGAACGGGCAAAAACTGTACCGTAGATCGCGATCTGTTCACAAACGAGAGTGAAGTCACATCACACAAGGATTACATGCGGCCTTGATTGTTCGCTGGTTACTGCCTACCTCGGACTCGAGCCAAAGCCACGGAGGCAGCGGATTAGCTCGAGAGCCTAAGCTTCGAAAGCAAACGCCGAACAACGTGTGACAATAAGAAGAGCCGGGGAGATTATTCCTAGGGCGGATCGTATCGCACACGAGACGAATGGACGAACGAGAATTTGCTATATTTAACCTCAACCTTGGACAACAGTCCTACCTGTTGACAAAAACGCAAGGAGCACACACAAAGTTGGTCACGCATCCGGTCATCAGGGTCAATAGATCAACAGACGTTGGCAGGCTGCGCAGTGATTCAGCTTGACCCACCACCTAAGGCATGCGTTCTTACAGGCAGGCAAATGAAATCCTTAATCATATTCTCATTGGATTTCGTAACGGAGACGTTGACGTAATGCTTCAGTTTCTTATCCCATTTGTTTGTCCACTTTTCTCTGACTCTGTCTCTCTCTGATTTCAGTTACTACGAAACGGGTTCTATTCGCCCAGGAGTGATCGGTGGAAGCAAGCCTAAAGTAGCGACCCCCAAGGTAGTCGACGCCATCGCCAACTACAAAAAACAGAATCCGACCATGTTTGCCTGGGAGATCCGGGACCGTCTCCTCGCGGACCAAGTCTGCGACCAGGACAACATTCCCTCCGTGTCCTCGATCAACAGGTCAGTTCATTATTCCATTCGGCAATTCCTGTTACATCGCCCCTATCGACCAACACATGTACACACATTTAGGTAGAAATTATGTGCTTAGCAATGAACGCGACAGTTGGCCCGCCGCTCGTTAGCACGATGGCATATATATATATATATATATATATATGATTTGAGTTTTCGTTTCAACTACTACTGCTGCTGCTGCCCTTTGATACTCCCAGGCCCGGCCTGGCACTGGACGGCCAGAAACCCTCTCATCCTGTCCTCGCGAATCCCAGCCCGGCGTATCGTATTCTCTACCACGCCGGGAATAGGTACTTTATGATTATTGCGTTCATTACCAACACGGCCGCATTTGACGAGGCCAACATTGTGTTCGCTGGCTGGGCCCGCTCGCTTATCTGCCCTTCGTCTGAGCAGATTGGGCTCGATTTTGCCAGCAGCGACTTCGCGGTGCTAGAGAGTAGGATTAAATCACTGCGCCGGCGTCCCCATGGGGATGCTGCTGTTGCTAAATAGATAGATAGATAGATGATATTCATAGTCGACACTTCGTTTGC
The DNA here is from genome assembly GCA_019614645.1 of Stratiolaelaps scimitus. NCBI lineage: Eukaryota > Metazoa > Arthropoda > Arachnida > Mesostigmata > Laelapidae > Stratiolaelaps > Stratiolaelaps scimitus. Next base: position 2,149,188 of record JABWDB010000050.1, read on the forward strand.
GCCGCCCGGGTACTTCAGTCCCCCGCCGGTCTTGTACTACTACAATCGTTGCCGTTCGTCCAGCGGCTGAATGATGCTGTCGGTTTGGGGTCGGGGCCGAAAAGTATATATCGCAAACGACCCATACGAGTGAATCGAAGAGAGAGAGAGAGAGAGGAGAGAGAGGAGTACCCTAGCGTACGAAGGAATTGTCTATCGCCCGCCCGCGTACATATATATATATATATATAGGTACAGCGTAATATATCTCATTTCCCCACTCTGCCTCCAGTGACAACATTCACGGCACGACTAGAAAGGTACTGATCGGTATGAGTCCCGTTCAGGCAATGCTCCGGGAGAGCGGAAAATGGCAGGGCAGGGCAGGACCTCCCTCGTGTACGACGATGAAAGGATCTAGCAGGTCTTGTAATGTGTGGTGGGTTGGCTGGAAGGAAAATGTATGCTATTTCGCAGGGGGGGGGGAATCAGGGCCATCCTCGAATCACGGGTGTCCAGGATATGATCACGACGAATTATTGTTGATTGTTTGTTCGTCGCAATTCAACCTCGACCTGGTGCCTGTTTCATCCTCCGAACGCAGCGCTAACCGAACTTCATCGTCGAGTTGGCAATGTACCGCCTGCTGTTGCTGGTGGTGGCGCTTGGAGAAATCAGAGAGAGCCTGGCCCCGGTATACCGAGCTCCATACATGCACAGAACGAGAAACGGAGAGCGATGAATGTGCTGAACGCGCACTCCTTGGTTAGGGAAGAGCGCAGCCGCCACTCGTTGTGTTCACACACGCACATATAGGACTACTCGCCGGCTGACTCTCGCTGACGAGAATGATGACAGAGGAGGCCGAGGTGATGGCTGTACCCTCTCCCCGTTCCCGCCGATCTCTGTAGGTGGTGGTGCTTGTTCCTGAAATGGCTCCCCTGGGGTTGGCTTTTTAATTGTAATCATCACCTCTGCCGCCGCCGCCACCGCCACCAGCAGCAGCCCGCAGCAACGCGCTCGTACCCCATCTACGCCTCTCTCTCTCTTTCATTCACTGCATTTTGGCGGGAGAGACAAACTGCAGCAGCCAGAGCGAGAGAGAGACAGAGAGAGAGAGATACGGGATAAAATAGCCTCGTAGACTTCCTAACGAAGTTGTCGACGGATCATAAATATTCGCCCCCACTTGGCGAATTCGTGTATAGACCCCTCCATTGTTATTTTGAGAGATATTCTAACCAGCGGTGATTTGGCCAATTTGACGGCACCAGATACATAGATAGCATGTCATGAGAATTAGCTGAATACGCTAGTGGTGGTAAGCAGCGCGGCTCTGTGGTCTAGCGTAAAGGTTATCCGATCGTTGTTTGGCACTGATGAATGTTATATTTCAATTAATCTACTACATGAAATTAAGTCAAGTTTTCTATTTAACCAAGTTAAAAGCATGGCTTGAGTTAGGCGAATGACGAACGCGTATCATGTCATCCTGCATTAAGGCAATTTGCATTCGAGCCTTCGTTCTCTTCCGCTCACTATATTCATGCCCAAAAAAACTTGCAGATTACGTTGGCCGTCCATCTTCCAGGTTAGGCTTTTGCTGGGAGTTTGTGTTGAAGGCGACCCTGCCTCCGACACCGCCACCGCCGCCGCTGTGAAAGGTTGCATTTGCTGCCATTGCTAATGCGGGTTGTTCTTAGTGGATGCACGTTAGCTAAGCAAGGTCGCTGTCCCTCTGATTGGCGTCCGGCAATCGGAGTCCGCCGGCCCGGACTGGTTGTTGCTGTCGCCGCCGCCGCCGCCGCCGCCGCTGCCAACGACGACACCGACTGCTGCAGCGCGCGAGTCACAATTCGATGTAATTCCTCCCCTGCTGCTGTTGTTGTATATAGCAGTAGCCGTAGTGTCAGTCGCGGCGGCCCATCCCAGCCAGCCCCGTCAAGCCGGGCCGTTCGTCGGACCCGCCGAGCGGCCAACTTGATGCCGGCACCGCGCTGGCACCCGACGGCTGTCATCTGGTCGTATCTCAAATCTGCACTCTCGATCGAGGCGTCGGACTCTTGAGAACAACGAGCAGCATTGTGCAAGCCACCAAGACCGCGGCTGGTAACTCGCTGCTTGTCTATCGGTCTCACTGACTGACTGACTGTATGCGTGTGTGCGTGGATGCTTGTGTGTGTGTGTGTTTGTGTGATGTGTATGTGTTGGTGTGCGTATATCTCGCTCTGAGCCCTGCAGTCTGTCTGGCCAGTCGATTCGCCAGCCTGGACCTACCTGCTCTGCTGCTAGACGACAGTCGAGCTACGACCGCTCCCGAGTCATCCGGAGTATCAACTCTAATGAACTCTAGACCTTTGCTGCATATATATATATATATATATATATATATTTGGAGGTTAGATAGCACTAGGACACAACTTCTACAACGGAGATGATCTGAACTATTGAGATGAGTTAGGATAGAACTGTCACAGAAGCGGCCTTTTTTTGGCCTCTTATGTTTGTGTCCCAAGTGTAGACATTACGACGGCATCGGCAGCATTTTCTATGTTTTATTGCGATCGTTTGGCGAGACGTGTTCATCATCTTCTTCGTCTCAGTCTCAAGCCTTCACTCGTCTCTTGTTCATTTCGAAAATCGTTTATGAGTACAGCAGGGCAGACGCAGAGAAGAAGTCGAAACTTGTCTTTCGGGCAATTTACCGGCAGGTATTCGCCACTCGCACGAAATGTCGAGATGTGAATACATTCCCATTTTTGATTGTGCAGCGCGCTACAATAAGATCGTGAGGCCTGTCATATTGCTTGCTCATGGTTAGACCAGCAGCAGGGGCAGCAGCAGTGGATGTTTCCTCTTGGGAGGGAGGGGGGTCGATCTGTGTGGATCGGTGGCCGTCTCATTGGCTAATAATGATGATATCATGAGCGCTGCATGACTCTCACCGATAGCATGAAACCCACGGAGGTTTCATGGCTCTCTTCACAGCCATTGGTTCCGCCGGCACCGAACTCACTGGACGCACAATGCGATTCGTCGAATCGCAGTCAAGAAGAGGTCGAGCTCGTTTTGTGCTGTACGTCTCCTCGACGAACTTTTTGTACCCGTACTGCTTGAGATTGCAGCTGAGAGAGGAACTACGATTTTGATAAAGACACCTTTGCTTCTGCAGAGACATTTTCACCGTGTCCACTGCTTTCTTCTGGCATTCTCCTATAATGTTGGGTCGCCTAGAGACCTGTCGGCTCTCCGAACTTCAGTCCATCCTCGCCAGCCAGAGGTTCACACCGAATTTCTCTCACCGGCGGCGCAAGCAGTGCAAGCACACACTTACAAAGCATCCTCTTCAATGGCGTTTAAAAGCATGCTTCTCACCGTCTGATTTGATGGTTGCTTCTGATGGTGGCAGGGGGTGGGCAACGAGGGTGGGGTGACTTCGCTAACAAAAATCAAATGGACAAAAGTCTGCGTTTAGCCATACAGCTATCATAATCCTGTTTAGTTTACCTTTGTTCGTTTGCGTTGCTATTCGTGCAATAGAGCAGAGTGGTAAGGGAAAGGCACACGCTCAGAGGGTGAAGCTCGTTCTCGAATTTCTCCTCTGACGTTGTCCAGACATCGGAGAAGTAGTTGGTGTCGGTTGTGGCGGCGGCGGCAGCGGTGGTCGCCACATCATCAGGGCAAGGCGAACTAGTTCTCTCGGCCGTTCGGCAAGACAAAACTCGAGATTGAGGTGCATCTATCCTACAGCAATGCCTCCAATGTCCTGGTTGGTTCTGTTGCCGGGTAACTCGGCCAATGAAGAAGAAATACAGGACGTAGATGGCTCACTTTATCCGATCAGGTCTAGGTAACAGCAGCAGGCATTCGATCTGCCGGCCATCGTCAGGTTTAGTTACGAATTCGTCCATTGCTAGTGCCTCTTCGTCTGCGAAAAGGACTATCAGATCTGAGCTGTTCGATGGGTTTGCTTTCTTTGCAGGGGGCGTCGTGGGGCGCATGATGATGTTCCTCCTCCGAGGCCCTCCGAAGTCCAGTCCAGTTCCTCCGAAGTCTGCCAATAGATGGAAGAGTAATCATGTTGATTGAGACGGCCTCCCGTCTCCTGACACCGCCGTTTCCAACAAAACAAAAAGTGCGGATGCCTGCTCCTCCGTAAGCGATTTACACCAGCAATGCTATCTATTCGCTGGGTTGTGTCATGTGAACGTATTTGACGCAGGAGTTTATATATATATATATATATATATATATATATATATATATATATATATATATATATATTATATATATTATATATATATACACATATATCCTATATCCGTTGTACCTAAGAAGCTGTTATCAAGGCAGTGCCAGCACAGTCACACCAGCCATATACTTGAGGTGGCATTTCCATTCGTGTTGTTGCATTGAGTAACGGCGGCTGCTGAAGGAGCGGCGACAGCATCCCCGCAGCCAAGACGACGCGGGGCCAAACGATGTAATCCTGCGTACAGGGTAAGCATGCACAGAGAGGGAAAGCGGCGGCGGCGGCGGCCGTGAGCGAGATTCAGCACCAGCTCCTTTTCTGCATAGAGCAGCGGCAAGCTTCGGGGTAAGTGTCCGCAAGGCGGCTCATCCCACGGAGGTCTTTTTTCCCCCTCGAACCCTCCCCCCAGGATTGGCCGTCCGATGGGGTGCTGGAGCTCTAGGTGGTAGTGGTGGTGGCTGCGGCGGTGTCATTGTAGAGGCGGGGCCTCCTTCCACCGGAAAGGAGGACACTATCGATCCCCTTTCGCCTTCTTCATGCAAGCCGCTGCTCCTGAGCTGCGGTCCGATGTGGGGCAACCTCGGCTGTCCTGTGTCGACGATGCCAGCCGACTGGTCCTGCCATGCAAATTCGCCTGCTTACTCGCATGAGGCACTAGGACAGTATCCGAGAAACGACACGAGCTGATGCCGCTATAATGCACGAATGCTGTCATTGCTGCTGAGCTCAGTACGGCGAACAGCATCGGTAATCGACCCATGCCAAGTCGACTGGTCTGCCAGGAACGAGACAATATTGAACTGGAACGAAGGTGGTTTTATGAACGCTTTCTGAGATCGGGTCTCTTGATTAGCCATTCGGAAGGTAATAATGAGCACACTGCTTGATTTGAGCTTTTTTCCTAGTATTGTTGCCTACGTCTCTATCACCATTGCTGGCGATCGTCGCAGGATCAAATCCTGTGATGGGAGACTTCACCTTTAATTTTTATTCTACAATATAATGCATTGTGAAATCTCGTAGAACCGCGTCGTCGTTGTAAGACGTGATTTCGTATGGAGACGAAAATAAAACACAATAATCTATAATGGACAATCTGTGTATATCATGTCTACAACGTGGTGCTTCAGCGGTGAAGGCGGCTATTAAAGGTGTACAGCGTGGTAATTGAGAAATAGGGGCAAATACGAGGGAAGAGAATCAAGTTTGATGTATTTTTCCATTCTGCCTATGCTGGAGACGATGAAACACCATCTGCACACCCGGAGACGCATACAGACTCGCACATACTCGTATGTTCATCTGGAGGTAGAATGAGATAAAGCTCAACCTGTACGGATCGTGCAGTAGCGAGGAAGCCCCCCCGCAGGTAAATCCGCCCCTGCCGTATTGAGCATTCATTGCGTTTGAATGGGATCGTTCCATTTGTCTGTTCCGTTTGGTACCTGTTCTACACCCACGCAATGCCCTCCTCAGCGGCGCCATTGGAGATGAATGTCGAGCAGGTAGCCCACAACCACTGTTCTTCGCCTTTGTCTCTCCCAAGAGGAAATTAGAGGGAGAAAAAAAACGCCACAAAACCTGCTCACTAACCGACGCAGCGCCGAGCGCGTGTTCTGCTGAGTGTCATTCATTTCTTAATCTGGAGGCAAATCTACGCTGTTTTGCTGCCCATCCTCTAACATCCGTGGGCGCCGGCTTGCTGGCTAGCTGCACACGACTGTGCGAATCTGTAGCGGCCAACTATATATATATGTATATGTATGTCTATGTGCCTCTCGGAGTGTAACTTGCTGTTCCTCTTTCATTCGCTATCGACGCTAATGTTTCTGTTGGCGAAACGGGAGAAGACATGTGGGGGGGCGGGCGGGCGGCCGGGCGCCTGGCCAAGCACAGGTCTCCTATCCGCAACACAGACTCCTCTCGACACAAATAGACCTGACAGAGAAACAGGCTGGCCGACGATTTTCTCTCTCGTTTTTTTTTTGTTCTTTTCGCTATTCGGATTCCGTTCCTCTGGCGTCCGTGGAAGAGCCCTGTGGATTCTCCATCCCCCGAATTTTCTGCGTTCCCTTCCCGATAGCTCTACGCACTGTGTGCGTGTGTCTCTCTGTGTGGAGCAATGGAATCTTATCTAATGCGATTTTGATGAGAGTCGGCTGCCGGCTGCCGCAAACCACTGACAGAGGACTTCCCGCGCGAGAGAGAGAGAGCCATGAGAGAGTGCGCGCCGAGAACAGCGCACTTGTTCGCGGCGGCGGCCCCCCAGAAGCCCAACGGCTGGATCAGGGTCACCTGCTGTTTGCTTTAGGCTTTATCATTTCGTAGCGGACGCGGCCGCTTACGGACATTCACAGAACAGAACGGCAAGGCAACGGTACAGAACATGTCTGCCATGTCTACGAGATGGTGTTTGCATTGAAATGTTCGTAGTTGCAACATCTTGGATCTCACGACCGGATCCATGAGTGTTCCTCTCTCTCTCTCTCTCTCTCTCTTACTGCTGATGTTGACTACCGTACGCATAAGCCATCGTACGCAAGACGAGGGGCTAACTTCTTGAACAAACGTCTTCCGGGGATTCCTCGGACCGTGACTTCGTTGAGGTGCTGGCTCCGAACCGCCCGTATTCCCGCCATACGTCCACTGACGTCTTCAATCACTTCGGCCATAATCTGGCCGGCCCATGCAGCGTGTTGCTCCGACGATGTTCTCAACCGTCGGGGATGAGGGCCGCTGCGGGGCGGAGTAACTTGCTATTGGGTTGCTATATTAGTATGTCGCGAGTGTGCCTGCCTATCGTCGCGCCTGTTCTTGCGGGCGACGTTCGCGAGACGACCGACCGGTTTATTCTCGCACGGTGACGGCTACGCAGAAGTCTAAGCGTCCGCTGGTGATGGTAGTGCCCTTGCTGGCGCTATTCTGTCCTCTATGTTCCCTCTCCGTTTGCGTTCATGCTGTCAATCTCTTGTTGAACGACGACACGCTTCAGACTCCAGAGCTTCATCAGGCTGACAAATGGAGTCAACAGGAGTGCGCGCCGGAGAACGTCCACGGACAACGAACCCGCAGGTCCGCGGGTTGTCCTGTACCTTCCGGCAGCCGACGTTGACGCTCTCGCCCAAATAGCTATCTACAGATCTTCTCTGATGCTCCATGCAGTGCTTCCTATGTGCATTGTATGTAGCGCTACTGTGTGTATCTGCTGCTGCTGCTACTGTTGGCGGTAGTGGTGGACGAAAGTCTGCAGCCTGGTGGTGCCGCCGCCTCCGCCGCGCAACCAGCCGGCTGTGCTAGTCGGCTCAGTGCGGGGCTCAACGTGTGCGGGCAGCTGTGACGACGGATGAGGTGGCCGAGTTTGCTCGAACCGACCGAGGAGTGCAGGAGGGAATGAACGACGACGAAGTTGGGCGAGTACGCACAAGTATTATAGGAAACCAGCGGGGCCGCCGCCCTCTGAGGGACCCGGGACGGGGCGGGCTGATATTCTGGAATAGGGGGGGGGGGGGGGGGGTTTACTCAGTCGGGCCGTTGGGCAAGGGGAGCCTCGGGGGATTAGCGACGATCTTCAAAGTTACACAATCCCCCCCCCCGCCCTGCTCACATACATATTTACGCGCAATGAGACCGCAAACAGGGGAGACTTTCCGAGACTGAATGACAGAGAGTGAGTACCTGCAGAAGCAGGCAGAGACGGGCGGAGAGCTGTGAAGAAACGAAGACCTCGGCATAGTGAAGTCTTCTGGTCGTCGTCATGCGCCTCGTGGTCCTTCTCTCACCCTCTCTCTCTCTCTCTCTCGCTTTCTTTCCCTGCCTTTTCTCATCATCTGTCGTCATCTCGTGGACTACTCTCTTGGGTTCGGCTATCGCGCGTTGAGACGGGGAGGGCGCCGCTGACGGGCCGCCGCCAGCAGCCCATGGGTAGACGGGCCCAGTCGGCTGGAAGGATCATCGTGAGGAGAAACTCCTCAAGGCCCAAAACCCCCCGAGACGAAATATTCCGTCATTGCCGTCACCACCAGCCCTTTCTCACTCCCCTCAGCTTGGTTCGCACCCACTCTCGTAAGATCCTTCGTATATCTCTCTGTCTCACGCGCCCCCAAGTAGGCGCACTCTCCTCCGTTATATATCCCCTCCCGCGGTGAATGACGACCGCGTAGTCGTTTAAGCTGCCGGTTGAAGTTTGCAGCTTGCCCCCAAGCCTGCAAGCTGGTTTGTCATTGACTTTGCCGTGGGCAGTGGTGCTGGCTGTTGGTGGCGGCACTGACTGGTTCCGCAATCGTGGTGATGGCCGTGGTTGTGCAATGAGACGATCCAAGTTCGTTGAGTTGCCTCTGCTAAGCGAGTTATGCCTTCTCTGCGATCGAAATGGCTGGCAATCATATCGCGCCACACAGCTCGCAGCGACTCGAATCTCATCGGCGACGGACGGAGTCTGCCGGACCGCTGTGCACACTCACACAAGCCGAAGGGCAGGACAGGCAGCGGCCATTCGAGGGAACGTAGGCAAGCCTGGCAGCGACGTCGGAGATGACAGCGGCAGTGGTGCTACAGTCGTTTTAGCGATTGACATCATCATCGTCGTCGTCGTCATCGTCATCATGATGAGTGACGTCTAGCTTTTCTCGGCCTCGCAGGCTCTTGAGTCATCGTACTGTTTTGCTTCGGGATAGGACCGAGATGATCGCAACGACCCCCCCTCTCCTTCGGAAATGAAAGATAGAACAGGAGAGAGAGAGAGAGACCGAAAAAGAGGATTCGACAACGAGGTGGAGAGCCCAGCAATGGTAGCAGACCATACGAGCGAGTGTGCCAGCGAGCAGCACGTGCCGCGTGTCCGCTGCTGCCCCAGTCAACAGACAGAGAGAGAGAGAGAGGCAGACGGGCAGGCAAGCAGGCAGGCAGAATCATGCGCTCTCAAGATCTCTCAAGATCGCACAGCTTTGGTGTACTCGTGGCGTCGGCGATGATGAAGAGAATAGAGCTATCAACACGACGGCAGCGGGTTGCGACAAAAGAGCCACAGGCAACACCCTCCTCCACGGCTGCTTCTGCTTGTCGTACTGTAGCCGCCTCTCATTTCTGGTCGTGAGAGACGCCGAGGGACAAGTCAATGTGTCTCCGCGATGCTTTGCCTATGAGGGAGAGGAACGAGGATCCAGGCTTGACCCGTCCTCGCTCGTCGTAGCCGGGAGCAGAGGTGGTCCTGGAACGAAATAGACGAAGGGACGAACTCCTGGACCCGCCGACTCTCCCTCGCACTCCCCTCGCTGTCCATGGGAGGACACAGATACACATACATAGATAGATACATGCGCGACGAGGAAAATCATCCCAAAGGAGAACTCGCTCTCGTCTTTCCCCAGCACAGCCTACTGACGAGGAGACCTCCGCCGCTACCATTAGGGCGGCGGACGTCGACGGAGCAAGGCGACGACACGAGCCAATAAAAAATTGTGCCCAACTTCCGGCTTCATTTCCGTTTTTCGTTTGCCACGGTTCCAGGGCGGACGGGAACGATGGACAAGTTCATACTGAGAAATAGACAGGGAGAACTGGCAACTAAGTAGAAAAAATTGAAAGTGTGTACAAGAGCGAGACAGAGAGCGAGGTGGGGGCTTCGAAACGAGAGATGGGATGCCTCTCATTGGAGACGTTAAACTATTATATGATATTATACTACTCCTCCCACGGGACTACTGCTCCTCCTTAGAAGGATTCAAAATAGCGCCTGTTACATATTCTTCTTCCCTGCTCCTTCTCACAGTTATACGTCAAGCGTATTCCAACAACTGCTTGGTGGCAATTGTAAAGATAAAGGTTTTATTGGTTTATTAAAGGAGCTGCAATTTTACAATGCTTAAGCTCTCTTATATGTCACGCAGCGGTGCTCGAACCTGCGGTCTCTGGCTTCTGATAGCCAGAGGCTGTTTTACATACGTTTTTTTTACATACATTTGTTATGTATGTATACATAACATATATATATTTATATATATATATATGCGAACCGAAGCTGATATCTACGCTTGTTCGGGATGTCTTTGGATATTGACAACATATGCGTTGTAAAATTTCGATACGAAACCACAATATGCTGCGAATCAACTCGAGGTGCCTAAACGTAACCAATTGTGGCTTGCCGTTTCGCGGGGTCTTCAAGGGCGAGAGAGACACAGTTCTCGTTGAGCCGGAGCCGCTTCGAGGCTCCGGTTGACTGCCGAGTCTGCAAAATGCTGACGTTTCGTTCGGATCGCTTAATCACTTCGTACCATGACATGAGATTCAGATCAACCAGAGTGTTTGATTGTTATCGTTCAATGAACAACGTTTACGCCGCAATGTTGACTATCTCTAGAGCACGCCAGACACTATTTTGTTACACCTGACTATTAGCCTTCACACAGTTAAGCTTGAATTGGGTACAACTTTGACTACATTATCACAGTCGTATGATATCATTATCATTAATAATCTTAGCTACACTCGATTTCTACGTAGTGTAAATAGCATTAAGGAACTCTCACTCAAGGGAACCATATCAGCCATGTTAATGTATGGACATTAGCGGAGGTGGTTTGCCTTATACTCCTGTTATCACTACGACTGCGAGTTCTACTTCTATACGAATCGACAGCTGCTCGAAAGCTCTAAATGGTACAAACTGGTGGTTCCTATTTCTTGTTGCCTGTGACAGAACACAACATGTGTTCAGAGCCATCTAACGTTGCTGATTCTGCGGCTTGTAGCCGCCGCCGCCACCGCCTTATTCTTGCAGTCTACATCATCGATATGCTCACTGGCTGGCTTCCGTACCAGTGAGACCGGCGCCTGGGCTTTTGCTGCGACTAGTGCTGCCGTTCCTGGCTAGTTTCATGTCTCTGTCCCGCGAGTTCCCGGTCGCGGTTGCAAGAGAGAGACTCGATGTGTGCGCGTGTGCGTGTCGGTGTGTGCATATATATATATATATATATATATATATATATATAGCGGAGAGAAGATTGCTTTGTTGAAACCTGATTCGCTTCTTCTACTTTTGTCGTCCTGAGTCGATTTGCTTGAGCCACTTGCTGGTACAGGCTGGTGCCGCCGCCGCCGCTTCTGTCGCCATCAACAGCATTAGCATCTCGCAATCAGCACGGACGCTCTCTAGCCACTGGGGCCTGCTGGCTAGTGATTGCCACTGCCCGTCTGCAGACTGCTGTGCGACAACACTTGACATACGCAATCGCTCCTTATTTATCTTGATGTCAGAAATCGTGCGAGTTTTAACAAACAAATGTCAAAACCACGACATCTACAAACAACCACTTGCATATATCTACGTAGGTACGCCTGTATCCATGTCTGTCCCTGGGATTGTGCGTGTGTGCAGGTACGCGCGAAGATATGGTTGGAGTAATCAGAGACTCTGGAATCCTCCCCCCGCCCCCCCATCTTGCCCGATCTCCTTCCATCCCCCAAATCCCTCCGTAGCAATGCAGACGCTAGTTCTAGCACAGTGGCCATATCCTGGTCGTTCGAATCGTATCGCAGACTATCCCTAACTAGGTTAGAGCAAGAAAAAAAATCTCAACGAAAGAAACGCCCGATCGGTCGGTAAAATCACTGCTGCAACCCCCTGCAATTCGCCTATGAGAGACGAGACAGCAGGCCACTCGATTCGGAGACGGTTCGTCGGCATCGAACGATCTGAGAGCCTCACTGAGAAATGCGCGCTCAGCACCTCCCTTGTGATTTGCCGTGCTGTTGTGGACCACAATGTCCACTATGTTTCAATGAATTTTCTTGTTTTATAAGCCCACTCATTCGCTGCGTCTCTTTTGTGGCCCTGTCTCAAGAATACCCAGTGCTGTTTCTCGCTATTGTTGTTGTTGTTGTTGTGGTTGTTGTTGTTGTTGTTGTTGTTGTTAGTGTCGAGCCCATGCCCACCTGTGAGCATTCGTGTTTTGCTATGGGGGCAGTGTAATCTAACGTTTAGGCGTCCCTGCTTCCTACGGCCGCCTGTTTTCCCCCTCGTTTATGAAGAGGACTTTCCCTCAAAGTCTATGCTAGTAGTAGCGGCACACTTCTCGGAACACCTGTGCATATACGTATATTACACGATGCCACCAGGCAGCGAGGAAAACAGGAACACGCTCATTCCGTTGCAGTGCGATGATGGCCGTACGATCTAACTCCGGCGTTTTTCCTCTTGTCTCTTGCACTTGAACGTAATGCTCGTAGTTGGACAAGATAACGGCTGTGATATGCGCTGCAATGGCCCGGAAACTAGCCCAGCCGTTGCTGTGGCAGTTGTTGCCTGGTAAGTAACGAGGGTCGCTGTCATAGCTGACCCCCTGAGTCGCCGGGGGGGGGGGGCTATTAGAAGGAAAATCGAGGCTAAGGAAAGCAAAGTGTAAGAAGCTGCTCATCAAGACCCTGCGAGAAGAGAGAGAGAGAGAGAGAGAGAGAGAGAGAGAGAGAGAGGACTAAGAGATAACATGCATCCTTCTCTAGATCAGAGAAAACAAGACTTGGCCTGGCGTTTCGTCTGGTGGGTGCCTTCTGCCGTACGCAGTCGATTTGCTGTCCTGGCGACGGCGCTTTTCTGCTCGATTCTGCTTCGGAGGAGGAGGGACAACACGTTCTTGCACCTGGGTATCTGGCTCCGTTAAAGTCTAGGACACTTTGCATACACGGTATATTCTATACATGTGTAGTGTTGCACTCGGTCCTGTCCGACGCTTCGCGGCCAACAGAGAACTTAACACAGCCCCACTCCGATAGTGACGCCACTTTCACCGCCGCCCTCCCGGAGAGCTTACGAAGAGGTTAATCCAATTGTGTTGAGTGCATTCAGCTACACTCACGCTCGCCTTCACACATACAGACACACATTTAGACACACACAGACGCTCATGTACGGCATATACTTTAATACTCGGCGCCCCAGATGCGTGCGATCATCGCTTGAGACCGAGGCGCGCGGTGGCTAAAGGCCGCGGGGAGAGCACCGGCCCGAGCGGAGGGTCGACGCCAGATAACATCTTATCGTCTCGGATCGATTCTGTTCTCTGCGGTCTTTCCCCAATCTACCCCAGTTTTTCCCCAGACGACGGCGCATACAAAAGTGATCCGCCAAGCCATAGGCCACATCGAGGCCTGAGTGGCTAGGACTCCCCCTCCGCCGTTCGTGGCCGTCCTCGCCACGGCGGCAGCAGTCGAAGCAGCAAGCTTTGGCTGTGTACCTGCTTTGAGCGATCTCTCGATCTTGTCTACCTTGGGTGGCCCACACCCGCTGGTCCTTGGTCGGCGATGCTCACTGCTACATCGGAACATATACATGTATTTATGTCGATAGAAACATCGCTACTCAGAGCCACTCAGACGGCCATCGCCTTGATAGAATTACAATCTGACGAAGGGCCAATGGGACATCATCCCCGCTTCGCACAGCCGAGCCGCTGGAAATGATTAGGGAAACACTCATCGTGTTTGTCAGCTGTGGCTCATCTCAACCACGAAGTCTAATCAGCGTCATGCACCACGGGAGCGCATCAATTGTCACTCCCATCGGTGTAGAGATCCATCGCATTTCGGGGACCGTTAGTTTGTCTGAGTTTTTCTGTTGGAACGATCTTCTATACAAAACGGCTGATCATTATTGTTTAGGGCAACGAAAGTACGAATTTGCAGTTTGTACCGACTACGAACGACCTCTGATCACGTGGCCAGATCAAAATTGTTGCACTACCGTATAAGCATAACAAATCATTTAAGCATCAACACCATTGTTGAAAGATTTGCAAAGTGTGCCAGACGAGAACGGAGAAACCTGTTCTTACGCACGTACATGAACATGTGATTGATTCTTTCGTCTGATTCGATATTAAAACATGCACTTGCAGATTTTCTGCTTGCTTTTTTTTGATTGAATTAGATATCGAAATTTCGAGCAGGCCGCATCTAGGCTCAGTAAGGCCCTTCCGGAAGTTAGAGCTGGTGGTGTTCGCGCACAAGTCAGTAGATTTAGAACTGGCCCCATAGTCTCGGCGCATTTATTATTTGTTATATCAGGCTAGGTATATATCTAATAAAATTATCAACTTTGTGTATATATGTGCACACTGACAAAGTTACACACACACACATATATACCCACGACTAACGACTGCATATTCCGGCTGACAAGAAGGTGGTTCACTGATATGGATGAACCCATCCATCGATTTGGTCGGAAGTGGCGGCACCTTTGTGAGAGCACTTTCTCCCTGTTTAGCGAATGGAGTTATTTCGCGCGGGGCTCAGGGCGCTCGGAATGACGCTCTGTAGCCAAAGGGGCTGCCGACTGAAGTGGCTGTAGTGGTAGTAGTAAGCCGTCGTCTCGTAGCTCGAGTCGAGACATCTTTACAACCTCGTGAAAGCCACTTAGCTGGTGATTGTGTGCGTGTACGCGAGTAGCTGCGCTGTCCATGCTGTTGCTGTTGTGGTTTCTGATAGCATTGGGCAGGCAGGTATACAAGCACAGGCGCAGGGTATGCTACGGTCAGGCTACCGATTGTATATATCTGGTACTCACCACACCGGCTCCCCCCGCCGCCGTTCGGGGGGGCTCTGCAAAGAGCTGCGAAGGACGCCATAAAGCTGTCGTTGGTCGGCGTTCTTCCTTGCTTGTCTTGTTGTTCGCATCTAGCGACGAGGGCGGAAGCACAACCTATTGAAGCTGAGTATGGCCGAGATACAGAACGAGGGCTAAGCCACGCAGGGTCGTCACCAGCAACCGCAGCGTATCACCCACTCGGCTAGACACACGCACACGTTACTTAATGCTGCACCCCCGAGTGGAAGGGACCACACCACAGGAAGTACTGAGCACAATACCTCCTACAGTGAATACTAAACGCTGGCCGCGATGGTAACGCGTGACAGCGCTCATAACTAAACACCTTCGGACTTTCGAATCCGTGTTGCTAAATCGACATTTTTTTTCATCTTTTGCATCAATCGTCATACACGGTAGCATTCTTATCAGTGGGCAAATCTTGTCATTGTCTTTGCTCCTGAAAATTTGAACGAGCGCGGCGATGAAGCAAGTGTTTGACATGAGGCGAAAATGCAAAAGGTGATGATTCATTTTCATCGGCGGCAACCTACAAAGATTCTCGAGTCCGTACAGACCCCACTAGAGCGTTGCTTGGATCTGCACCTCGGTGCGACCTTCTGTCATCTCAGCCTTATCGCGTTCGCGCTAGCTACATACATACTGAAAGCATGGCCTCTGCTGTCTCGCGGTTGGTCGGGTTATCGTTATCGCTGAAGGATATCTTGCTTTCCTTCTCTGCGACTTCTCGCTCGGTATCTGATGCGTGCACTCTGCGATGACGGCATATGGACGGGATTAGAGCAGGTGTTCGACCCAAGTGAGCATCGACGCCCAAACACCGGCGTGCACTCACACATCCGAGCGCACCCGGATCTGCGCCATGTCCAACATGGCCGCCGTGTCCAACAAAGAGTTTCTTCAAATTGAATTTCAAGGGAGACTGGAGGGAACTTGTTTAGAAGCAACGAATCTCGCGAGGGCGCGACGTGGGAGATGATTCAAGACTGAGTTTAAGGGGAGTCGCTTGCTAGCAATTCACAAAGAACACGATGATAGGAGCCGTAACCTATACGACAGGTAACCCTGAGCCAGGGTAAAGCGGTCAAGGCAATTCCAACGGCCGACCCGGCCCTAGCTTCCTACATCCATCAACGTGCGAGGTGGCGTGTGCCTATGCAGGCATCTCTACACCTTGCTAACCTGAGTCAGAGCTAGCAGGCAACCTATTTGTCGATGATGAACCAATGGTTATTTCTTATCAATACACACGCCGATAGTCTTCCCTATTCCCTCCGCTGGTCTAGACCAGCCACATTGGTGTATCGATGTAGATAGCACATCTATACTTGACGCATGTCGTCTAATGCCTTAGCATCGGCCCGGCGAATTGACTGACGGACGGACTACACGCTCGTCGCTGTCTGATCAGGGTCTCCGGTTTCCCCAAGTAGCGCACACTCGTGATACAACAATGAATAGAGGGTGCCGGGAGGTGTTGTCTTGTGGCCTCCGCCCGCTGGCAATGCGCCACAAGACAAACAATGAATGAATACCCTTCTCATACAAAGTGCGGCACATGCGGGTCCGGCCGCGATCATCCCCACCTACCTACCTGCCTGCTTGCCTCTGATCTTCTTCTTGTTCTGGCTGAGACCCATCGCACACCTCATGCATTTGCCATAGCTTCGTCGTATAACGATACAACCGACCAACGGCTAATCGAACACCTGACCACGGCAGTGTGAGCGTCAGGGATGGCGCCGCTGTCGACGACGCCGGCGGCGGCGGCGGCGGCGACGCAGCAGCAGCAACGGTGGGCGGCCTTCGTCGTGTGCGCCGTTGTGAAGCGGCAGAGTTAGCGGCACACCCAAACTCGATCGGCACAAAGTGAGCACGCTCCCGATGAAGCTCGGGAAGGAACTAAAGAAAGGGAATTGAGTAAAATCGAAGGGTACAAAGGGGCTCGCGGCCCTACGATGAGCACGAACTTCGCCTATTGGTGCTCTTGTAACTGGCTGACTGCTTGACTGGCCCCGATGTGGGAACCGGGCGCCCGTGCGGGGGGAGGCTGAGAACAAGGGGGCGAGCCTTGCCTCACAACAAGAACAACAACAAGAACAGAGACGCGATCGACCCAGTTGATTTCGTTGTCGACACGGCGACCTTCTCCACTGATCCGCTGACAGCGTGCTGTTCCTCGTTTCGCTGATAATTGAATCTGTTTAGATATCAGCATCTAATATAGCACGCTTGTCCTCCACATACATCTAATATAGGGAGGTGTGAACACTCATATGACAGGTTGGTCCTGAAAGTCCTCACTGATCAACGAATATATATATATACTGGACTTGCAAATCAAGCAAACATTAACACTGATACAGCCCTGTTGCTTCTAAGTACACGTTCTACTCTCTTGTCGTTTGTAACGATCGTCACTCGTCATTCTTCCGGGAAGAATCGACAGTGCCTCTCGAGTATGGCAAGCTAATTTTCTATTACAGAGATGTACATTGCACAAGATCTCAGCAGAATTCAACCGCGATTGCTCATTATCGACATTCATCGGCCGCGAGCACATTCGATCCAAGCTGATTTCTCGAAGGTCTTGCGTCACTATTTCCTTGATTTGTTTTCGTTGTCGTCAACGCCAACCCATTAACTCGCTCGTTGTCATGTCTAACAAATGCATTTCGTTTCTTCCGTTGTATCACTCCGCCATCGATCTCATCGTCCTTTCAGAATTGTGCGCAACAAGGCGGCGGAGAAGGCCAAGGCGGCGCATTCCCATTCGCACTCACAAGTGTCTTCTCCGGCGCCCCTGTCGCCGCCGCAGCAGACGCCGTCATTGGACGCGTCCCGGCCCTCATACTCCATTAACGGCATCCTCGGCATCGACGGCAAACGCAAACGTCAGCAACAGAACATTTCCGGCCCTGACCAAACCGACGTGAACTGTAAGTCCAATATAATAACTGTGAGTGTCCTGTTTAGGTCCAACCCTGCCCACTCTGCCACTCTGACCTGGCCCCACTGCTATTTATTATCGTCGGGATCTTCCTCGAATCGCGTTGGCCGGTGATTAGCATTAACAACATTTTTAGAAGGCAATGTACATACGTCGGGTGTGACGATATCCTCCTTAAACGGATGCCGGTGCTAGATCGCCAATTCCCGTCTCCGAATTTCTCGTCGAATAGGGCAACGATACAAGCAGCATAACGCCCGGAGTAGAGCGGAGCCTGCTGCCTACATCCGCGGTACGCCACCCGCCGGCGGCATCTGTCATGGCATCATGGCGATGCCGTTGGCCCCATTGCCCCCGAGTCCGTCAACTAACTATCTTGTATGAACTCATTGCTGATCTCTCCTGATTCATAAGTAAGCGCCATAGGACCAGCTAGCTCTTTCCTCTCTCTCTCTCTCAGCCACTGCCGGGTGTTCTGTCCCTCCACAAGGGCGGCCTCTCTTCCATTGGCACAAGCTCAGTCCAAGTCAGGCCCCCCCTCCCCAGCCGCCACCACCACCAGCACCACGGGCACGAACGCCGATCCGCTATCACAACCGCGGCCCCGACAGATTAATGTTGTTCTTATGGTAAATTTTGATATTCGAGCAACGTCTACCCTGTGGCCAGAGCTGGCGGTTGATACACAGAGAGACACGGACTGACAGACAGACAGATCCACGCACACACATACACACACACAATCGCCGGCCTCGTCAGGACACAGACGGGCACCAATAAGGGTTTGCTGAAGCTCTTTGCCTCTGACCGGCTAGTACAGGCAGGCCAACTAAAGAGAAGACCCCCATCTCTTCTCTGCCTCCATGAGGCCAGCAGCAGCAAGGCCTATTGCTCTCGGAACTGTTCCTGCAGCCAGAGTCCAGAGTCGGACTGTATTCTCCTCATACTTCGTATGAGCACATACATACATATACATATTTACATGGGGGTAGTTACGTACGTCGGGCTATTTGGCGGAGTCACCGATTCGGAACCGCTGGGCCCTCTTGGCTTTGCCTTCACAAATTAATATTGAGAAGGAAGCCGCCCACACGACCCTAAGGGGGTCTATGAGCTCAGAGGCCACGTTAGAGATACACCTCGGCTGGCTCTATGCCGCCGTCACCACTGTCTCTGCTGCTACTGCTGCTGCTGCTGCATTGGTAGTGTATTGCCCTCGTTTCACATTATACTAAAACCAATCCTAAAACCTTTTCCTTGCTCTATGGTCGTCCGTCAGTCGAGCGCTGCAGTATCGGCAGCGCGATGAAGTCTCTCCAGCTCAGTGTATTTAGCCCGAGTTCCTCCGTCGCGCGGTGACAACCACTGCCACCGCGCGACCTCTGCTATTTTCGCTGCTGAGTACGCATATCTGTATGATGGATGGGGAGTGCTGGTTCATGATGAATATGAGATGATGTGGCTGCAGATGTGTGTACTCGTTTATGCGGTATAGAGAGGGGGAGAGAGAGAGAGAGAGAAACACGGTGATCTGCCGAGAACTGATTTGCCGCAAGCGGCGAGGCCATTTGCGTATTTCGTTTCGTGCACCACTTCTATATTTAACTTATCTTAGAGAAACCGCTGAGAAAGCAGAAATTACGCAGCTCGGAAATGCATACTTCTGTTTTGGCCAACGTGAATCGTGGTAAGCAAATTAGTAGAGCGAACTCACATAGTGTGAAGATACAATCGACTCGAGCATCGCTCATGCAATGCTATCCGTTTAGTAGAAATTGGTTAATGATACTCACTAATCGATTCCTGTATGTTAACCAGTGGCCGACCATTAGAGCACTGGTCCGAAATTCGCATAATTCGTTGTTATACAACATTACATATATATATATATATATAACAACAAATAAAAGCATCAATCGCTATAACAATTACTTGCATGAAGTGCGCCACATAATGAATTGCGTCCACGAATCGCCTCTAATTAACATCATGATACGCTGTACGAGGTCTGCCAGTACATCATAACCGACTATCTTTTTTATTATTATTATTCTTATTATTTTCACTCGACATGAGCCAATGCTCCCGCTCCCGTTGGTAGTAGTGGTAGTAGTTCGCTCGATCGTCCGCGATACTCGCGAATCGCCGTGCGCAGTTCATTGATTTACAATCCGACAACGAGAAGCGAAGTGCCAACGTAATGGCAACAAACAGACGGGGCCGGATTGCTCGGTCATCAGTGTTCTGTCCAGCGTCGCCTGGGGGGTTTGAAAACGCGCGCGCAATTTCGCCGTTCGTTTTGTCTTCTCGTTCTTCGTCTTCTTCTTCACTTCGACCTCTTCACTTGGTCTTCATCTGTTTCTCTGTTGCCTACGGTCGGCTGCGACGGCCGAGTTCTGTCGCTCCGTCTACGGCGAAACATTCGAAATATGTTTACCTGCGTCGACTGCGTCGACTCTCCGCCGACGACGATCGGCTGCTAATCGAACTCGAACCGGGGCGACGTTACGTCGATAGAGACGCATAATCGAGTTGAGAACGAGGGGTTGAAAAATCAACCGGATCTGCTGCCGTTTGCCGTCGTGCAAAGCCGAGCCGAGATTGACAACTCACGATAGCCGCTGGTCAAACCACGACGTCGGCCAGCCACAACTCCTCTCGGGGGAATCATTTGGAAAAATCACTGTTGTTGTTGTTGTTGTTGTGCTTGTTGTTGTTCTTGTTGTTGTTGTCGTCGCGGCCGCAGCCGCGGCCGCCAGCTGCCGCGATCGAGATTAATTGCTCACGCGCCGCAGTGCCGAATGTTGACGCTCTGTGTACTCTACTGTGGCTGTGTACGCAGACCGACACAAAGTTACAGGGTCGAGCATCTTGCTCCCTCGCTGTGTATATATAGCTTTATTACGATTATCTGGAGCGCGCGCGCACGCGCGCGCGTAGACGATTATTGTTTCGGCGGTTACGTTTTCGCCTATGGGTCGTCAGCTGTCGCTGCGGTGCTCGCCTCTATCTGTCCTGCTAATACTATTATCGCTGTAAATAAAGCGTTGGCTTTTTTTCATCAGTTTATTTATCAGAGCGCCAAGGGACGTGCCGCCACGGGACTAATCGGCGGAAGGTCAGAGAAGATTTCTTGCCGGCGAGAAACATTGGCACCCGCTGTTGTCTCGACATCAATTAGCGAAGAAGTCCAGAGAAGTCATTCTCGACGGCTCACGACTGTTGTTACGCGTACGCTCGTCGTCATTATAAACAAGCATAAAGAAGGGACAGAAACGGCAATGTTGACGTTTACGGAGAAATATACGTCTGATTGGAACATGGTGGGTGAGATCCACGAATGTGTGTTTTGCCTGCTTCCAACGCAAACCAACATGGAAATGTTGCCAGTGTTGAACTAGTTAATGTGAGTGGTGTGTCGAAATGCAAGGGCAAATCATTCGATAATAGAAGAACGAGTGAGGGCAGTGCTATCCTCTACTGTATAATACGCTTCCATAAAGATATGCTGCAGGAGACAGCTCGCCGAGCTCGGCGAGACCGTGTCGACGCTTGAGCTAGTGAAAATGTTACAATTACTACCCCAGTGGTGCGGAAAGCGATCGGCCGCCGATAGCAAAGACGATTGGCTTCAGAGTTCACCAGTCCAGCTCGAGAATAGCCGAGCCTATCTACATATAATGAAGCGGATGCTGGAAGAAGTCGGACAGGCCAAAAAGGAACTGGCCTGCCCGAACAATGAAGCCTTTGTGGGAGTCGTTGCCGGTCCTGAGTCGGCCTATCGATCGGTTCCTTTTGGTTTCCTTCCAGATGTGCGCCTGCGGGCATATGTTCTTGACGGTGTGCATCCATCGCTCTATAGAGGGTGTTCGTTGGGCGGGGGGGGGGAATTGGGATTTATCGAAGAGAGAGCGACCCGTGGGGTCCATCTTCCTCGCCGATGCCGATACGACAGAAGCGTACAGCAGCCCTCCCAGACACTTATTCCCATAAGATCTCACAAACGTCTACTGCCCGAGATTCGAAGGATCAAATCAGCATTGACATGTCGTCGTTGTCGATGCATTTGGAAATATGACAGAGAAATAGTGCTTGCAGATAATAGAAACGAATATAGTGTACATTGAAACAGCCGAATTTTCGACGCGCGTTAGTTCATAGCGATCCGTCCACTAGAGAGTTGTTTCGCGGCAACGTCGATTACCTGCACAACCTTGGTATTATTAGTATTAGAGAATAGTCGATTTTTTTTCATATAGATCAATATAGTAAATTATTTGTAGAATTATTCGATCGATTAACAAGACAAAAGCCGTACTGCTGTCTATCCCGTTCACAGTTGAACTCCATTTGAGTCTGTGCACAGTCCCATGTGCACGACAATGCCACATAGTCAACCAAGGAAAAGCTTCATCTCCTCTGGGAACGAATCCAACAAACAATTGTATACGATCGCGTATGATAGCATTGAACTATCTGTGTCCGACATAAAGGTATGAGCAGTCATAATGCTCGTTGTATTGGGTGGCACATGATTATTATGATCCACGAACTGTTATTTACTTTGGCTCTGAAGAGGCTTTCGGGGCGGGTCTGTAGTGCGCGGCCACAGGACGAGAGCGACGTGTTTACCTTAGGGATTAAGAGGTGCGATTCGCTGGTGGCTCAGTAGTGGACCCATCGTACAGATGATTCTTACCGTCCTCAAAGTCGAAGGCGGCCTCGGCAGCCGCAGCAGCAATCGACCAACGGCATACAACTACGCCCTTAACAAACAGCAGCAGAATTATGAGTGTTGACTAGGTGTTGAATGGGAACTGGAACCGCAGCATCGCGCACACGCACTCATTCGTCTGTATAATCTAGCCCTGCAGGAGTCATATAGGTGTTCACATGCGGTCAACTGAAGTTGCACACGATGCACAATTATGTTTCATGCTTTCTAGTGCAAGTTCCTCACCTCATCTCTCTCTCTACATATATATATATATATATATATATAGAGAGAGAGAGAGAGAGGAGACGAGGAACTTGTACTAGAAGGCATGAAACATAGTCGCGCATCGTGTGGAACTTCAACATATATATATATATATATATCGTAGAATGACTAGTTGTATAATCTAGAAGCAACCCACACTCGACCTTGTACCGGTCTTCAAGCTTCCCAGTAAAACATGCACCTGACCGTACGAATTCACTCAAATTTATGTCACACAGATGAAAAAAAAAGCTGTGCGAACCCTCACGGACTGACAGATACACTATATATATATATACATATATATATATATATATATATATATATATATATATATATATATATATATATATATATATATATATAAACTCCTGCGTCAAATACGTTCACATGACACAACCCAGCGAATAGATAGCATTGCTGGTGTAAATCGCTATAAATAAATATATATATATATAGTTGTCTGTGCGTGAGGGTGCAGCGAGCTTTTTTTCTCATTTCCTATAAAAGACGGCAAAAGTACTTTTTCCTTTAATAGACACGACACGAAGCCGAGATGACAGAGAGAGAGAGAGAGACACGACGAGAGAAGAGCCAAGATCACTGTTTCGTAGTGGGAGGAGAGACATTGCGAGGAAGGGAGCAGCAGCAGGCAAGAAATCCAGCCCCGCCGGCTGAGGCGAGCCCTGTGGTGCAAGCGTCGAACGACCCACGCTGCAACGCGCTCCTCTCAGATGTGTCTCGTATGGCCGTCCTTTGGCCGGCTGGCACAGACCGATAAGCCTGTCAGGACGGCAGGAGCATGTGCTCTCCCTCTGCCAGGAGTCGACTCTCGAAAGGGGAACTTGCCACCGGCCGAGGCAAACTCGTTCTGAGAGGAGCTGGAGGCCGAGTGGGGCCGAAACGGCGGGGTTTGTCGAGGGCACTACGCCGAGAGATGCAGAGAGGTAAATGCAGAGGCGGGCACGGCTTTACGAATCCTCGCCGGGGCGAAGTAAACCCCCCCCCCTGGGGCGGGCGGGGGGGGAGGAGGACTCCAGCACGTGCTGCTGCTGCATTACGACACAAGTTTTGTTTTTGCACAACCTATCTCGTTCTATCCATCTCTATCTCTCTGTTCTCTCTATTTCCTGAGCATAGCCTCGTCGTGCTGCTCGTCTGCAATTCCTCCCTTGCGATTCTTCCACACTTCCGCACGGCCGTGCAGTTAGCACCCCTGTGGCCCGCTGGCTGGAGTTGCGACTCGTGCGAGGTGTGAGAGTGGGGCCGGTGGGTGGGTATCGTGAGTTTGCTAGCAACATTCATATGCTCTCACACTCGTGTCTTCGCTACCGCTGGATCCGGGTCTCAGTCCGGCTGAGCGTGGGCCTGCCTGCCTTCCTGCTAGCCTGCCAGTTCTTCTTCGGCAGGCTCCGGGACCGCGCGACCGGCGGTAGCAGCGACGCGCGAGTCAACGGGTCCTTTAGTCTCTCAAGAGTGGACTGACTGGATGGTACGCCAGCCGTTGTTAGCAATTGATAGCGGATGCAATCCCCCAGAGGTCGCAGGGATGGAGGGATCGCGAGCGCCAGCGGTCATCTCGCTCGCCTCCTTTCGCGAGCAGCGAACTCCAGACGCTGTTCTCGTCGCTGCCGCTACGCGACTGAGGCCGCGAACTGATTCTCACTTTAGCAGCAAAAGACAGCGAACGAACGAATTCATAGGTGAGGAAGATAGCGGCTCGCCAGTGAGCACGGCTACGCGCTCACCTTCGCCGTTTGTCTCTAATCGTCTCAAACGTGCTCGAACGTCACTCGACCTACCGAGTCGGCCAGTCAATCATCGGACCATCATCTGGCCTGGCCATTGCAGGGGTTACGATGATCGAATATATATATATGTAACAGTGACACGAAGCCGATACTGACGCTGTGAAAGACGTCCACCCGTCTCAGCCACTCAGATTGCGAGTGGTCTATCTGGTTCGGTGTTGCCAGTCTTCGCTAGCATATTCTCTCTTTTTGTGCATTGGCCTTTGTGCCGTACGAGACAAGTAGAATAGCATAGATGATGATGTTGTTTCGATTTGACACTGTTGCTGCTGCTGCTGCCGGCGATGTTGTAATATTGCCGCCGTTGTCTCTCTGCCGACACAACACCTACCGACCTCGACGGCTTGACCGCCTTCTAGCACTTGTGGAACGGTTATCTAAGGACGAATAGCCTCGTCTGCTCTGGCCAGCGCCTTGTCTGGCGGACTCGCTCTTCGGAGTCTGGGCGGACAACGATCGAATCGAGTCGAGTGGATGTAGCCAAATGCATCACCGACAACTCAGTCACAAAGTCAGTTAGTTGTCTGCGACGCTGATGCATATTTGTTGGGCCGCCGCTGCCGCCACCGCCGCCGTCGCCGCCGAGGATGACTTCTGACACTGTCCTCGACGAGTGCCGCGGCTGCGATTGAGTGAAACACGATCGAGAGGAGAGCACGAAGCAACACACACACACACTAGGGAAGGCGAAAGATGGAACTGCGGCGGCGGAGGCGGCGGCGACAGCAACAACGACAGCAGCAGCAGCAACGCTGTGGTGCGAACGCAGCACATCGTGATAGTGCAGTCGGGACTGAGGCGAGCCGTACACAGAACGGCTGAATCGTGATGATGATGATGTCGATGATGATGCAGCGATTGGCGAAGTCCGAGGTCGCTGAGTGCCATCGGGTATCTCTTTTCCGTCTGAGCAGTGATAGATAGAAGCCGAGTGAGAGAGGGAGAGAGAGGGAGAGCTAGAGGAGAAGCTTCTTGTTGTTGCTAGTCCTGTTACTGTTGGCTTATAGCAGCGAGCTTACCCGTGCGAGAGCCACTGTTACAACGACGGCGGCGGCGGCGGCGGCGGCGGTGGCGGCGGCCGCCACAGCCGCAGCGGCGATTTGGTTGTCGCTGTCAATCATCTCATCACAATTCGCTCATTGTGATCGCGACACTTCCCCAAACATTGGACATGACTGCTATATAGACTATCTGGCCGAGTGCTCAATAGAGGGCGACAGAGAACGAGAGAGGCTTCAGCGATCGCGGACAGTGCACTCGATTCTAGCTGATAGCTAGCTAGCTGATGCTGCCGCCGCCGCCGCCGCCGCCGCCCGAGTGCAGGAAACATCGTCTCAGCGTCTGGCACGAGTCGCTTCGGGACCCCTGCCCCAGCGTCACCAGCGTTCGTCGGCTCACTGTCGGCATGCTCGCATGGAAATTGAGTTATCTCTTTCCTCGATTGGCATATGCGAATCGTCTTCAGCTATATATGCCCGACAGCATACGAGACATGTATCGAGCTGCGAAACTGAGACCGTCAGTAGGCCTGAAGCCGGCAAAGTTTTCCAATCGATAGAGCTTATGCTCAGCCGAATTGCAGCAGTTGACTCAGGGAGTGTTTAGTTGGTTCGCTGTTCGTTGCATTTCTTCGTTTGTGTATTAAGTCTTCGGACCTGGTCCGCGCAGCGCCCGCTGCTCTGCTGCCTGCTATGACCGACCCTATGTGGGTTTTCGCCTATCCAGAGGCAAGGCTCAGGTACGTTCGTTGTGGATTGCGCTATTGTGGATTGAATTGAAACCGAATTGATTGCTGCGGTTCGTACTACTGGCCTCGACGACCGCGGCTGATTCGATCATTTCATCGGCGGATTGGCATCAAATACGAGCTCTTAGAGACAAATCGGGTTAGACGACTGGTTATTATTATACATTGTAGGCAACAAATCCGGCACACTATACATCCTTATATCATTATTGCTATCATCATCAGCAGCAGCAGCAGCAACAAGAATACGATCACATCTTGCACTGACCAAGGCGGAAAATCGAGGTAAGACTAGGACGCCGCAAGGCCGACCCAGCCCCATAACCTACAGCCTGCTGTGGCAGGCTGTAGGTTATGGGGCTGGGTCGGCCACACAACAACAGGTAGTTGGCTCTGACAAGCAGCGATGGCCGTTGGCGAGTACGCACCGGCAGAGGCGCAGGGTTGTGAAGAAACAAGATGAGAAGAGCGAGAGAAATAGAGAATCCCAGCAATCCCGGCTGTACTAGGCAACGATGCAATGGATCCCCCGCACCTCGCTATCTTTGCGTGCGTGCGTAAGGAGCCACCAGTCCCCTGTACCCTGTCGAGTACCTGCTGTGTGTCTGCATTTTGCCTTGAGGGTAATTCGGGTGGACGGAGTTGACCCCGTCTGCATATCGTATGTTGCTGCCCGACCCGAAGTGCAATTTTGCCAAAAGCTTTGAGTAAGTGGCGGCTGCAGCTGCTCTATCTCGAGCTGTCTACACCAAAAACGGCATAGACTACAGTATGAGATCGACAAAGGATAGCTGGGCTGCCTTTTTCGCGTATCGCAGAGACGAGCCCCAGGGAAGGCAGATGGTGGTTGACGTTAATGGACCTGTTGGCGGGTCGCTCGTGCATAGAAACCGGTGAAAAAATGCCAATACACCCCCCACCCGAAACGCAAGACAAATAACGAACAATCGATGATGGTGTTGTTGCTTGATGGTGCGCGAGAAATTCATGAACATGATGGAGGTCTGTTGTATGTTACTCACTCGAGCTGTGCTCTCTGTTGTTGTTGTTGTTATTGTTGCTACTACTACTACTATCACTTGACTCTGCTTTACAGCGAACGGTGAGGTGCGGAGTGATCTTGAGGATGATGTTAAGCGGCCGAGGACAACGCAGTACAACGACCAGTATCCCAGCCTTAGTCCCAACGTGAGTACGGCGCAAATCAAATGAAATCGTTATACATCGTAACACAAGAACAGATTCTAATTCAGTTCATAGAATAGTATAGGGCACATTTCGGATAGCATCCGTATGCAGTACAGGGCGATCCAATATGCTGAATATGCAACACAAGATTATATATGTATATAATATATATATATATATATATATCTTGTATCGCTCAGCATTCGCTAGTCGCCATGTACACGTGGACACCTATACACACACGAACACAGGTTCATTAGCCCCGCTATACTACCACAATACCGCATAGATCTAGCTGTCCAGGAGGCCAACCCGCAGACGTCACGGACATGGGAATGCAAACGAAAAATACGACACAACAGAATCACAAACAATCGAGCCTAACAGGTAAATCAGTGCTGATGAAGAATCAATTGGATTTCGTTCAACACTCTTTTCCGTTGCTGGCTTTCTTGTCTTCCCCCGAGCGACATGATTGTTTCATTGTTACGATTGTGCTTTTGCTTCCCCGTTGACTTCCTGCCTTCGCGTTCGGCGGTGAGTAGCAGATGTGGCAGAAGTGGTCTTCGAAGGCGGAGGACATGAAATCGTCGGCGACGGCGATGGTCAACGATATCCCCTCAGGTGGCTCGGGCTCACCGTACGCTCTGCAGCAATTTACGGCTGACCAGGCGTTCAGCCCGTCGACGACGTCAGCGGCCGCCGCGGAGCCGAAACCCGATGTCGACACGCAGACACCTTTCGAGGCGTTGAGCGCCCCCGGCCAACAGCAGTCCAGTCAACCGCAGCCGCAAGCTACAACCGTCTACACGCCACCTATAGGTGAGTGCACGAGTGAGATGATCTGTCCATTGGTGATCGACGGGGATCGAGGTCTGTGCATGTGGATATAATCAACAATTCACTCATTCGAGGACGCCGGATACGTGCCTCGATTGTGTTCATAATGATGTTATATGACAATTAACAAAGCACAACGGTATTCTTCGAACGGATTGGTCCCTTTGAATGGCTGCTTCTCATGGATTTGTCATTAAATCCACGAAAGTCGCTAGTTCGTTCATTTGTATGGTGGTTACCTTCTGTCTATCGTTCTCGCTACGATCAAATCAGAGCGATCTGTTGTCAATGAATTAGAGCAGATACATATAACAGTTATTGTTATCGCCTGTGTGAGGGTGATAATGCAACGATCCGTCCGTTGTCTGTCGAGCTAGTCTCCCATGTTTCCTGGAAATATCAGACACGTCGTGTAAATGGTAAATGGTAAATGTTTATTGGTTTATTAAAGGAGCTGCAATTTTACAATGCTTAAGCTCTCTTATATGTCACATATACGAGAGCCACACACGTGTGGCGGCTAGTTCGCTAAACGGGGAATTGTACACATCGTATCGTTGCGTGAAGAAGAAGACGAGCTACCGAAGAATATCTGCATTATATAGTTCGTACCGGTTGTACACGTGGGGTAAATGCCGAGTTGTTCCAAGCAGACGTCTCACTCTGCTATCGGTGCTGCTACCATGTTGCGTCGATCTCGGCTGAAACTGTCAATAAACGCCGTACTTGAGCCTACTTCGGAGTCAGCGCCAGCGATGTCTGCGGGGCAGATATGAGAGCCTTCGGAGGACGCGAGTGCCCGAGCTAACGGATGGCTTGCGTCCTATGAAGCGGCCAGGTCGACGATTAGGCGAGCTGTCCGCAGAGGGTTCGCCACCAAAGCCGCAGTCCGACTGGAACCGAGCAGCGCGCCAACGACGCGCGCTAGTCAGTGACCAGCAGAGCGACGGCACTGTCACCGGTCGCGGCCACGGCCGCTCCCGCGCACCAGCACCAGGAGAGAGCCGGAGCAGACGGTAGAGAACGACAGCGACCGCTGGCCGCCAGCAACCCTCTTATCGTCTGCTCGTTGTCGATGCCGTCGGCGTGGACAAGTGTCCCGCTTTTGTAGAGAGATGGAAAATGTCAAGGGGCTGATAATACAAATGGTAGCAGCAGTAGAAACAGCCACAAACAGCTCTCAGCTTAGCGGGTCGTGTGTGTCCGGTGTTAAGGGCATACTGGTGAGTGGAGCCAGGTTCGCAACCGAGGGTGGGCGCAGATGCTGACATGATGATGGTGAGCCGGAGTGCGGCAGAGGCGTCGCAACCCGCGCAGCTGAGGCAAGCTCGCGGTGTGGGAGGCGTCCGCGTTCCAGTCGGCAATACAGTATACAATGACGATGGCAATAATGATATTGTGATATTTTATGTTGTGTCGAGGTCAACTAAAGAGTGAATTGAGTTGTTCAATGTCGTGATGGCCAAGATGACACATCGGTGAGGGCAGCGATGATTGCACAACGGTCGAGTGTGAGAAGGTGGTGACCGGTGACGATTTCGCATAGCGCGCCGCATAGCGCGCCATAGACAGGGCAGGCGGAGGATAAGGTGACCTGTACTGGTTAACGTTGGCCGTAATAGCTATGTGAGAGAGGTATACTTAGTTAGTTAGTTAGAGAGAGATAGAGAGAGGGTGGTCCGAAGCAATAAGCCAAGAGAGAAGCAAGCGCGCCTCCTCGATCTTAACAAATAAAGCAATCACGAAAATCGATCATCGAAATAAATCGGTGTTTTCTCCCCACTCGCACCCTATCCAGCCTTAGCCATTTCATGACAATTGTGATGTTATCTGCTGACGAGAATGACGGCCAGAGGACAAGACAACGACACGAGTGCGAGTCGATGACCAAGAGGCAAATGTCTACGACGACAAAAGTCGATTCTGAACGGTATCAATATCTCTCTATCTGTCTGTTCATTTGACTGGAAATGGACGCTATGAGCACATCTTCACCAGCTGCGGCGAGGGCAGCGGCGGCTGTAGGCGGAAACAAACTCATCCGTCTGGCATTTCCCTGGCGTTCCATCCTGCCGCGACGGTGGTCGGCTCTTCCCCTTCCTCACTACGGTGCTATGAACTTCTCTGTCTCTCTCGCTTGTTCTCTCGTAGAACCCAGCCGGTGGCACTGTTAGACCTGTGGCTACTGCCACTACCACTAAAGTACAAGACTGCACCGAGCTGCTCGCTTCAACCAAATCTCGACTCCGTCTTCTATGCTTCTCCATAGAGATCGCTTGTCCACAGCCAGCTACGCAGTCGCCCCACAGCAGCGATAGATGCAGAGCGAATAGATTGTGCAGATTGTCGTTCAAGTAGCGTGTCTGCTCTACCGAAGTGATTTGCTCGTGATAGCCGTGAGCCGGCCAGCTAACGAGCGTGTCCAGCGCCATAGAGGTCGCAGCGAAACTCGGCTGCCTGCCGAAAGTCTATTACCGATGGGCCCGCCATGTTTTCGTTACTGCTGCTACCGGGACCTTTCGTCCATGTCCATGCCGAACGACGATTCGCCCTTACCAACAATGCCAACGAATTGGCTGCGCGTTAAGACGAGGACTCGCTGTTGCTTTTCCACCGTTGTCTCTCTCTCCTACTCTCCAGGCCCGATGTCTGCCTGCGCGTGCCTACTTTCCTAAACGTAATTTGAATATCAACAGGCCCGCGAGCAGGCCACAGCCGCCGCAAAAAGACGCCGAAGAGACGCAGCGCGCTATTCAGTAGCGTCACCCAGCGATGATGCCTAAACAGTAGAGCCGATAGTGATCGCCACTGAAGATCAGCCTTAGTGGTTCAGCAAGAGAGACAGGAGTCGAAGAGTAAAAAGTGGCCGGTCGCAAGCTGTTCATTGAGCTGCAAGATCCTGGCCTCGGCCGGGCTTGGTGCTCCTTCCTTGTTGCCGCCTATGGTTTGTTCGAGACACGGGAAATGTGTGCGTTTGCCCGGCTGTGGTGTGGCCGACTCGCAGCAACACGATGAGCGGGGAGCGAACGAAGAAACAGAGCGAAGATGGGCGCAACTAAGAAGCACTTTCTTGTCGACGGGTCCCTGGGGTGTGAGAGAAGAAAGCTGAGGGGTACGCCCAATGTGGCCCTATGTGTGGCGGACAAGGAGGCCTGAAGACCTCCCCCCCCCCGGGCAGGACTTGGCTGCTTGCCTCGGGCGCTCCCGCCTTCGGCCGTTGTCGTCGTCTACGGTCGGTCTATCGACGAAGCCAACCGATCCCGACCTATCCGCATGCCCTCAGCTTTCCTTAGCCGGGCGGGGCGGGCTGGCACGGAGGGAGCCCACAGCTAACGGAGGCCATAGTCAACTCGAGGCCAACCGCCGCCTTCCTCAGAGATCCATTCCAAGACCACGGCCAACACCGCCATCACGATCGCTGCTGGCTCGTCTACTACTCCTCGCCACCGTTGCCATCCCCGAGCTCACCCGAAATCCTCCAAGCCATCGAGGAGCCGCAAACGGCACCCCACGGCGGTGGTGCTTGGTGGTTGGTCGCACTTCACGCCCCCTATACCGACGGCTGCTTCGCTTGCAACGTTTCTATTCTTCATGCTTTATATCGCCATCTCCGTCACCGCCACACCCCAAGCAACATCCCACCGATAGACCACCCATAGACAGACGGCGGACGGACGAACGGCCGGGCAGTCAGGCAACACCCCAACGGGCCCAATCTGCTGGCACCGCGGCCCACGGCGGCATCATATCCTATCCGAAGTTATACATTCAGCCGACTAACACCAATACCAACATCGACACACACACATACGCGCTCATATGTTATATATTGCTGGTATCGCGCAGCGTGGTGGTGAAGCATCAAGATGCCGCCGCCGCCGCCGCCGACGATCGGTGGTGACTGATCTCGCTGCTGTGGCCATCGACGTTTCTGTTGTTATCTCTATTGTTGCTACGGTTGCAGAAAAACAGTTCCCGTGCAGTGTGGCCGAGTCAGGCCGGGTCGTGCAATAGAAGACAGGCAGTCGCGAAGTTGACACAGGCACACGCTAACTAGAGGCGGCGGCGGAGACGCCGGTGGACATAACTTAGTTGCAGAAGGGAAAAACAACGCGCCATCGCGACGATGGGGGGTTGATTGTCATTGAGTGGGGTACCGACGCTGTCTTTTGTATGTCCCCCGCGACCCCGTATCGCCCGCGCGGTAACGCCGTTCGTCGAGTCGTCGGCCGGGCTGAACAACATCGGCTGTGATGTCGGCCCACACTTGTGCATAGACGTGCACCACAACAAGGAATTATTATTATCCGCACAGCAAAGTGAGGTTAACACAGATATAATAATAAAAATAACATCAGCAGCAACAAAAAACCACAAAGTGAACTCTTTGTAAGCTATTTAAAGCTGGACGCGATCTTAAGCGGCTGCCGACGGCTCCTGCGACTCCGACGACTGCTGCAGCCGCCACTGTTGTTGTTGCCATTGGCCGCTCTTGTTGTTATTATTGGCCGTGTCGAACGAACGTCGGTGGTCGAACAATGCCAAGAGATATAAAGCAGATCGCGAGAATGGCGGCAGGGCGTCCGGAGCAGGCCGGCGGTATTGGCGGTGGTGCCGAGTAGTTCAGAGCTGAGAAAAAGAACGTCACGAACACGATGCAGGGCTGTAACAACAGACAGCGAGCGGCATCGGCAGCGGTGACCGACGAGGCAGTAAGCGTGACCGTTCCGTTTGATGGAATCGATCGGGCTGCGCTGCTGCTGCCTCCAGTTGTCTTTCGACTTCCAGAGAACTTGAGCGTAGGTTGGCCCTTTGGCCGACAGGCGGATGGTCTGAGTAACTGTCTTGGCGAGCACCTGCGCCCGTGGGGGTAAGGCGAAATGTCGACAACAACAGCAACGTTTGTAGCATTGTTGCTGTAGCCGAATAGTGGCGGCTATGTGGTAGCCGTGTTTCTAGGCGACCCTCTAACCTTGCTTACTTCGTTGCGAGCCCTAATACAGCTGCAACGAATAGCTGACAATCGACTTAGCTCACTAGCTGACAATCTGGCAACGTGCAGTCGTTATATATATATATATATATATATATATATATATATATATATGTATATATATATGTAGTAGACTTGGGGCTATGTTTGGCTAGGAGCCGTCTCTCTTCGTGCCGTGTTGTGTCTCAAGTAATTCCGCCGCCCTCAGATACTCTCTAGTACGACCACTAGCAGTGACCGCCGACACTCGCTCGCGAGTCCTTTGCCCGACGTTGGCCAACGATCGCTTGAGTTAGTAGCCGAGTTAGTTGCCCCAAGCGGCAGCAGTACACAGTATTGCTGATGAAAGGCAGCGCTCCCGACGTTCGCGAGTCGAGGCTGGAACCCCCTGAGTACCACCAGGCCTCTTCGGCCCCTCTCTCCGCAGTCGCCGCTGCACTACTCCGATGGATGGGGTTAGTCGTCACAAGGATGCTAGACTCGCCTCAAGTGAATGGGCCCCTTGCGATGAGGGAGCAGAAGTTTAATTGAAGGAAGACATGTTCGCCCGCGATAACCCACCACCCCACCCGGCAGACCTTCCGAGCTGCGACACTTCTCCACTTCCTGTCGATTGCTCCCGATGCGCGGCACGTGTGCGCGTCCTGCCTTACTCAGTACATGCTGCAACCTCAACGAGCAAGCGACCTAAACTCCGCGTGCCTCGCAGCCGAATGCGAGCCAGACGAAGCAGGAGGCGACTGAGGAACGGCGATAGCGACAGAGAACCAAGAAGGAGAAATTTCCTCCAACGGCATAGTACCATCTACCCGTACGCTCTATGATACGCTGTGGCAGATGTAGACGCTGCTACTGGAGCAACGACGAGCAGCTCGAGACGTTTCCGGACGCCGAGGCAGCACGACCATCTTGTAAGTCCCGCTACTGACTGCCAAGAAGCGTCTGGTTGACGAGTATTTCCTCGAGTCAGCGAGGGAGAGAGCGGGAGAGAGAGAGGAACGATGCAAAGGGAAGCCACATATGGAGAGAGAGAGAGAGTGTCATCTAATAGCACCTATAAGGCAGCAATACGCCCTCATACTCGATTTCTACATATCGTTGGTCCAGGATCGTTGCTGGCCCTGACATCGTTATGTTGGACAGTTTAACTTGGGTTTGCGAACGAGCGAGTGAGTGAGCCATCCTGACCTGTCCTGTCGCGCGTACTCGACTTGAGCCCCATGCGCTTTACACAATGCTTTTGTCTCTCTTTTATATATATATATATATATATATCTGTTGTGGACTGCACTTAGATGGGGCATAACGCCACGCGGATCGACATATCACAGCTGTGGACTGCCGAGCGCGTTTATACAATAACTACATCGCGCACATAGTAAATATATCGTATCTATTATATTACCAGAAAGGAAGCTTAGTCCGTCAGCGTGTCAGTCCCGCAGGGCAGAATTTCACCAATTCCACTCATCTCAGTTCAATCCGTTCTAGAGCGCCGAGCTGAGCTAATTACTTGTCAGTTAGTTAACTCCCGCTGTCACCGATAACACTCTTTTCCTTCTTTGATGACAACTAAAGTTCGTCAATATGTGCGCCCTGTTCAGTGATCCATCGTTTGTTTAGCCTAACTGCCACCAGCCTGGTGGCGAAAGTGAATGTGTTTTGATTGCGAGTTGTCGCGCGCAAGCTCAAAACATCGAGCTCTCCCAACGCTCTACGGTCATATGGATAAGGTCGCGACGAATGATTGTGGGCGTGATTTGTCAATGCACTCTATTTCTCTCTGACCCCCCGCCCCCCGCTGACGCAGTCAGGGGTTCATATGATTCCTGCCGCTCTACTGTTATTTATATCTGAGAGTGATACATCCATATCATTCCCAGCACAAGCGGAGTTCGGGGATTTGGTCGCTAGTGGGGGGGGGCAAGGGGCTGCTTGCACTGCCATTTTTCATGGTCGACTATTTGACATAGGCAGCTGTCGTTTGAGGGGAACCTCGCGATTCGCCTCTGGGCCGGCGGCACTGATTATTGCAAGAGTGGCACGCCCCCTTGACTTCATCTTCGTCGGCTTCAGGAGCCCACAAGGGATGAAGCGAGACTGGGCATCGGGACGGCCAGAAGGCCGGGCGTGCTAGGCGCTCTCGCACCAACCCTAGAACAGCGAGGGAATCGCGTCCAACGGGTCGGAAGTAATTCGCAAAGCTTATCATCTAGCGCTACTACCACCGGCACCACTGCAGCGGCTGCTGCTGCTTCTGCAGTCGTTGCCAGCGGTGCCAACAGCACCTGCATTCTTCCTTGGCCGCTCGGCAGACTGGCCTGACGCGGCGGCTTGGAAGAAAGTGACAAGAGGGTACCTGCTGTTGTTCGACTTTGTCCCGAGTGCGAAGACAATGCGCAGTCCGATAACCGTAGTAGTTTGATTCGTCGATGGGTCAACGAATACCGGCTGATCGAACCAGCAGGACAATCAAATTGGTCCCCTTGATGGTCGGGGCGTGAGCGTCTTCGACTGCAAGACACAACAAACATGTGGTTTGGAATCCCAAACCAATCGAGTCCCGGGGCAATCGAGTCCCAGATCCAGCTGTTTCTGCTGTTGACCTAGTGGAAGCGTTGGAAGCAATCTGCCAATGCTAAGAAACAGCAGATCGGCACGGAAGCGAGAAACTGAATGGGCCTGTTACTTGCGGTGACGCATTAACAATTCATTGGTGGACAGACACCCTTGACGTTGGACTGACACCCTTGGCGAACGAGTGGGATGAAGTGCTTAGGCAACCTTCCATCAACTGTTACTTAACATGTATAGATCATGAGCTCATCTTATCCGTGGTGGTTCACCAAAAAATCAATATCTACAGAAATACAGAGTGTCACAGCTAATTAGCTCGTGCGCACACCTGGCACTTTCGGCGTTCAACTACTTATTATGTATCGGGAGTTTGCACTTTATCGTAGCTCCTCGTGGTTCACCATCAGCTCGCAGCTTTTCACAATCGTCAGCGTACGTCGTTGGAGAGGACGTTGGTCAGCTATTTCGTTCCCATTGTCGCCGTTGTTAATGTCGCCACACTCCGCGTTTCGTCCGTTGCCCTGGTCGGTCAATCGGTCGGACGTCCGTCCCTCGGTTGGTTTCATTATAACTGTATTTATATATCCTAAGGGAGCGTCCCGGCGTGGCTTGCCTTGTCTCTGTACCATTCACGTCGACGACTCCTGTCATGCAATGCCCGTCATCCTCTTTGTGATTCAAATGCGAACTGTTGGTTTTTTTCTCGTCGACGGGAACTACTGCTGCTGGTCTTTCCCGGCCTGCTCCTGGAGCTGCTGCTGCTGCTGGCGTCGCGGTCGCTCATCCGTCCCAGTCGCCAGGAACCTGGGTATCAGCTGGGGGGTAGCTTCACTCACACTGATCCTTGCTTCGGCTAGGCTGGCTAACCCCCCCCCCCCCCGATTCCTTCCTTAGTGGTTGCGGCCGTATTCTTTTGTGTTGTCCCTGTTATTTTTTTTTTGGTCACGTGCCTGCCTCCTTGTGAACACGAAAGTTTGCCGAGACGCGCAACGCAGAAGAGACAGCCTTAGCTGGATGCGGCTCCACCATAATCGAAGGGCGACCGTGGCACACCGCTACTTTACTAAAGGACAAACAATTCTCCATGGCTGACATTATACAGACAGATAGAGGGGAAATAAGATGAAGCGCTTGCTCTAGCCGCGACTATGTATCTTTGATTTGTATGAGAACCGAACGGGGACAGAGTTGCAGCGGCGACCTCGAGCGACATTGAGGACGACATGCTCTATGGTCTCTGAAGAGTAGCACTAGACATCATTTTGGAGATGAGCCAATCAAGAGTCCGGAGCTATTATACATTCAGCCTGATAGAAGGATCATTTTGTTGTTCCTACATATGAATTGGGTCGCGTAATCATAACAACTATCCAGCTATAAAAGTGGGCGACAATAGCACTATCCGCTAAACGTGAAATACATCTAAGAACACCATCCTCTATATATATTCTCAATAGAATATCTAGAACAAGGACAATTCAGCTTTTTG
Organism: Stratiolaelaps scimitus; assembly: GCA_019614645.1. Classification (NCBI taxonomy): domain Eukaryota; kingdom Metazoa; phylum Arthropoda; class Arachnida; order Mesostigmata; family Laelapidae; genus Stratiolaelaps; species Stratiolaelaps scimitus. The sequence goes on from JABWDB010000050.1 coordinate 2,186,598, forward strand.
GTGCGCAGTTGTTGCAGGAAATCCGAAATGATTAATGCTTTTTACTTGACGCTATGCCGGTGGGTGTCCGAGCCAGATATGTAAGTCTTATGAATAGTTAAACAAAATTAGTTCTATCGCCACGAAGGTACGGGACAGCGGTATGCGTCCACCCATTCGGTATATTATATAGTATTATACCATGACTAGATCTCGCAGCTCCAATGTGATATCCTCAATGATTAATCAGGTCAGCTAATCATCTCTCGGTCGCCATTCCCACGTCATCATTTGCACGCGACCTCACGTGCGTTCCTGCCGATGCCGCCGCCGCCACCACCACCACAACTCACAAATCCGTAATCTGCACACGCATTGCACAATCATACATACGCTCATTCAGCTCGGGTTTGGGCCATGGGCGGGAGTCCTATGCTTGGATCATGTGCACGGGTACTCATGTGAACTCATTCTTTTTCTTGAGTTTCGTCCGCGTCTGGGCGACTGTGTGTAGCCAATGGAGCCTTCTGTCGTTGGGCGCGTCGAATTCGGCCACCTTGAGCCAAAACGCCGCGCGACTGTCGCCTGCCTCGCGTTCCCTCCCCTGGTCAGAAGCAAGCGAGCGAGCGAGCGAGCTCAATGAGAGGCCCGAGACGGAGCGGGCGGCGTTGGGGGCACAGTAGCGTACACCAGCGCGCAGTGTTACCTATTTCCCACTTGTGCAAACCTCGAGAGGTGCAAGCAGCAGCAGCAGCCACAACATCAGCGGCGGCGGCGGTGGCGTCGGCGAAATGTGAGGGACGAAATGCGACATGTTGGACAATATCGAGGGACAAGATTGCTGCGGATAGACCGACCGTCGAGGAGGGCTTGATCTCCCCTATACCGATGTTACTTCTTGTGCTACCGTTACCCGGCGGCTATTGCCGGCTCGGAGTGTGCGGGCAGGACGAGAGCCGACTGACGACTGAACTGGTTGTTCGCGCGTCGCCAATCGATTTGCGACGCCCTGATTGCGTTGCTCTGCCGTAGAGCCCACCCTCGACCGCTATTTCGCTCCCTGTTTCACTCTCGGTGGCTGATGCTGCCTCTTAGCCTCTTAGGGTAGGAGGCGCTATAATCAAGACGAGAGTGTGTGTGCGACACAGAGAGATAGAGATAGAGAGATAGAGAGAGAACTCGAGCAGCTAGACTCGAGTTCACTATGGCGGCGACGCGCGCCTCGTCGCCGGTGTCACCCAGACGGCAATAGCCAACCAGACAAATTGACAGAAAGTGCAGAACGACTCCGCCGAACGACTCTCATCCCATAGAAGCGAGGTTAACTGCTTCTTCGCTCCCACGGCGGCAGCAGCGCAGCAGCAGCAGCAACGCGGCCAGTTGCTGTGCGTCCGGGCAGCCAAGCGGCCCAGGGGACCAATCGACATATAGACACAGACTATGCCACCGCTAAGTAACACTTGTAATATCGCGATCACGATTGTGTATCAGCCCCGCCATGACTCCTTTCTGCTGATGCGAAAGCTGGTGCAGTATTTTAATAAGCGAATCATCTCATGCCGACTTCATGCGGCTCGAGTGCGGCCGATTGCTGCCCATCTATCTAATATATAGGTGGATGTCGCTAGATCTGTGGCGTCTCGTACACCTCTCTGTCGAATCGCTACCCTCTTGACGACCTCCACTCGACTGCGAATGATCTGCCGAGTCTCGCAGACGCGCCGTGACACGCCAGCACTAACTGTCCGATATGGCCGAACAGTCACTTCACAGTTGTCAACTCGCTTCGCGTCCTCTGACGACGCGAACGGCTTGCAAGCGATCTCTCTACATTGCGGTGTCTTTTTGCTACATTCTATTCCATTTCATTTATTTGTCTGTCTGCCTACCTGCCTGCCTGCCTGCCTGCCCGCCTCGCCGTAATTTGATGACTATGAACTGAACACCAGTCTCGCCCCTGCCTCGACCACATTTTCCCACAGTATTAACGCTAGTGTTAGCGGTTAATGCAGTGGCAGCCCAGCCTTTTTGCTCGTGGTTGCCAGAGCCGCGGACATCCCGACGTATGTTGTCTTGCCCCTCGTCTGAGTATCGTCTTTTTTTTGTTTGCGGTTTCCACCTCTTGTTCTCGTTCGTCTTTGTCTGATAGTCGTCGTTTCCATAAACATATATCGTTTAAGGTTGTAATCGTATAAGGTTGTTATTTACTGACTTCAATTTTGCATTCGCAATTTTGATAGGTTTACAAACATGTTCATGCGTGAATAGAGCACCAAGTGTGCCGTGCAAAATGAGTTCCGCCAGCCGATGTATACCTCATATAGCCGTTCACACTGGCACTAGATGTCAGCTCACATACACGAGGTTACGGCAATAACTCACCCTAGCGTTTGTCCGCATATCTGCAAATTTGAAATTTTCTTCTTAGTTAAGGGTTGTTCTGTTAAAATGAAAATAGGTTCGTTAATTAGCTTGTCACCCCAGTCCACCCGATGTGAGTTATCATGTTCTTTGTCAATTTGTGTCCTGCCAACAATCTGATCGTTCGAGTTTCGACGTTCTTTTACGTTCTCTGTTTTTCGTTTCGTGATGTTAACGCCAGGCGGCATAATGCCCGGTCTCACGGCTGTCGGCCTCCACGAGCTCGGCGCTCGTTACGCCAATGCTTCCCCCGCCGCCCCCACAGCCCCCGATGCTGCGTCTCCCCAGGCGTATGATTCAGGTAACCATCATACCTACCTAGCTTGGTCGTTTCCTATTACGACTGATGGCTATTACGACTTCGATCTTTGTCTGGGGATGCTTTTCTCTCTCCGTTCGTTCTATCGGTGATGGCTTTTGGTGGTGGTGGTGAGCCTTTCCCTTGACTGCAACAACAGTTCTCACTGTGGTCGAAGTGGGATGATCAAATATGGGAATTTTCTATTCTGCACCCATTCTCGATACGCACACGCACCTAATGCACACTCGTACCTAAGCACATGATCACATATGTATATATATATATATATATATATATATTTCGCACTATTTTTCCGCCTATCATATCTATTTCTTGTAGTATCTAGTTGAGGGCGCAACGTCTATAAGTTCGTCTGCCAATCTCGTACTACTGTCTCGTGTTCCGTGACGCGCCCGTTCTACAAAGTGCAACCATGCACATTTAAACGCCGCTGCTGCCGCTGCTGCCGCTGCCGCCGCCACGACTGTGTTACTGATACTTCGGTGCGAAGCAGAGGCACGAACAGCCACGCAGAAAGAAGAAGTTACCAAAGCCAAAGCTTGCCCTTGTCGCCTGTGAGCAGCCTCGCACGCATACGGTGTCCTCTTCTGAGAACCCAAAGCAGAAGCCCTAAGCCGAAGTAACACAGAAGCCCTGGCTGGCTGGAGAAGCTGGATAGCTTGCGCAGTAGGGCATCATGATCATCAGCAATAGAAAGTGTATGAGAAGCAGTTGCATTACATCGCATCTCGGCCCATCAACGCTGGCTGGCTGGCGACGCTCTCCCGTCTTCGGGCGTTCTCATCGAGGCAGCCGTCTCCCGGCTGGCCAAGGGGCCAACTCCTGCTGTATTCTGCTCCCTCTATCGGCGGCCGACTTGTTTTAGCCCCTCCTTCTCAGGATAACAGACTCCGCCCACAAATTGATTTGCTTTTCCTGCTCCTTGTCCTGCTGCTGCTGCCCCGCCGCCACCACCCACTCTCTTTCCCTCTGCTTTTGCTGTTGGGAGAGAGAAAGAGAGCAGCTCCTGCTGGTTTTACTCATTCTCCTTGCCTCTTCGCTCGTGGCTCCGGTCGGGTCGGGCCTGCTCCTCTCTACAAGAATCCTCATACTCCTTGTAGCCGCCGCCACCGCCGCCGCTGCTGCTGCTCCTTGTATTGCTCGCCCAGACTCGGGCATCCTCCTTGCTCCTTGTTACTCTCGTTTCTTCGTCCACGTTCCCTTGCGCTTCTCGCTGCTGGGCTCTGGCGCCCAGCTCAGGGATGGGCTGAATCGCCCCTTCCCTTCGTCATAGCATCGCCGCTTCAGGCGGGCAGGCCCGCGTGGCGTGCAAGCGGCTCAGCCCAGCCTCGCTTGCTCCAACTCGGAGCAAGCCCACGAAGGCACCAGCAGCAGCAGCAGCAGTATAACAGCGGGATTGCGGGCTAAAGGAAGGCGCTCCTGCTGCAGCAGGAGCGCTACCAGGCGGCGCAGTGGTAGCTCTGGGTCAGAACGAATAGTGGGTACGTGAGAGGGACGGAGAGTCGAGTAGCCTGTGGAAGACGGAGATCGGCCATGGGCCAGTCGTCGGGGATAAAGAAGAGGCTGAGTAGGAGCAGCCGCCACAGCAGCAGCAGCAACGGCGGCGGATGAGAGGAAGCCACGACAGAAGCGGCACCACCACCACCAGCAGCAGTGTCAGACAGCACGGGGAGGAGGAATGGGGGAATCTATTCTGCTGGCTGCCTGAAACTGCTGCCGCTGCTGTTTGTGTATGGACGCAACGTTCCGTGACCATGCACGAGAGGCAGCGGCAACGGCGGCAGCAGCAGGAAAACCAGACGACTCCCGTCCTACACGCGTGCCTGCCAACGTGATATGCCAACCAACGGCCAACTCGCCGGTCTCCCTCCCACCCATCCACCCACTCACTGAGCCCCAAGGTTCGGCTCGGCCAGGCCAGGCCAGGCCAGGCCCGAGCCGGCATGGGGCGCTCACCCATGGTCGCCTTCGTGGCGGTGCTTCGTGGATGTACCGGCCGCCGTAGTGACGGCGGAGGCTGCGGGCCGACCCGCCAGGATACGGGAAGGGGAACGTAAGGGATACGTTGGCCAGCATCGCTCTCTTCTTCTTCTTCTTCTTCTTGCTCGCTTTTGGTCGGAAGACCAAAGAAGGTCTTCTGCCTGTCCAGGAAGCTCAGGAGAGCAGGAGGCATACAGGACGGGCCGGAGGAATACAAGAAGTGAGTGCACGTGTGCAGCGTCCATGTATGTATGGGGGGGGGTCTGTATGTGCGTGTGCCTATATATATATATATATATATATATATATCATAGATCGCACGCATAGTAGAGTATGTATAGCCAAGCGAGCACGTAGCGGCAAGCGGACGAAGAAAAGAACCTAAGCAAGGGTCACGAAAGCAGGCAGAAATACGGACAGACAGGCAAGCAAAAAGCAAAGACAGGAAAGAAGGACGAGCATGAAGCCGAAGATGAGAAAAAGAAGAATCAAGATGCAGGATATATATATATATATATATACATATATATATATACATACATATATATATATATGTATATATGTATATACGTGGATGGTGGCGAAGAATGCGAACGAATGCAGGAAAGAGCTGAGCTGCGATGAAAGAGCAGACGACGGCAGATATTCAGGAGGAGACAGAGTTGGCGTTGCCTGCCCGCTTGCAGCCATCGTTATTGTTGCCTGTCCCTGCTACTCACTTTGCCCATGTTGTCGTCGTCGTTGTCGCTACGGCTCCTGCCGGCGCCGCCGTTGATGGCCACAGGCATAAGCATAGACGGAACACACGACAAAAAGGGACGCTCATGTCACGGGCGACGCCAAGCCAAGGCTGGCCGAGGCGGGCCACTTATGCACGGAGCGACAGCGACAGGGAGCGAACGACTCGCTCGTTGCAACCATTGATATCAACATTGAAGCCGTCGCTCGTCTGAGATGTCTGTGTCCCCCCGCGCGCGCCCCCCGCTGCCTTCCTGCGCGCCTGACGGCGCAGCTATGCTATGCATCTCGCTCGTTTTTCCCTGTTCGTCTGTGGTGGTGCGAAGCGGAATCGACAGCGAATCGTCGTCGGTGACGTCGCCGGTGGCGGCGGCGGCGGCGGCAGCAGCGCGAGAGCAAGCAGTATCGAGCGAGGTCGAGAGGACGACAGCAGCAACGGACAACGAACAAAGGGGGAATTCGGCGGAGAATGGAGGATATGAGGTGGCCCGTATCTCGTCGAGCTCGTCCGATCCCGCCAGCCACCTTTCAATGTGTCTTTTCCCTCGAAAAGCGCCGCTCTACGATTCTCTCTCTCTCTCTCTCCCTCTCGAAAGAGAGAAGATCAACAGCCCCGTGTTCGTCGTCCAGCGATGCCTGGCCCTCCCGTCATTCATTCTTTACATAAGCGCAGGCGTTTCGCGCACACACACACAGACACACATGGGGGTATCCTTCCATTGGCGGAGCCAGTGTGCAGGGCCACAGCAGGCCGAGTCGAGTCGACAGCATCGTCGGCTCCTCGAGCGATTCATTCCCCGTGCCTGACGCCGCATGCCGTTCGTACCTGATGTGAGCTGGATGAGGGCGTCGTCCATGTGAGAACCGCTGGCTTCTCAAAAGAGGCGCACTCTTGCATTGCCTGGCACTCAGCAGCAGGATGTATTCGACGTCGTCGCAACAACGACAACAGCAACTTCTACCACTACGACTACTACGGCGACGTCCGGCGAACGTTCTGGCGGAGGGTGCTGCCCGGTGATCTATGCAAATGGAGGACTTGAGAGAGAGAGAGCATGCGAACGAGTGCACAGAGGAGGTGGAGTTGCGGGCGTTGAAACCATGAAGCTGAAGAACAAAAAATCTCGACGCGAGAGAGGCCTCTTTATCAAACTCGGCCAAGCCGGGCCGAGTCGTTCGGGGCCAGGCAACGCCGCCCCCCCCCATCTCGACCTGTGTGTTCTTGCTTCCTCTTCAACTACACTATCAGGCCCAGCGTGCGCAAATCGTTTGAATCATACCTCGCGTTTCGCTATAATCGTATGGGTCACCGTCGGTCCTTCCTTCCTCGTAGTTTCGTATTTACACTGCCTGCAATTGCACCCCGACGTAATTCGCCTGTAGATATTATGCACTGCATACCTATATTATTATCATACTGCACTAGTAACTGTTGTCTATTTGTGCCGCACCCACTTACTCACTTAATGAAAGTGTTATATGATGTAATATTTAGACATTTGTAGAATAACCTCGCACGTCCTCTTCGAAGCGGTTGACACGTCGCCGGACGTTTCGCAGATCGGACCCTGAACGGGCACCGCCGATGGTTCAAGCCACTCGCGCACTACACGTATAGCATGTTTCACGCTCACATAACGCTGCACAAGTAATCAGCATCACGCACATTATGTCTCTGCTGCCGACTAATATCGCGGCTCATGAGCCCGCGCACATAACGGGTGATGGCGGAGTAACCTATGGATTTTGTACGGCACGTTAAGGACCCATAGGGGCACATGATTCGCACATCACGTTCATCGTCTATAATCGACGAGCACAATATCAGCAACGTGGAGAAGATCAGATGAGATCAGTTTGAGAGAAGGAGAGATAGAGAGAGAGAGAGGTTTCCGGTCCTGAAAGGTGTATGGTCCCCGTGTTATTGCAGTGGCCCCCTCGGCCGAGTCCCCTGCCAAAGCTGTTGACGCGCCGTTGGCGCCCTCGTTGGCTGCGCCAATGGTCGCTCCCAACCTCTCGTCACTCACCGTTCTCCAGCCGGTCCACTCGACAACGATACCGGGTTATGCATCTTTCGCCCATTACGCCGCACCCGCGCCTGCACCCCTCAAGCCGCAGCCCCTGCTCTCGCTCCAGGAGGATGCCAATCATAACACCACCGTCCCAAGCAACGGTCCCCAAGAACAGTGTTCCGATGGTGAGAGAGAGACAGAGAGAGATCTTCAGAGAAGTCCATTTCTTCTCCTCGACTACTACCACTTCTTCTTCTTCTTCTTCGAACTCTTATGCATTATGAAAGATGGCGCTCCCATAGCTCAGCCGCAAAGCACCGAGAACCTATCGGTCCTCCTTGTTTCGATAGCCGATTAAGGGCCCACCGGTGACACCTTAAGGGAAACACGGGTGCACTATTTGCCACATGTTTGCCTTGTAAAACTCTTGTAGTTCGTGTCTTTCTTGTCCAAGGGATATTCGTGTGTAGCTTGAACTGTGTAACGTCCAATAGCCGATTGCCGATCTATAATGAGAATGACAGGTACGATTCAGATCGACACATAACTATCTCTCTTACCGTGTCTTGTTGGAATACATAATATTATTAATATGACATCTAAATCGTCCATCGTATTCGATATGGCACATATCTCCGGCTGTACCTGCAACCACATAGTACTGAGCAGCAAAATTAATGGAATCGTTCGATCATTTTTCTCTATGATACTTTTTATTTCAGTAAGTGGAAGCGTAGCCACGACAAACGCCACCGATTACCCCTACGCGAGCCCCTACTCGCAGTACTCAACAGCCGCCGCTGGGGCATATGCTGCCTATGGTTACGGGTCTGGAAGCATCCTCAGTAAGTAAAACAAATGAAATACATGATAGAACTGTGTTGCTTATGTGTATATCGTTAGCTTCGTTCGTAAACTATGCTTGCTGTTGAACCTGAATATGCTGTACTTTCCAATTACGGCTTCGTCAAAAGGGGACGGCTGCGGTTCCATTTGCGAGCGGTATCATTGCGCAATTATTCGTAGAAACTACAACTCTGCCCAAGTTTAGCGTAGAAACTACAACTCTTGCCTGCTGACAGATGAAATGATCTCGCAGAACGCTAAGCTCCAAAGGCAGACAGGAGTCATCTGAAAGCTGTCACAGCTGAACGTGTTATCATATCCCTAGGTCTTCCTATTGATCCCAGAGGTCGATAGGTTGGACTTATTCGAGACGCCTTCGCGAACTAGCGTTGTCAGCACAAGTAGACGGGCGACCGGCCGGCCAGCCAGCCAGCTCAGGTAGAAATTAATGATTTGTCCATGCAAATCGTCGGTGGCCACGATCACTGGGTGCCGTCTGTCATTTTGTATCGAGGGTCGACAAATGGCAGAGGAACAACAGGGTCCAGCGGTCGCCAAACGCTAAAGGTTTCTTCGATCTATCGATGCTTGACTAGACAGCCTCCTAGTACAATATATCCCTCATCTGGGCGCGTGTTTACCCTCATCTGGGCGCACTCGGGCGTTATCCGGCGCGATCTTCATGGTCTGTGTGCGGTATCCATTTTACAACGCTGCCAATTGAAGGGTTCCACCACTAGATCTAACAGCATCCACAGCCGGACAGTGGTGGACGGTTTGAAACGGTGAAATACACAGCGTGTATCCGTGTAATCTATCTTTCTGCCAACTGCACGAACTGTGAATCATTTCGGGTTCCGCTGGATGATTTGTTACATTTGTTGACATCGACTTATTAAATGACTTATTATACGCAAGCAATGTATGTAAAGGTCAAGCAGTATGTGTTACGATTCGAGTTTTAGACAGTTGCTAAAATTTCTCTGCTAATTGAGAAGGCAAACCCCATTGACATCGATTCGCCAAACGAGGACGCGGGACCCTTTCGTTTCAATACACATTTCCACAAATCTCTCTAAATGTTTGTTTTCACATTGTTCTTACCTTGTCACCCTTTGCAGATCCCTCATACTACTATACCCATAGTGGGGCGCGGTCCACGGCTGCGTCGACAACTCAGAGTGTCGCATCACTTGAAAGCTATAAGGCCTCGCTGGAGCGCTGCTGAGCCGCCCACTAACCATATATAAGATCTGAGCGAACAGCAGCCGCTGTCTGAGTACGGAATAGTATCAGCATGGGCGAAGAATTACTGGACAAAGCGAAGCACAGCGCGAAATGGAGAGAGAGAGAGAGAGAGAGACGTAGATTCGAGGAAAATGTAACGGAGTGCAGTGATGCCACTGAAGGAGATCTCACTTGTGATAAACGGAAGAAGATAAGACGACGAATCATAATGATGATGATAACGATAATAATAATAAAAGTTGTAATAATAATAATAATGATAATAATAATAATAATAAGCGTAGTGATGCTGCAATGGGGGGCAGTATCTCTCTGATCGGCCAGTGTTTAACGAAGAGCGTGGTGAGGAAGTCCCAATTTCTCGATTCGTTGTCGCTGCGTGAGCGCCGTGGCCAATTGAGGCGGGATCCGTGCTCGCGGCAAGCGCTCGGTGTGGACAATGATTTCGCTGGCTGGCTTACTGACGAGCCCGCCTCGACGACCTGGGACGGTAGGCCGGATTCACGAGGCAGGCCGCTGCGTCAGTGAAGGCGTGGATCATATCGTTCTTCGGAGAAAGCGAGGGACGACGTATGGAAGTATAAAGGATTGACGAGAGATTGATCGGGCATAGCAGGAGCGGAGCAGCTGTGAATAATGTATATTGTATCATTGGGGAGGTTGGGAAGAGAAGCAGCAACACGCGAGGATGAAGAGAATTATAATTAATAATACTGAGTGACAGTAAAAGAAATATAGGGAGAGAGATAGAGAGAGAAGATAAAGAGAAAGTGTTTGTGTGTGTGAGAGAGAGAGAGAGAGAGAGACCTCAAGTTATACATAGCAACAATTATTAGCAGGCAGAGCAACGTCACGCCAACACAACCTTCATGATAAGGATCTGAACAGAGACCACTGAGATTAATTAATAGATGAATTAGCTCGACGGGCCGACCGACCGACCTTCCTACCTATTATTGACCTATTGACCGATCGTCTCGCCTTCTTGCCCGCACCAGTTTGTCTAAGATGCAATACATTACATTACTATAGAACGACGTCCCATTCGTGTTAAGGACCCAGATGGACCACGTCGTGGCGACGAGGGTGGCGGCGCAAAGGCACCATATGTATACTACAGTGTAAGGCCGACACCAGATAAGCGCTGAGTTAGGACGAGCCGAGCATGGGACGGCCATCGTTGTTTTCAGCCTGAGGGTTGGCTTACGGCTGGTGGTAAACCTTGGGTCGTCAAGGTCCTATGGCACTCACATCTGCATCTTTCACCGTTCATCGCCGTTCCATTGTCCCGAGAAGGAAAGAGAGAGAGAGAGAGAGAGGCGAGGCGATTTCTCGTTTTCTGACGAGATCGTTGTCCCTTGTACGAAATACAGTTAGACTAGGAGACATGAACGTCGTATCGTCACCATGTTGTACATTGCTTACATACGATTTACCTTCAAGTGAAATAGGAAGGTCGGTCACTGCACGACATTGAGGAAAAATCGACGACACCGTGATCATCGTGGACGACTCACGAATCCGGCAGCACCTGCTAGCAGAAGGCCATGCCAGTCGGACGCAGGCGAGCTCAAGTCCTGGCGCGAGTGAGAGGACGCAAGGCCGACGGCGAGGTCCGGGAAGGCAACGCGCCACGTTTGGCCTCTGCCGGCTGTCCGGCTCTCAGCCGAGTAAAAATACAGAGGATACCAAAGAACCGGGGCCGACTCGACCGCAGCATCAATTCTGAACAGCCCCCGATTCGCCTGTGACTGGTTACACTGCGCCGCAGCATGAAGGCCAAAGCAATGCTGTTACAGTCTCAATATTGCGCCTCTTCGACACAGCTCGGGTCGCGCCAAGCCGTTGAAGAACGCGAGGCGTTTCAAGGATGTCGCCGGCCAAACGAAGAGAAGAAAACACGACATTTCAACGGCGTACAGCTAAAGGATGAACAGTGGAGGTGACAACGCACTGTTGGGCGGTTGAACAGCCACAGACCCAAACGGGGACATCGCAATGATACAGTCAGTCGGCCATTGTATACACAACATCAGTTGATCATTGATTCAACATTGATCAAACATCGATGACCACTTATTATTCATTGATACATTCATTCATTGATACATCATGCAACCGCGTTGTATTCTCAATCATCCGCCTCAGTATGACGATGACGATGCTAAATAACGTTGATGAATGAAATTCGATGAATATAATTGTTATTATATATTATTTCATTAGTTCGTATCCGTTATTATTATTATTATTATCATTATTATAATCCTTATTGCAGCAACAACAATGAGTAATCACATGGTCGCCGAATATAGTTACGATTATAGAAGTAACAATAATGATAATTATTATTACTGTAATGATCACGTCATTAATTTATTGCATATGAAATAAACAACAGCGACACGGCGAGAACGACGATAGAATTAAGTATCGATCGATCGAGAGAGAGAGAGAGAGAGAAGGGACACGAGAGGAGTTGTCAATTTTAAAATGTCATAATACACGGATTGATATAGAAAACACGTCGTACTGCAGCAGCTGCTGCTGCTGCTGTTATTTCTGTCATTCAATGCTAAATGCACTAGCTACATGCAAGAGTCGGGCCAAAATATGGAACAGCGCCTCCGATGGCCGTGTGGAAAATACGGAATAATAATCATCATATTGATAAGAAGGATGATAATAATAATAGTAATAATATTAAAATGATCATAATGACGAAGCGATACGCGGGGCATATTGCCATTGTAATATGTTGATCGCATTCGATTTTCTCTCTCTGATTTTTTTCGGGAAAAAACACAGATGGAATCAGTGAACGATAGTTGAGGTAGACATATATCCATAATGAGGGGAGGAACATATTGATATTCGCATGATAACTACCCACAGCTGGGGTGTGACGATCGAGTGACTGGCTGAGGTGACTTCCGTGTCGATGTCGCCCCTGAAGTGACATCAATGCCTCATAGAGATCATGTTCGCCGAATAAGATAAATAGACAATGACGAAAACATACACATGAGATAAATGCGCGACATATATATATATATATATATATATATATATATATATATATATATATATATATATATATATATATATATATATATATAGATATATACGAAGAAAGAGAGGCAAAAACAAAGTGAATACGCCGGCAAATGAATCGTAAGAGAGAGAGAGAGAAAGGTGGTGGATGGAGAAGAAGTAATATAATTTCTCATTTTATTATTAATATTATTATTATTAAGAATAATAATAATAATATAGCTATAATTATGGCTATTGTAATTCTAAGGATAAGTATATACATATATACATAAATATATACATAATGACAAAGATGCTAACTGATAATAATAATAATAATAATAATAATATTATTATTAAGACGAATATAAAAATTATTAATAATAATAATAATAATATGTAATACGATATATAAGGATATTAATAATATTGTATTAATTTGCTAGGAAGCGGCTAGGGACTAGGCGATTTAGGTAAATATGCGTATGCGAGATGGATGACATAACGAGAAATGAACGCTCGAACCATCGACATAGTGTGACATTACAATCGTGGGACGAAGGGGAAACACCTGTTCGCCTTCGGTTGGCGTAAGCAAAACGCAAACCTGGTGGTCGAAGCATGCGGAAAAAAAGGTTAAACAATTAGCAAGCCTGTGTATATAGTATCATGATACCGATTACTGTAATTGCTATAACAATTATTATTATTATTATTATTGTAATATTTACAGCGCCGATGGTCCTGTGCCAACCAACGTCCGTCTACATGAAACTCAAACTTGAAAAGATCACATTATATTATTCATAACATTAATCTTAGCTTATTAATATTATTATTATTATTATTACTAGTGGCGGTAATGAATGGCAAAGCTGGCTAACCTGGCTGTACCGTGTAAATGCGTTGAAATTTCGCCTTTCAATAATACACTCAACAACAACAACAACAATAACAACACCATGAACAACAACAACGACGACGATAATCTAGCAAAACAAACTTATTCCACAAATGTGACCATTGAGACATCTGCAATTACGAGGCGATTCATTAGTATTCATTCACGTACGTTGAATCCATGAGAAAAGTTACGCAACAGATAAACCCATACAGTGAAGAGACGAAAACTCAACTGGCAAAAATATATTCGTTGATTTTTTCATGAACAATTTTGTTCTAGCATTAAACCTGACGACACCGACGTCTGGGTATACGCTGAAGTGACAATATTCAACTAAATCGACTTAATTACTTAATCGACTCTCAGCCTCGGTTTCTCGGGCGTCAGCAATTAACAACGGCAACGATTGATTTTGCCTATGTCGACTACGCCCTTATTTCTCCTGCTGCTTTATTTTTTTGCACACACAAATCGAAGCCCTCGTTTTCAGCTGAGCTCATAGAAACGACTACCGTCTCAATATTATGAATGTCGTTACCGCAACGATCGCGCCAATGACACTATCAATCAATATAATCACTGTGTATTATCCTTATTTTGTAATATTTGACTACAATAATTAGCGTCAAAACTCAACGTATACATTGGGAAATCCTCGTTAAGATCTTCTTAGTTTAGGTAACAAATATTGGTTCATGCCCCGGTGCGTTTTGTGTTTAATCCTTCAATAGTTGCATTGCACACGATGTAGCATGACGATCGAATACAGAATTATTGGGTCTAATACCTAATATGTCTATGGAGCTCTCGACGATGATGATGATGATGACGCTGTTGGTGGTGAGCGCTTCAAGGCGTACGACGATGGCGTATCTCTTTCTCTCCTAGACGTGTAAAGAAATGGATTTTTACGAGAAAAATACTAGATGGCAATTATGATTGTAATCATTTTTTATTATTCATTTTGCAACTGTCACAAACACACATAGACACACAGACACACACACACACATACACACAGCCAATACGACTACTATAATCATAATAATTATAGCTAATTCGAGTGTTAAACAATAAAACGAAAATGAACTACAAAACAATTCTTGGTCATTGCGTCCTCTTTGTAAAGCAAATATCTTCGGGAATATTATTGTAATTCCTAAGCTTGTATATATATATATATATAATTATATAATTATATATATCCAGTAGGAAAAACAAACAGAAGTAGCGATGATACCGATAGAAAATATTCGTTTAGTGTGAGAGAATTCCGTATGAGAGCACGATATATATACATGCATACATCTACCAATGAGTCAGTCAATCAACCAACGAGAATATACATGCCTAATATATAGTCCATATATATATATATATATATATATAAACGAGTGCGTAAGTGATGATGGTTAGTTGCCACTGTAAATACTGTTACAAAGCAGCACTGATGATTAAAATTTCAACACAATTTGGGCGAAAGTCACGATACTCTACCAGTTTTGATAATACCTCCCATAATGTCGTTACGCCATGTGACCTGGCATGTCTGCTCGCATTCAGGGCAAAAGGGAACCTTTTCAGAACACACAACCCCAACACTATATTGTATAGAACACTCGATTAATTTACTATCATATCGTAATCAGCTAATTCATTGATTTTGTTCGTTCGTTCGTTCGCTCGTTGAGCTAAGAAATCGATTGTAATTAATTCTATTCCATTTGCCTTCAATTATGAGATCTGGTGTCCGTTCCGGTCTCGTTCGATTATCCATTACCGCGCGCGTTGACGTTGATGGCTTGCACGACAACGACGCTGTCAGGCGACACGACACAATAACTACACCAATAAATCAATATAGACAAAATACGAACGGATGAATGTGCGATGGAGTAATTGGTGAACGGTAATGGCTAGAGAGCGCGACGGCCATTTGTTCAAACAGATGACAATGACCGTTGAGGGCAAACGTGAAGCTTGAATTCAATGGGGTTAAACGAGGTGCATATGTAGAAGATCACGGACGTCTAATAAACTATTGAAGACAAGAGGCGGAAAGAGCAGGACTCAGCTGCTTCATAGTTCTTGCGTCTGTGGTGGCGTGAATGAAAGATGATGATGACATCGATCGTAGAGAATCACACCAGGAGACAAACTCTCTTCGTATCGAAGGCAAAAAAAAAATGGCAATTCTTGCGATGACAACAGCCGCGTCTGCTTGGATTATACATACGTGCAAGGGATGAGTGCAGCAACAACCGAAACAACAACAGCCGTAACAGAGAAACATCAGTGTAGGAATATGATAGCGGCGACAATAAAATAATAATAATCATAATAAGAATAATAATAATGATAATAATGATGATGGAATAAAATGAAAGAAAACTCGGTTTACCAGCGTCACCAACAGGACAACACCATTACGAACCTCAATAAATATTTAGACGATTACAAAAAAAAAAACGAGAATTGACTTGCCTATTTATTGTGTACTATCTATTGTAAGCTAAACGTTTGTGTATAAAGTAAACTATTTTATAAAGTTCGTCTCTACAGAATCAGTTGGCTCACTTCAGTTCGGATGTTATGCAGCTATGCCTCTGTTCTATGGCCGAAATCTCTCGGTAAATCTCTTTGGATAGTTAGGGCACTGTGTAGAGATCATAGCTGCAACATAAGATTATAAGGATTATATGTATATATAACATCCATATAATATCGGATCATCAAGATTATATCTATCAATGAGCGGTAAATGATATAACCACGTTAACAATCCCTTAACAAAAAAATAATATTAATTATTATAAATAATAATAGAAATAATAATAGAAATGATTCCTAACTAGTGTATGTTTGAATAAATACACAATTTTAAGCAATTCCTTAACCGCTACAATTCAGATGTCTTTCGTAAAATGTTCTAACTGTTATTTTTTTTCGTCGTGGATATTTCCTTAGGGCCAAAGTATTAAATGAGCTGATTCCTACAGCAACCATTGTAATCATTCTGGGTCAGGCGCGTTCCATCTCACTCCCTGACTGCGATGACCACTTGAGAGCGGTGTGGCCAAAATGGGCTTAGGTAGTGGCATCTAAATAAGACACGAGGTATCTTCGAAACACAATATACCCGAAGGTGTTTATTAAACAGCTAATGGAAGCTCCTTCGAAAAGACAATAATGCATGATGAGTGTCTGCCATTGTAGATGACGGTACAAAGGATATTTGTATCGGGCGCTGAAGCCGATACTGGATGTTAATGATAGAAGATGATGAACTGCAATGATCCCCGAGGCTGCAAAGCGATGTGTGCGAGCTGCCGTTATGTATACATATCGGTGCTTTAGAAAGCTTTTTCCGGTTTAGTATTTCAAACTTTGGCGCCATGAGAGTAACAGTAGAGGTGTTGGGCCATGTCAGGTGTTATAGGATTGTTTCGAAGCTAAATAAAAAACAAGACTCGATCAAACGATCTTAAGAAATTCTGTGTGACTTCGAAATGGGCCTGCCTCGAGGCCAAGGTCGTCCAATAATGCTTTTCAAGTTCACAATTGGAGATACTGCAGCGAAGACGGCTACCGAAGTGTGTGTTGCTTTCGGACCCTCTATGGTAACGACTCGCAGAGTAGAAACTTGGTTCGGGAAGTGTCGTTTAGGTGATTTTTAACCTCGAAGATGCCCCTCGCAAAGGAAGACCTCCTGCAGTTGATAACGAGGTACTGACAGTAATGCTTATAAGTCCCTTAGTGCTCCTATGCTTGCTGAGTAAGTAAGCCTACATGTCCGCCTGCCTTTCGCCCCTGCGGCTGTAAAACCGCTGCGATCTTCCCGACCGGATAAGAAATGGGCCCTCTACGACAATGCAACGAGAAAACGCTACTGGACATTGAGGGAAGAAGCTACCCCAGCGTATCCGACTCTGTTGTGTATTTGCTAGACCACTCGAGGCATTATTCATCATGAGTTCTCGAAACATCGTGAGGTGATTACGGGCCAAATATACTCTTCCCAACCTGGGAGACTTGATGCTGCTGTCCGTCGTGAGCAACGTAGCCTTGCCTCAAGAAAAAGCGACAGCGCCAGGAGACACATTTCGAGGGTGAACCATTTCGAAAGCCAGGCGAAGAACGGCGCAACTTCGCTCTCGAGGGCTAAGAACGAAATGCCTATAAAAGAGAATAATATGTGAAGGGGATGTATAGGTGTCGAGGAGGACTATTTTTGTTGAATCAAGTTTGTTAAAATTCGAATTACTAAGTTATGTGTACTTAATAAGAAAACTGGAAGAAAACGCCCTGAGGGCCCTAATACACAGTCAACTTTTATTCCAAAGCAATATATGACTTCACAGGGCTCGAACCAGCGGCCTTCGGCCGGCGTTCACGGCATTCTACATTTCTAATTTAAGAAGTGTTCGTTATGATTAGAAACAGTGGCCCATTTGCTTTGTCAACAGGATGAGATTTGGCTTGTAATAATATCCGGTTAAAAAAAACCATCGAATTAATAAATTTGATAAGCTGCACTCGTTTTTGAAGCACACCATAAAACATGCGTTTATTTCTATGCAAATTATCACATCACCCCATCAGTCAGTATTCGTTAAATTATCGCATTCACAAACCGCAGAAGACCTCTCTACATGATCATTAATTAGTTACTTATATCTATATATTTATATATATATATTTCTATATAATTTACGACTTTTCGAAGGCCGACATAGCCTTCACTACCAGGCATGCATATAGTGCAAGGGTAGGAGGCGAAAAGCAACATGTGTTCCCATTTCAACAAAGCCAACGAGGCTCCACGATCATCAACCGAACAAACCTATACAAAACATGCGGACAATGACATCGTTTGACGATACTACTGAAGTATTACGGTAGCACAACACTAAACGAGTTGAGTTGATGCAAAGCAGACATACGGACAGACAGACAGACGGAACATATAGAACATACACCTGCTCTCGTGTATACGCGCACAAGAAGAACAATTGTTACGTTTTTTTTCTTATCAGTATGGAGAAGACAAACGGAAAAGGAAGATGAGAAATATGGGCAGGCTCACACGTCCATATAATATACAAACTAAAGCATAGAGCAATATACATAATAACAATGATAACAAACGATGGTAATGAGGAGATAGACGAACGAACACAACATCGTCACATGGCATAACAACATCACTACATCGTACACACGTGGATTCTACCACCCACCACCACCTCCACCGCCTCCAGACCAGCCCCCACCACCACCGCCTCCACCTGACCAACCTCCACCGCCTCCGTGACCGCCCCCACCGCCTCCGTGACCACCCCCACCGCCTCCGTGACCACCTCCACCGCCGGCAGCTTGGACCTTAACAATGAATTTCTTTCCCCCGCCGCCTCCTCCTCCATGACCGCCGCCACCTCCTCCTCCTCCGTGACCGCCACCACCACCACCGCCACCGTGGCCACCTCCAAGTTTACCAGTGAGACCCCCTAGGAGGCCGCTCAATTTACCACCTCCTTTACCACCGCCGCCACCGCCGCCTTGAATCTTCTTGATGATGTAGGATTTTCCGCCTCCGCCGCCGTAACCACCACCACCGTGTCCACCTCCTCCGTGACCACCACCGTGTCCACCTCCTCCGTGACCACCACCGTGTCCACCGCCTCCTCCGCCGTGACCGCCTCCGCCCCCACCGCGTGAAAGTTTTTTGATGATTGCAACGAGGGCAGCTGCCTGCTGTGCCCCATCTCCACCACCACCGCCATATCCACCTCCATGACCTCCCCCGTGGCCGCCTCCATGGCCGCCCCCGTGACCGCCTCCATGGCCGCCTCCATGGCCGCCACCACCTCCATGGCCGCCACCACCTCCATGGCCGCCACCGCCGCCTCCGCCCGGAAGTTTCTTGATGATGTAGGCTTTACTGATACCACCGCCACCACCACCACCACCATGGCCGCCTCCTCCAGACCAACCACCTCCACCACCGTGTCCACCTCCGCCGCCTCCGGCCCAACCTCCACCGCCTCCGTGGCCGCCTCCATGTCCACCACCACCACCACCACCAGCTGCTTCGTCGATTTTGATGATGATCTTCTCTCCCACTTGTAGACCTCCACCTCCACCACCGTGGCCACCTCCTCCTCCGGCCCAGCCGCCGCCGCCACCTCCTCCTCCTCCGGCCCAGCCGCCTCCACCTCCTCCTCCGGCCCAGCCGCCGCCGCCGCCACCGCCACCAAATCCTCCGCAATACGCCACGCCAACAAGCGTTGAAGCCAATAACTGGAACATTGTGGAAAACGGGACACAACGCACTAAGTTAAAGCAGATATATATAGGTACAATAATGTTTTGTAATATATGAAATGTTTTCTTCGCCTTCCATGACAGTAATGGACGCAGCATTTGTGAAACACAGAACTGGCAGAGAATCAGCATTACAGGCAGAGATATTGAAGAGCGATCACAGGTCGACTGAGGTATAAGGCACATCGACTACAGAACACATACATTGACCTAAGTATAAGGCTAGAGTCTTGCCAGGTACGAGTAAGGACGAGAATAAGCAAAGGTGGCCCCGACAGGTCCTCATAGTAATACCTAAAAGGTTAAGAGCTGAGGCCGGTCAGATAGTGGGACAGCTGAGGTTCAGCTCAAAAAAAATAATTAAGTATAAGGCTTCGTCTCGGTATCAACTGCAAGTCTACTTTCGTTCCTAGTGTTTTACTTTGAGGTGACGCCCTTTTGCTATCTAAGCAGTGTTCATTCAGTCTTTGAATTATCGAGCGTAAGTAATCTTCCTAGCAGCGCCGTACAAAATGCGTTATCGTGGACACCATTCAAACGAGTGTTCTAATAGTCATAAACAACGTATATAGCGCACTCAACATAGCTCCTGCGTGTAATCAAACAAAAATTAATAATAATTTTATGGATATCCGCGCGCGCGCACACACACAAACACTGCCGAGAATTGCAGCAGGCGTATCCCAGACAGTGAGCGAAATTCGATCGTGCATTCGTTACCACTTGATTTTCACGACGGCACATATTAAAAATCACCCACAGAGAGTCGAGCACGCCACAAACGAGAGATTAACAAACACTAATCAGCAGCCTTTACATCCGAATGTGGGCTAGCGATTCGGCCACGAAACGTTTCGTCATTTTTCTCCAACTCCTCTAATTGGTCCTCTAATTGCCGAGCATACGAAGGCTACTATAGCACATGGCACCTACCAAAGCTCTCATCGTTGTAGACGTCGCAGTCGGCTGCCGCAACAAGATGACGTTGTCACAGAACACAACACAACTTGTTGTGGTTGGCTATTTTGACGAGCGCACCGTCTCTGCCATCGCGAACAACCTCTTTTATCGCCGGGACGTCACCGTTTTGGGGGAGACGTCAGACAACATCTTTCACTTTCCTTTGGCTTTTCGTTTTCTTCTTCGGTATCGGCGACAGCTCCGACAACAGGATCACCGGCACCAACGGTAATGCAAATATCCCCAGCTAGAGGGAAAGGTGACGCGTCCACACTTAACGGGATAACGTCAGCATCGGCGTCAGGTTAAACGGCTGGTAGCCGACGAAAAAAGGTTAAGGATTTCACCATGGAATGTATTTGCGACCAAGTGTCGGGCTGTCTACCTGTCTACGCGTGTGTGTGTTTGCGTGGCGGTATAAGACCCATGCCAATAAGTTACTACTTCTCTGAGCGATTCCCCATCGAAACGTGCCCTTGATGACACCGACAGCTTAAGTAGTAATCACACGCAGTCCTGCCTCTGATTAGTTCCCTTCCAGACCTGACAACATCGCATTTGGCGTAGGCGGCCGGCTGTTACGGCCGCCAATTTTTTTCCGGAATATTATACTAAATATAGTTGCGATTGCTGCTGTTGTTCTAATGACATACGTGCCTATGTAACGATTATAATAAGATATTTGTAATCATTATTTTGACTGTTGTAAAGAAGGTGAAGCTACTAGACCAGGCCAATGATCAACGGCACCATTTTCTCAAATACCTGTAAGCAATCCCTGAGCGAAATAATGATGGGATGACATATCAGTAGGCATTCGAAGGCATTGTAGCACCGCGTGGACGATGCTTGTTCCGCAACCTGACTTGTACGTTTAGTGAATGTAATCCGTTAGTCTATTGTGCATAGGTGCGGTGTGCGGTATACGCGGCGCTGTTTGGTACACCGCCATGTCGGAAATTGCAGAAAAACGGCAAAATGATTGTTAACTTGGTATCGGAACTGCAATAATGGAATTGAAAATATGATCAGTCAGGCTACGAGTAAAGCTAGTGATGATACCTCAGCCAGGTCCGGCGTTACTAAATTTGGGTACACCCACACACATATTTTTTCCGTATCCAGGTAGCACCAACCAACAACTAGCCAATATGAGGAGAGGAATGATGCCGAAATGAACAGCTATTTTCGTTATAAACAAAGCATCCCCGCCCGTTGTAAGGCGTGACGTTCCGCTAGGGTTCTCTAACTAGGTCTCGCAAAACGTACTCAAATATTATAATATCTTTGCCTTTGCATACCCACTCACCGGACCACAATAATTCGCTTCATCCGTCCACAAAAATGATCCTAAGGTCTATATCGGTTGCTTTTTCTTAACATAATTAAAGATCACTCGTTCGGATCTATAAGAAACACGATGTGAAAAAATTCTCCTCTTGATCTTTAATTTTGCCTGATACGAGAACGCCAGCTCACACAGTCTCGTAAGACTATAATGTTTTGACTGTTTACTCACCCGGCCTCAGTATCTGCGAAATATACATACATCTTTGAAATAATAAACACAACTTTGATTCAATGACTCAATGCTATAACGAACCATTGGTATATTGGATGCGGCAAATCCCATGTAACGAGCACGATAGGGTACCATGTGATACATACGATGTTGTGTCAACTATTTACCGTTAGAAATTCTACAAAATATCTATGTTTCTTTTTTGTTGGTTTCATAAACACGAACGCGTATTCGCATCGAAAGTCGATCGCAGTTACAGTTGTGCCACTCAGTGCAAGCGATATTTTGAATGATAACTCTGTGGTAAATCTGTTCTTGCTAAAGGATCAGTTTGATAGATAACAACAAAAAATGAATACAGGACCGCTCGCTTTCTTTGAATAATTGACTTCATTTGTGACTTTTGTTGATTAATAACATGAATCGAAATAGAATACGGGGTGTTAGACAGGTTACGCAACCCTATGGTAGACTAACCAAAGTTTCAAGATTTCGAAGATAACCTTCCGCTTTTATATTTTACGCGATTTACGATTTCTGTCAATATACATATTCCGTAACCTTCCGAATACCCTGTGGATGTAATCAACGGCCAACGAACGTGTGTACAGAACCGCAAAGGCTGTTTTTCTCATGCTGCATCTGCCAAATCAATAGGAATTATGCGATAACATAGTTATCGCTTTCACATTTACTGTTGGAAGTAATTGTGAATATTGCTTGCATCAACAATGCATTCTCAACAATTAACTGATTGTCTCGAACCAGCTTTTTGTTAAATTGTCAATACAGTTTCGCGGGTGGCCACACCAGAAGCCATGTGATGGTCGTCAATCGAAGCTTTTGTATCTCTTGCTGTTGTCACTGTCGCTTGTGATGACGGACGTAGTGGCTACACGCATCTTTCGAATACACGCACGGGAAAGTATTATGACGAAGAGCTGAAAACACATCGGTCTGTATTACAAAGAAAATCTGCGCACACTTGCACCCGTACCAATACAAAGAACTTCACACATCATATATGGAAGTAATGACAGTGAATGAATCGTTGTCGTTAAGTTCAACCGGTAGAGAGATTATTATATATTACTATATTAAGGGATCATAGTGTTGGTTGGGCTACAGAAATGAAGAACTAACTGCGCGTAAGGTTCTGCGCAATATCGTCGATAAACCTTAGAGATGGTACTCGCTTCTTTTCAATGAACAGTTTGTGCATGATACATGCTCTTCTGGCTAACAGCAGGCTATATTTGCAACGTTACGTATAGGAGAATAAATATGATACAATAACAAAATACAGGCGCGAGCCCAATCAAGTGACGTTATGCTTTGTATAAACGATATTATTATATTGTGATTGTACATGTGTGGACTTAATCCACTTGCAAATGCATGTGGTGGTACCCTCCATAAGTCTTCCAATGGATTGATCGATGACTGAACGTCCCTGCCCCATTCCGAACATTGTCCTTTGTATAATCCAATTCAACTGCCCTTGACGCCAGCCGCATTGGCAACCTAAGCGCCCTATTCTTGTGATGCATTCGCGATGCATCAGAAGAACTACGAAACCTGCACAGATTAGTATCACTGTTTATCAACGTCATGTACAGACTGATTAAACAGGTCAAATTTGATTCAACTCGAGCATTTCGAAAATAAAGACCGCTATGCAATCATTCAGAGATGAGGTGGCCCGAGACACCACCGGGGTCGCACTAGTAAACCTGCAATATCTCACAATGACAAGCGATCGACCACCTTCTGCTGAGTCAGTCATCTCTCCAGTTGAAGTAGAGGGATACGATTTCATTAATCAGCATTGAGAGCAACACGGGTTACTACTACTGTGGGCTGGAATACAACAACTGGACTATACGCGCGCAGTCTTCTATCGACTAGTACTAACTACAGCTTTTCGTGACCACATTTCTCGATAGTTGCCCGAAAAGCAACTAGCAACCTATTTGTTAGGTGTAAACTTTATCAACTCGTAAACAGCCAACCTGGCAAAGTTAGGAAAGCGATTTTCCTCTTATATGTTGTTCAAGTTTGACAATGTTGCCCGAGCAGTGTGACTGCTTGAGCAATTAATTTGGCGGGCCTTCCGTGTACGTTATTACTAATTCCACATTGTAACGACCCACGACCACCGACATGACTGCGTCTCGCCGCTACAAACTAGAATTGATAACACATTGCTGTTATTAGTTCACAGTTGGCAAGTGCTTGCCAATGATCGAATATATCTAGTCAACTAACTGAGTTTTCTAGTCCAGGTGACGTCCTGTGTCTAGGGACAATTTTGCCTCTGATTTTATCAAACGATCTACAAACCATCCACCTTCGAATTCGGTTGCCATTGCATCTATCATACATCGCGCTGACCCTTGAAAGTTCACAAACCGACACAGATAATACTGAGAAAGTATGTTTTATAATTGAAATAAGACCATTATAGTAAATAGCGATAAGAATGTTTACTGATTGGAGGGTTATCGCCCAAATAAAATTGATTATTTTTTATCCAACTATTTAACGAAAAAAATCTGCTCATATACACCCATACAAACACACACACTCGTATCTTCTCGGCTGTTGTTTCCTGGAATTAGTCAGCCATAGCATTCAGCAGCTAAGCCACAATTAGTGTTTAATCAATTGGGCTGAAAACGTTATGAATGAAATAGGCCAGATCTAATTAGATTTGTCGAAATTCACTCATTCTTATAAATGGCACCTGCAATCTACATCAAATCTGCACTCTCCATAGGATAATTGTACACTCGTGTCAAAGTAAGAAGATAATTCGTTCCGTTGGTATCCCTGCATATCTAAAAAAAAAGAACACTTCCCGTAGATTTTCCGTGATAAAATTTGAAACGCCTAAATAATTTTCTGCCGATACATTATTGCTTGGTAAACACCAAATAATAACGCGACCATATAGCAAATATCCGCCCAATTTAGCGTGTAAAGCACAATGGGTTCGACGCAAACAACATGACAAATTTGCCATCGACCGGGTGCCGCTTAGAGACATTTGATGCGCCCTATTGTTCGAATCTCTACCGACATTCTGCAATGTCTTGGCCTTTATCAGTCATTAAGCTCCCGTCGCATTATGTAAGACCTTCATAAAATAATCGAACGTTTATCGGACAGGCGTCACACGGCGCTCGGCAACGATGGTGGAAGCCTATCCCCCGCAGCAACGTTGTCGACGACTTCGACAATATCAACAGCGTCCACTCACTTTTTCTTCCCGCTCAGCACTTCCACGACAGTGTTAGCTGGCACTGAGCATTCGCTGCTGTGTCGGGACTAATCGTCACTGACGCTACCGTGCTGTGCAGACAAATAGTCTTCAGGCGGCTGAAATCTGCCGAGTAAAATCTGAGGCACGGAGCGCAAGGACCTTCCCTTTACTTGTGTGTTCACATTTCACGCGGACCGAGGAAATCTGTTACCCCATTACCGTAGTCGGTCCCGTCTCCGGCGAAGCCCACAAGGACACGGGGTCACAACCCGAAGCGATATTCGCCGCGGGTTCCACCACCGTCGCCGCCGCCGAGAGCTTTATCATCAGCAGCAGCAGCAGTGGCGGCAGTTCGGGCTATCTTCCCGCCAAGAAGATGACAGCGAAGAAGGTCTTCCAGCCGACGTAATCGTCGACGTCGTCCGAAATCACGATACGATGAGGAGCCACTGCGGCTGGGGCGAATACTCCCGCGGCCGCAGCCAAGCTGGGCTAAGTGTAAAATGTTTACAGTTTATGTTTGTTCGCACTACCATCAGCAATGCTAGTTCGTGTTAGCTAATCGTTATTCGTGGTGGGGGCAAACAGGCGGGAAAGGAGAACTTTTTTCTTCGTTTCCATTTTTTTTTTCTCTCGTCGTTTTTTCAATTTTTACCCGCAGTGCCTATGTCCGAGCCGCTGGAAACAAGTTTGTTGCCTCATTAGTACGAGGATATCTCCCAAGATCCGAAGATATCGGACAGCTACGAAGTGATTTTGGGTTCGAATTGAAATCAAGATGTTTATAAATATACACGCATTAAGGAACGTGAGATGAGGTGCTTGTTTTTTTTTTTTCTTACAGCATGTTGAAATTAACACAGCCCCCAATCATCGTTAGCGAATGAAATGCGAATGAACCCTTGGCGTTGAGATTTTAGATTGCTTCACGTTGTCGGGTTCGACGGTGGACGACAGGAATAGACAAATGTGCTCTGGTTCAGCAGCCGGTGGCGGGCAAACCTGTTGAATTATAGGATTTCCCACACACGATATGTCCCCAGATGTATCGTCGAAGACAATCAAGTGATTGATCAGGCGTAATTAATTAACTGCTGATTAAGATCCTCGCACAATGCATAAGCCAGGTGTGACGTAGACGATATTAAAACACGATAGATGCTTTCCCCATTTATAGTATCATTCGCTTAGTCCATACCTTACACCATTCCATATTCCATATTGCGGGTGTCGCGCCGCTGAGAGATTTCTTTCACTGGGAAGAGCTCTCAGCTGTATCAAAATGACTGTTCGACACATTCACCCCTTCCATACTTCCAGTGCAATTAATATGTAGGGATGCGCGTTCCACGCTTGACCGCTTGTTCACGAGATATCTATTTTATTACGCACTTGGGTAGAGGAAGTCATTAGAGGGGCTCTTGAAAGGGACCGCTTGGTGCGTAATCATGAAACACGATCAATTCGTATTGATGTAGTGCTCTCCTCATCCAGACAACCGGTTCGTAAGCAAAACACGCACACCGGTCCGCAGAGGTACTCTTGGTGACCATGATCTCAGCAATCATCGCATTTCACGGTCAGCGAATTCTCGAAGGTGCTTTTTAGAGAACTCGTAGACAGACACAGACGCGACCAAGAAATCTGTGGCATCCCGAAGGAAAGGTTCTGTCAGTCCCCGCCCCCGTATATAAATCACCTGTTTCAACCTGAAGAGCGAGAACGATCCTGTGGAGATCGAGCGAACAGAGGTAGGTCGGCGTTGCTCGGTGATTTTGTCAAATTTAGCATCAAAACTTACTCGACCGGCAGCATTTCACCTTTAGTGCTTACTAACTACGGATGATTACTGCATATGACTGTTTTGCCCTGACTGTTACCGCCTTAGATGAAGCACGTTTAGAGATCCATGATACCAATGGGTAAAGTGCGTTTTCGACCGTTGTTCAGGGGATGAATGAACAACGTTCATTCACGTTCCTTCATAGAACGTGATTGCTCAGTGCGTGTCTGCCATCCTCGATTACTCTATGATCAAGCATCGCTGAGCATTAAGTGTTGCATTTTATACAAGTGAAAAACAATGCGTATAAATCGGGGTCATTTATTCAAACGTTGAGTAATTAGGAATTATTTCTAGGGATTATGCGTATAAACATCCAAGCAGCACAAACTGTGGGGAAAATCGGTGGCTGCGTTCCTTTCCGAAAAGTCTTCACGTCGTCACGTCACCGATGAGCAGAACTCTTCCTCATTTATATCCTATATTATAGAGTACAAGAATCCAAGGTGCATAAGCCAGTGTGTGGCCAGCCAATGTGCAGCCAGTGTCCATAAGCCAGTCTGCTCTTCATTAGGCACGAAGAGCATAATCTGATCCAAACGCTCACTTACCAAGTAACAATGAACGAATAAGGCGACCACGCGTGGTGGTGGTGGTGGTGCTGTGAGATCGTCACTAACTCAGACTAACCCGAAAATTACAATGTAATGTGTACTTCTCATACAACAGATAGTCCGGCGGGCAACAGATCGGCAGCAAGATGCAACGCAGTCATCTCGTTCGTCTCCTGATGATATTTACACTGCTGCGTTCAGGCGAATGCTGGAGCTCGAATTCTCTCGACGACGCTGAGCATCAACGTCATATATTTGCCTCTGAAGTGTTGGATTTTTTTGCAGGCACTCTATCCATATCCCCTGAAGAAATTGAAGCATTTCTGCGAGTAATTCCATTCAACGCAACTCGCCTATTTCTCTCTACAGCGATGCGGGACATCGCTTTGAGATTGTTTGACATCAGCGACAAAGTTCACCAATTAGAAGAGCGACAGTTACGCCTGGCAATTACCAGCTTCGACTCTCGTTGATCAACAAAAAAATATCTCAAATCGAACCAAACGAATTTAAAGATCACTATTGCTAATTGCTAACTCAGCAGCTAGCAGTTTGTACACAAATATTGCGATTATAGATTAGGCTGGTCAACTTTTTCCGTATTAAATAAAATCGAATAAAATCAAACACACCTGGCTATTATTTATTCTCAATATGAACAGTTTTGTAACTTGGAATGACGCCCTTCGCTATGTTTTGAAATATAAGAAACAAAAAAACAATACTAAGACAAAAACAATACTACTGTTTACCACGGCAGCAGTGGTGTCTATATCATCGTTGTTCACGCGCGCCCCATCTGGCTTTCCCATATCGCACACAAGGGCGTGCTATTCCAATAATATTTATAAAGATGGACCAATGATACTAAGTATCTGTAATGGGACCCTGACGCTTCTGTTTGTTCGGCAACTTGTTCCACGGAAGTGTTAGCCTGGGTGAACCCTCGATCTTGAGGAAGAGAGGATAGGGATTAGGGAGGAGTTTCGAACAGGGCGCCGAAAGTTTAAATAAAAAAAGCATTTAAATTGTGGAATCGTAGACCAAATGTTTTGTCTATTTTCGTTCGATAATTTCTGGTAAGCTACCACATATATTTTCAGATGATGGCTTTACTCAACCGGTTCTTATTATTCTACGTGGCTACTGCTTTAAGTCATCGGTGATATTATGTGAAGGCCTTCGGGATTTTTGACAGGCCTGCAAACATTATCATGTCCGATAATAGCGACAAATCTCTTACATAAGTATTTTTTGTATCTCGTTATATATATATATATATATATATATATATATATATATATATATATATATATATATATATATATATATATATATATATATATATATATATATATATATATATATGGTATTTTCTGGCTATAGCTGCTGCTGGAGTTCAGCGTTCAAAGGTATGTCAGTTTGTTAATGTCCCTAGAAGTGGTTGAACATCCAGATCGCAGTAGGCCTCCATGTAGAGCACAGATACGAGTTTTATTGGAGAATTGTTGCTCCTTCGCTGACGTATGTAATTGAACTCTTCAGATAGCAATCCCCATAAACGTACTACGAGATGTAAAGCCAAATATTGTTGTAAAGCTCCACAGATAATTGCGGTGAAGCAGTTTACGACCCAATAAAGCCATTTCACACCCACTTTCGTTATATGATGTCTCCTTCGCGCCTGGTGATTAACTAACTAATTCTTTTACGTTCTCAAAAGTTTTATAGATTACAACGACGATGTGAGGTTGTTAACTTAGATTAGATCATTTACCACTCGTCTGGTTTTCAGTAAAGAACTGGGCGGAGATCAATTGTTATATAAATGAATCGCTGGCTCCCCGGCAACCATCAGATGACAGGATGATTTCGTCATTGAAAATAGCCGCTCTTGCTGCCCTGCTGTTGATAATATGCCGGGCAGAGTCAGCCAGTGTGAGGGACGCAGGCCTGAGCCACCAGCAGAGGGAAGACCACTATACTCATGAGAAGTCAACGGAGTCTCCAACACTTCGGTTGAACTCCACCGAAGCTAAGGACGAGGATGGCCAGCAATGTCAACCAATAGGCCGGTTTTTCGCCCATGAGAAATATTGCAGCCGCTTTTACTTTTGTGGATTCGTTCGAAATGAACTCCAGTGCGCCGCAGGTACGATCTGGGATGAAGAGATACCAGGTTGTAACCATCCATGGGCAGTAACTAGGCCCAGCCCTCTCGGCTGCCCTGATCCTGAAGGCATCTCTACCAAGGTGGACCTCGAAATGGTGCACGACACCTATGACGAGACGGATGCGCCTAACAACGACGACGACGACAATCAATCAAATGAAAATTCGATTCATGCGTGAAGAGAACTCGAGCCTGTTACAACCGAACCTAGAACGGCTATGGGACTGCTAGTCAAACGAGATAGCATTTCCTCTCCTCGGCCAGCTGCTTTATAGTCATACCGAACTACAGCGACTTTCTGCCTCTGTAAACCCTCTGGCCTTCGCTGAATTTGGTGCAAAGTTCAAAACACTGAGAGATAGTTCTGCAATAAATTGCTGGCAATAGATCCGAATCGTTTTTCATTAGCCAATGTGTGTCTGTTTTCTGTTACATCATCTGCTTATGCTAGCATTTATAAGTACTCATCGTGTAGTACTCGCTACCAAACAAAATCAGCGCTTAACTGTTCGAGATCTAGTTCTAGAGACGTCGTAATGATTTTTCTTTCTTTACCTCTTTGTTCACTAGATTCGCGGCACCTCAAGTATTAGGCACTATCCTAGACGGCTGCACAGGGAGCGGGAAAATTATGAAGAAGACGCGTTGCTCAATTGCAGTAGAAAGTGATTAAGAGTGTCATGCCCTTGGTCATTGGGGTGGCAGAGTTACACACTCAATCTGAGACGTCCAATGTTGTTTGGCAGTCGTTTGAGGTTATTGTGAGTAAAACGCGGCGGAGATTTTAGCACTGCAGTTGAAACGTGATTATTATTCCATCCGATTAATTCCTCAATAGGAGTTGGCACGTTGGCACGGGTGCGCGACCGAAAAGACATCCGTCCCTCAGAAACCCTCAGCGGACGCTGCTTCAAACCTCACGATGAGTCAAGACATCTCGGACGCAGGCGTCTAGGCTCAGAGGCGGCTGTCGGAGCGAGATACGCAAGGGAACAAATGAATGAAACATACCAAAAACAAATGTAAATCGTGTCTCGAGAGTGTCTAACAGGAAGATAGCTGAGATGCGTATGGCTATATACCTATCTAAACGATCACAAAGTGGGGTACGTCTGAAGGGAGTCGGGTGGCTTTGTCAAAATGAAGGATGTATGACATGTACTTCTTTCGGCGCTTCGCAATGATTTCAGATCTACTATCTACCGAGTTTTGTAACGTTGTTAATTTTTCTAATGTAAAACACAAGTCACGTTCTCAACAATTTCTCCAAAAGGCAAACCAGTGAAGATGCCTGTATTGCCTGTCGGCACTATACGTTATTCATGCTTGAATACGCCAATGAATGCTATGATAACCAAAGGCCGAATACCGTACTGAGAAGAAGTTTAAAGATTTTCTCGAATGTCAAAACATGTTGAATTCTAAGCAGATTTCTATATTGATGGAGTTCCTAGAGAATTACCAACTTCGACGGCCCTCAAGTTTGAGAGCCCTCCCTCCAACTAAGAGCAATTATTACCTCAAAAAACCTAGTGTCACGCTCCTGCAAGCCATAGAACGGGCGGTGACATCGTGACATTTTGGTAATTTCATACATAATATTATTATATATATTAATTCTGGAATTTAATTATATTCACATGGTCTTAGGATTGAACATGCTCGGAAACTACGAAGCAGGGGGTATACGCCTCTCGTAGACACTGATATCGTATTATGGAGTATAAGTTCTGCGCGAAAGACGTCTAACTTTGTGCGTTTTCAGCCAGTTCAGATGCATCCGGACAGCTGAATCGCAGGAACGCACTAAGTCCTTCCCTCGGATCGCTGCAAAAAGACGTCTTTAGCATCCAGCACTTACAGGAAAATATTGTGGATATCCTATCAAAATAGAACAAAGTCATCACTCTTTCAATAGACAAAGTATAATATATTTGTAATCTTCACAAAAGTGTGCTATACTATTTTCACAGTTTTACAGTTACGCGTACCTACATGAACATGGAACATACACTTATATCAAATTCAATTATAAAACATTGGCTAGCTCTTGTGTCGATATAAACATCTGAGAATCATCTCTTGCAAAGCCCTGCCAAAAGCTGTGTACACTGTAAATGGGATGAGTATGTCCCAATGTTTGTCCGTCTAATTTTTTTGTGAAGTACGTTAGTGTTCATCTTCTTAAACCACTCACTTCATTCCACTCTACGAAAACTCGTTACTTCACACCTGACACGCTTGCACCAAATCGTTAGCCGGGTCTATCAATATTGTCCATCGATGTGAACAAGTGTACATAATAATAATAACAATGTCAACACGTACAAAGTATTTATAATAATAATCCTATTAACGCTGCCAGCAGCACGAACGTGCATATATACGTCTTGTTATGGTCCTCTACTGTTTCAGACTTCAACAGTCGCAGCAACGCGTCTTCTTGTAAACTTCCTATCCAAAAAGGAGTTTGCAAACGAACGGCCACAGGGTCTTCGCGACCTCGTGCTCATTGAATAATTGAGAGGTTTGTTCGCCGGCGTGCTCAAGTTCGCTGTTTACGCGCATGCTGCTTTATCACATTACCATTTAGTTAGTTAGTAGTGTACTAGTAATTAGAAGTGTATTAGTCCCCAACGTCTCACCCTCTCTAGGTCCGCCTCTATCCAATATGTCTTGACATATCTGGAAAACGTGAAGCTCCTCGGAGATGTAAATAGTATTGCCTATAGGTGGTTGTTGCATCTTGTTCTACAATATATATATATATATATATATATATATATATATATATATATATATATATATATATATATATATATACTTATTTATTTATCCTCGATGCATGTTTGCTAGTCCAGTATGTTTAGTCGCAATTCGAGACAACACGTCTGTCCGGTGCCTACTAATCAACGCACGCGCGAACTCATATTCCGCATCACCAATATCAACGTTATTCTATGTCCAGTTGCTATGCATGACATTCTGGCGAAGTCAAGCAATCGCACCGCAGCGTTAGCACAAGGATGGTGACGGCGCTCATACGCTAAGTATTTAGACGGAGGTTAAACGTCGACCTTTACTTATCGTGGCGGAAGGGGTTCAGCAATACGAGGACATTCGACCTCATTGAATTCGTTCCTGAAGGTTCACTTTAAGCCTGATAGCTAGACATTGAATTGTATGCAAACGCTTCCAACTTATACAACCACACGATTACAAATGGAATCCTGTCACGGAGACCGTTGTCCATTATTTATACATGTGCCGTAATCGTTTGCAGACTTCACAATGTGACAGCAACCACTGGAAAAACTACGCAACAGAACAGTAATAATAATAATAATAAATACGGTGCAAACGCATCAAGAAAATGTAGTTCACAAGAATCGTTCAACAACTAAAAGGAGATTACTATGGTTGCCGTTCGTGATAAATTTCAAACTACAACTCTGACAGGCATCCGTCCGTGACGATTGCCCCCTGTTACCTTCGGACGATCCCATAAACTGACTAAGACTTCTAAGGTTGAATTCTTTGTAGATTCATTCTTCGGGTGGCGCATTTCTTCGAGTTAAGCAATTCTTTCTAATGGTCTACATATCATCACGTTCCATATACTGTAATAGTGTTATAGTACTAGTTTGTTGCTATTAGTCGATAAGGGCCACTTCGTCTCCCTCCGTTCTCCGGCAGCATCGGAGCCGTTCGCGGTACAGCGGTGGATTGAGTTCGCCATTTGTTGCCTTGTTATAGACCTGAAGAGCGATACAACTGACGATTGCCACTGAAAGACAGACCGAACAGCGAGACAGCAGGGGAGAAAATCGTTTTGTTTAATCTCGTTACAATGCAGGTCAGGACGTATTTCGTGTAGAGACACGACGCTACACAAAAGTGTCTTATTCTAGATCGTTACAATGCTAATTCGCCTGAGCCCATTTGAAAGCGGTGTCACGCGTTCCACTGCGCTATTATTGGCAGAGTTCGAGAAGGTGTATCGTATTAGCATCTGCAAATAGCCTTATCAATATGACATGCTATGCGATCCTGCGGCTCATGGTGATCACATGCCTATCTATGTGGAATATCGATGTTTGCTGATATACTTATATTGAAATCTGTCGTCATCAGCCGTAATTTTCATCCATACTTCGTTGTTATCCGCCAACATGATTCACTAAATGGTCGGCCGCTTGTACAACCTTCTCGGCGCAGCTATCACGCAAGATAGCGAGCACAAGTGAACAATTCACTAAAAATACTACAACTTATTTGAATTCGAAACAAAAGCGACCGATCTGTGTGGCAGCGCCAAATGTACGCCCGCGCATACAAGCGGACAGACATCACATGCACTCATAATGCGAACACGCTAACTTATCGAATTCGTCGCTCATTGTGGCGTTCTGCCAGCTGAACGGATCGATTACTCACGTGCCATCCAGCTGAGGAAGAAGAACTCCAACCAATCATAACCATACTTGTCCTTGACGACCCCGGCCAGCTGGTTGACAACGGCCAAGCCGAGGTTCTGGATAGCTTGCATCACGCCGTACGCCGTGCCTAACTGATGTTCCGGAATGACCATTGCGACCATTGGCCAAAACGCGCACGCCACAAGCGAGAACATGAAGCCGAGTACAGCCTAACAAAACAGGGTGATGAATTGTCTCACAGCGTCAGTGACAACACCAACACACCGGTGCATACACAATGATCATTCTACGAAACGAAGTTACAACTAGCGATCTGGTTACGTCAACCTCCCGTCGGACATGTGGACGTCAACGTTGACGCGATTAGAGAGAATAGCAGCAGAGCAAAGTGCAAAAAAATGTAAATTTAACATCTTAAGTTTGTGCCCCACACAACACCTTACGTGTACCGCGAATATGAGGCAAATACTTGTGGTCAACAGGTTGCTAATTTTTGTTGGTTTGCTAATTGTTAATTGTTCAATGGGTTTCGCTAAGTTCTCACTGACCGGCATTTCAATCTCTGTATGAGGTCCGTATGAGGCAATAGGGGAGACGGAGCCTAATTAACGGGGTGCGATATAAATACGACAGTCTTACTACAATAAAAGCGACAACGAGATCGTTAAGAGTATATATATCTATATATATATATATAAGTATAATTTCAGTATGTGAAATACAAAGTTTCTTTCATCGTCGAAACTAACCATGACTATGTAGGGAAAGTGCGGAATAATGTCGATTGGCGCGAAACAGAATGCCAGATGGCATACGCTGCTGAACACGGTGGCAGCTAGCGTCCAGGCGAGATTGAGTCCGAAAATATCGCAGAGTAGACCACACAGCGGGGACACGATAGCGCTCACCGTATAGGGAATGCCGGCGATTCTGTTAGCCTCCGTATCGGAGATATTGTACTTGCACTGAAGGTAGCCACTATTAACACATGTACATACAAACAGATTGTCTGATGATGATTATTATTATTCAGACCACTTATTCGGTCAAGTTTGTAACGTAATCTAGTCATTGTCTCTGTGTCTCCCGAGAAGAACGCCTTATATATGGTAGCGGTTACGTTATCAGAGTGACGACCGTCAACTTCAGCTCAGGACAGTTGCCCAGCACTTGACATTAGCATTGATATATTAATATATATATATATATATATATATATATATATACTTAAGTAGAACTCACCTTCCGAAGCTGATGAACGGGAATATGGCAACGTAGTACGTCACACAGATAATACAGAGTAGCCAGAAATTAAGCGGAAAATAAAGTACGTCCTTAATATTCACTCTCTCGCCAGTGCCATTGGCCTCTCGATTGAGAATCCGCTCCGCACGTTTGTCGAATACCGCCAGGATGATCGCACACAAGAGTGAGAACAAGCAGAGGACACCGGCTGGCGAACGGAAAGATTACATGGAGCAGTACAACAATGGGTACAGCAGCACAAATTGAAGAAAGACACTTATTAGTTGGAGACAGAGCATATATATATATATATATATATTTAGAGAGAGGGAGAGAGAGGGCTAACCCCACAACGCTACTAATTCTAGACATCCACTGGCGTATTTAAATTATTCCTAAATGTGATCAGGTACATGACCTGCGCAAATTTGGCAATTCTTTTGTTGGATATTTTAGCTTCGATAGCGGGAGTCAATACCTGGGCATTATCTCGGCAACCCACGCCCAGAGGTTTATATGAAAAATAGTATGATAATTTCAAAGCCAAGGCCATATGAAACGAATAATTATCAAACGCACGACAAGGCTTACCTAGCATAAGAGTGACACCGAGAGCCTCATGACCGGTGAAGTAGTTCGCGACAGCTTCGTAGATAGATGCGATTGTATTGAAATTTACCATACTGCCTACCCTGGCAATCGACAACTGCATGCCGAACACCGTGTTCAACTCCTTGCCACGGAACCACAGAACTGCGTACGTGTTCTGAGCAACAGTCAACGATTCTCCACCGATTCTACGAAGGGAAGCGTTCAAGAAAAACACGAAGAAAAATGATTATACATAGGAGCATAGTACTGTCGGAACTTGCCTCGCAGTAGTACATTAAGGGGTTCCTTGATAGTGAGTGTTTCATTACGCCTGTCCCGGCAATAAGGTACAGATACGAGATGCATAAAGCGAACAGGTTTTGCGTGTGTGTGTGTGTGTGCGTGTTTTTCTTAATTCGCTGTACCAACGTGATTAACCCGATTGTATGAACGGAATTCATTGTGTAGACAATTAAAGGTACGAACCCAAAAATGAATCGTCCCAACACCATCACCCAAAAGTGATCGATGAGAGCTCCTCCGGCGAACACCACCTGTCCAACGCAGATGAACGCTGCAAAAATGATTGCTCCCATACGGATGCCGAACACGGAATCGATGAGGAAGCCTCCAAAGAAGCAAAGAATCACATTCGGGTACGAGTACCATGAGTAGAGATTGGCGTATGCCGTATCGGTGACGTTCATATCAGCCCGGATATGCTTCTCCAGGGCCGACGGGTTATCATAACAGTAATATGAGCCTGAAACAAGAAGTGCACAAAGTTAGCCAGCGCTGTAATATATATACATGGTATTCGAGATCATTAAAGGACCTTATTAATCATCACGGTGTACGTTGCCCACTTGCTCTGGAGCACCAAGACACCAATCTGAGAACCCTTTGGTAAAAAAAAAGTGACACTGGTGTTAACCTGATAACACGGAAGCGCGGGGTGGCTTGAAGAAGCTTTGAACTTGTTTACCGAAAGCAGTTGTACTGTTCAACGTGAAATGTTGGCTGAGCGTCTGCCCGGAACAGTTACGATACTTTACACCGTCCACTATCGTACATGTTGTTCAAGTTCCTGCCGATAATAAACACATGTGATACGGGTACCGCTGATGTGGTGTGGGACATGCCGGTAGAAATTAGTGCAGCATTTGCAATCATACGCTGTTTTCATCAGCGTCCTGATATTAATGAGCTTTTGTGTCCAGTCGCTAGCCGAAAAAGATCTCAGCATTGATGAATGTTTGCCGTGGAGATTCGGCAACGAACTCAGTCAGATCTGTCAAATACAGTCGACGCGAGAGCCTGGAACGTCCTCGCATAATGCATAAGACGATGGGCCAGACGTTGGCAACGTAATCTTAAACCCCTTGTATATTTGCACACATATCTATATTCTCCATAGCCCTGTTGTAAATATGACCTTTTCAAGACTTTCGTAATCAGTTGACGTCGCGTTGATCTTGAAAAAAAAGAGGTCGCTAACCGACAAAAGCCCATCACCTAGCTGCGGGATGGTAATGCAGGCAAATTATGACGATGTCAAGAGTTATTGAAGAGTGGGCATCCACTGAAGATATTTCCACTATGGTGACTTCATCCTCACTTTGTTTAGGTAGAAACCATTCAGTCTCTTGAATAACATACCGTGCATTTCGGATTGGCTATGTTTTCAAAATATCATTCACTTTCCTTCAATATCGGATGCTGTCATTTAGTTGGCTACCGACCGCGTCAGGTAGTAACGTCAAAGTTAACTGCAGCCGCAAAACGCCACTCAACACTTAGAAATAGTCTTGCTCTTCATATATTAT
Source organism: Stratiolaelaps scimitus (assembly GCA_019614645.1). Classification (NCBI taxonomy): domain Eukaryota; kingdom Metazoa; phylum Arthropoda; class Arachnida; order Mesostigmata; family Laelapidae; genus Stratiolaelaps; species Stratiolaelaps scimitus. The sequence continues at coordinate 2,224,826 of JABWDB010000050.1, forward strand.
TGGTACTATTATCATCATTAAACTGGTGAGCTCATGAAGACTAGCAGTCTCAATTTATTAATTATAGATAGAAATAGTCGTGCTCTTCATATATTATTGGTACTATTATCATCATTAAACTGGTGAGCTCATGAAGACTAGCAGTCTCAATTTATTAATTATAGACTGAGGCGTTTGACGACTGCGCTGTGGATGAGTAGTTTTTCAAGAGGCAAGAATATACTGGCATCCATCCCGTAAATTAAACAGAATAGCAATATAACTCCTATGGTGAGCAATAACTAAGCTATGTATATATGTGTATATATCTGAGTCATGTGTGAACAGTTGGTGAGTGTCGATGCTAATTTTGAGCGCAGCGACCGTACTTGTCACTGCAGCAGTTCGAATTTCGGTGCTCCTGGTAAGTCATTTTAATTTCGACATTGATATGCATGACGCCCTCGTTGTAGCTGGCTTCTATTTGTCGCGACGGCCCAACATAACCAGATGTTACCTTGCAGTGGAAATACATTAAAACATTAAGTATGTTGCTGCAGCAAACACTGCCCAATACTGTATTGCATATATTGTGATAACGTGTAAAAGTGCACGGTGTAGAAAGGCTTGGAAAAAGAAGTGCTGCGTAAAGTGCTGAATCAAGCTTGAGCAGTTGTTGGAACAGCAGATGCCGAGTGAGCCGGGGCAACGAAAGTGTAGGTAGCCCCATAAGAAGAACACTCTATACATGAAATAGCATGCTCTCTGTTATAGCCGTAAGAGGTCTCTGCGATATATCCATGACAGATATCTATGTACGAGTGCTACGGCAGCAGGCGCAGTAGCAGCAGATATACAGTTAAGTACATCCACAGGTACAACGAGAAACTTATAGAAAAGGCGATGAATGAGTGGCGAAAAATGCCAACAGTGGTGCTAACGCCTTTCCACGCAAGATACCATCATCATCGCTAGTAGTGCTACTGACACTACTGCGTGCGGAGGAGGGTGGCCACCACCACCAAATGGTGCGGATTTCATCAGAGAACACACGGACGCAAGCAGACTGGGCGTTTAAACGGAATGCCAGAACGATTATCGTTCGGAAGGTAGGGGATGAGGCTATCCAACCAGATTACTATTACGAACTGCGCGTAAATGGTATCGATTCTCGATATCGATCCAATAGATTAAAAGAACAGCCTTTCGCAGCATCCAAAATTCCGCGTATCCCGTATTGATTAGCGGGTTGGACCGTACTTAATATGTGCTCGTCACTATCACGAGACCCTATGCGGGATAACGCTCAATAACGGTAAGTGACAGGCATTATAGTTGAAAGAGTTGGCCATAAAAAACAAACTCATATGTGTCTCTGTTGGTCTTGAAAGGGGCTTGGCGGGGATTTCGACTAATATATTAAAAGTATTACGGTATTAATGATATTCTGCTTAATGAAATACGCCTTATTTCACGCATCTCATTTGTCACTTGGAATAGCGTTAAATATCACCGGCTATGAAGAAGAAGAGCAGGTAAGATAGAAACTAGGTAAATTAGCCATTACTATTAAATGAGATAGCATACGTTATTAACGAGATTACCGTGACATCAAACCGCTCAATTAGTGGGCAGTAGTCAGTCTACGAGCGTTTTGTTAACTTCTACCGCGACAAGTTTCATTCGGTTCTACACGAGTCTACGTATTATTGATACTGACAGTCGTAATTCACAAACACTTTGTTCTTGCAAATGGGCCTCCATGACGCTCCCTCGCACGCTAGAATATCGACCCTAATTTAGGTCGAAAGCTGATGACGTCGCAGCATAGAGAGAGTTCGCAGCATCGAAGGCGCAAACACATTTCCCAGCCGCCGCCGCCGCAGCACGAGCCTCCAAACGATTCCTTTTAAGCACGTTCGCGTTAGCAGCCGGCTTGATCCCCTATATATTAAAGGTCGCCATAGATAGAGACAACCGCTGCGCAATGCAACCACAGATAATCTGACCGATGTCGTGCAATAGGGCCGGGACACATATACGCATTGGGAGTTATGGGAAGTCAACCTAACGTATGATAACCGAACGAAATCATGGCACGTACCGAAGGCGAGCAAACACATGAAGATGAGAACGAAGTACCGGTGAAGTCGAGTGGCTGGATTGCAGAAGCCGCAGCCATCGTAATGGTACACAAACTCTTGCGATTCGGAGTACTCCGAGCTCACCAGAGCGTTTTGGTCCTCCGATGAGGCCATCGTGTCCTGAAATCGCAGGCCATATTCCAGGCGCCAAATTTAGCCGGTAAACATAACTGAAACTATATATATATATATATGTCGTCGATGATCGCCGATCGAGACGATGAAATGTATTTAAAATGCCACGTCGATGTTGATATTTTATGCCTTTTTTATACACATTTCGTAGAATCCCGTTCGCATATATACATATATATAAACAAGGTGTACGAAAAACTACGTCCTGTGACCTACCCAAGTTTCTTAGTTTTGGAGTTAGCCTTCCGTTAGATTTTAACATATTTTCTAGCCGAATATCTAGATAGCAACGCGAATTCAAGAATAAAAATTTCAGCATACACCGCACTATCTAAATATGCTTTAGAAGAAGATACGAAAAACAAACAAAATAAAATTACAGGAAAGGTTACCTTCAGAACCTTCAAACTTGGCTCAGCCTCAAATACAGTACAAAGCGTTTGCCTTTCGTTAAGCTTAAATTTATCCCGCGATGCAATTGTATAGATGATACAGACAGCGGTGTTAATATCATATTTAAAAGTGCTGCCATCTGTTAACTGACAGCTGACAGGCATGATCCACCCTCTCTTTGACATAATCATGGCCGCACTTGTAAATATTTAATAATTTTTTAGTAGTTTAAGCACACCTCAACCGCAAGAAATTTGCACGAGATAAGTTCATCAAGTTCAAACGATGCCAGTATTTAAAGTATTGATTTCGCCAATGCACTGCGCTCTGCAAATATCTCTATCTTAAGAGATGGCCATAACAGTTCAGCTAAGGTTCCACTGAAGCCGGCGGAAGTGATCGCATTAGTTGATGCTGTATTAAGTATGAAATATATTTTTTTCCTGCATGGACACCAGGCCTCACACTGAGATATGAATAAGTATGAAATATAAAAAAAAGCATTCTGTCTCTCGCTGCGACCGTAGCTAGGCGATGTCGGGATGACAAATCTTTTCGGAACTCATCGGGAGAGAGGCAACTTCGATAAGCATCCATGTCCATCCATCCGGATACTCTTCTGTACCTGTTCAGAAGAGTACCAGGCGGACGGGTCAGGATCAGGCGAAACGGGTAGCTCAGCGCTACCCGTTTCGTCTGATCCAAGCTATCCGCTACGGTATCTACCATTTGCAGAACTAAACAAATGCACACACGCTCGTAAACCGGTCGAATCGCAACCGCAGGGCGCAGCGTTTCGTATGACGACACGGAGCCAACAGCTGATGTGCGCAGCTGATGATGGGCCTGCCGGCCATCATACTCTTGGGAGCTGCTCGTACCGCCTTATCGGTGATGTCACCGCTCTCGGTAGCTACAATTCGCCAGAAGACTACAATATACAACCATTGCTACCATTTGGTTAGGTCGCAAACGTTCGATAGGCTGACGACAAGTAATTGTTGTTGGTGGCAACGAAAGCAATCGCTTGCAAGCAAAAGAAGCTGTAACATCGTCGACACCTGTTCATGTGTTCGACTGAATTCACCCAACACGCTGTAGGTCGTCACTAAAGCATTGCGAACTGTCAACTCGGACGACAATGACGGTTACGAGGTCGGATCCGCTTGGCCGTTACGTCAGAGGGGCCTGCTCTGAGACGTTGTGGTTCATCGAGCAGTCAATCGAGAACTCACTCGGAATAATCTCCAAGGCAGAGGCACAGTCACTCACACAGAGGCGTAGAAATCCAGAAGCACTGTTTGATTCATCAGAGCAGCAGGCCACAAAGCTGTCACAGACGCGGAGCAGCTCACAGGGTTACACAGGGCCGTAGAGCGCTAACGCAGCGATCAGAGACTTTCATTCAAATCACGAGCGGCTAGTCATTATTTTCTACTGCTGTTGAACTAGACATCTTGCCATGTTCGCTATAAATTAATATTTTGCTCGACGTGACTATGGGATGGATACGTCTATGACGCATGTATCACCCAATGACAACAGTGATGTACGAGGATACTTCTTAACGCCTCCTTGCGTGCGCCTGTCTGCGTAAGGGACTTTTTCGATGAAATGAATTAACGAACGACCCCCGATGTGTTAACTACCTTAGATTTCGGCATCCCTCCAGGTTGGGTCTACCGATCGCCGATATTGCCTTCGTTTCGTCTCTAGTGACAGAAAGGCACCAGCTGTTGTACTGATTGCGACGACGGAGCGATCTTACCCACAGAGAGATCGACGCCGGACTGCTCCACGGGCAGTCAGCTGTCCGCCGCGAAACCTTAGCGGCGACGTCGTGGCAGTCGCGTGGTTAATCACACAAAAATCGACACTGTTAATCCCCTCCCGTGAGCCCGCCTCTGGCAGGCATTCACATGTGCGCCGCTTGCGAGGGACACGCATCTCTCCGTGACGATAGTGGGGTCGCGGAGCTCAAGTGGGAAGAGATCGATTCAAGAGCTAATTGGAGTCGTCACACAGGTCGTCAGCACCACTGCCATCTCTACCATTACTGCCAGATAACACCGCTGTAGCAAATCGCGATAGACGACGCCATTGGGTACCAGCACAACCATCACTGCTGCTGCTGTGTTTCGATTAATGGTGCCGTTCTCGAAGGCAAAGCACACTCTTTCAATAAATAATTGGAGAAACCGAATCGTTGTCACCGCGACAGTTGGCATGCATAGAAAAATTAGCAGATGGGAAAAATCAGAGAACAATCAGCTGATTGCCTCTGTTCGATAAAGGGTGGCACCTACATTGGAACAATGTATTCACACTGGTTCGTGCCACTCGTCTGGTTAACTGACTATTGGAAGACTCCTCGTAACGCGTCACACCGGAGAAAAGCAAGCAACGACTCAATGACGCCCCGGAGCTCGACAACACAGTGAGCACACCGCGAGCGAGATAGAGAGAGAGAGAGAGAGAGAGAGAGCTCTTTGAATGTTTCGGCGCGAAACAGCCGACGAAGAGGCGCAGAGAGCCTCCTCCGTCGGATGCGAGAGACAATTTGGCGGGCAAAGATCGTCGGCGAGCAGGTTTCATTGGAAGGGGGCTACTTTTTCACGGTTTGAAATGGATTGATAGGACTCCGCAATCATCTCGCTCCTTGAAAGCATGTCCTAAATGAAATAAGATCCTGCCACCCACCACGCAGGGATACTCGCATATAAAACATGATTATAAGCATTGAAAATGCCCACTTTTGCAAGCGAGATGCGCTAAACACATTATTATTTATCTCAACGAATCAACTTCACAAGCAACGTATTTTTCGTCAAACTACATTTTTATCAGTTTGCAATTGCGTCATCCGACTTAATGTGTAATTGCCATTTTGAATCATTCCAGCAAAAATGACCTTTTTAGCTAAAACCGACATCTTATAACTCGTTCATTGCATATCATTATGAAGTTCCGTATGGAATTTACAATGTGATGCCCACGCTACCCGATGTAATAACTCTTTGATGACCGCGTCACGTGTGTCATTCTAGCACTCCAATGCCAACTTCATAATAGGCGTTCATTAACTGACGTTGGCTCACAATCGTGTAGAAAATCTCTAACAATATGATTCGACAACGAATTAGAGCTCACGGAGATATTAATCACCAGGTGAATTTTAAGCGAATGTGGAAATTTCCTAGATCGAACAGTTGGCGCGGCGCATCTTCCACAGATTATCAGACGAAACGGAAGCTTTACATTGTATCACCAGGTAAGTATCATGACGGCGCACTTGCGGCGTTAACAGTACAACTGATCCTCCTGTAGTGAGCTACTATTAAATTCCATTCTATTTTCGATATTCGCCCTCGACAAACTGCAGCTTTTCGGGTGGCACCGTGGTTGATTTCATATCGGCTCGAATTCTCGAAAGTCGTATTAATGATGGTGGACGTCACAGAACGAAATGATTGGACTACACACACGTTTGGATAGGCATATCTGTGAATGTCATTAGAGAAGCATATATTTAAAAAAAGAAAAACAATTTCTATTCTAAAGATATGTTAGGTTATTTTCACCTAGACAATTATTATATTAAATGAATAATAGTGTTATGATTATTTGGTAATTGAAAAAGTACTCGAATCAGATATTCTTGTTACAGCTCTCTTTGACACTATATGCTTAGCAACAAAGCTAACTACGACTATCACCACTGCCACTATTGGAGTGACGTGCACATAGATGAATCAGTTCATTGTATTACAAATACTGGCACTAGCTGTCATCGTAAGGGCACGAAGCTGGCTGTATGTCTAGATTGCTGGATTATACTCGAAACCGCCGGCGGGTCATAGGATTGTAGGATTTCGCCAGGTTAAGGCGCAACGCATAACGTGTCCGATAGGTCCGAGCGTGTTTTCCGCATTCATTTTTTGGCTTTGAGGATTAGCCTAGTTTGATCTACATACACGAGTGTTATGCTAATATTGTTTGTAAAACTGCTTCCGCCCTAATTTTTCTAATTAGGGCGGAAGCATTTAGTATTTTCCAACATATCTTTGCTGAAGTATCAAATCAATCATTGGGCCACTACGCTGTTCAATCAGTAGGACTGTTCAATAAAGTCGTCTACCTTTTGGACAGGTGATGTAATCAACAGCAGAAATTAATAAACGTGGTAGAAATATTCAATGTGGATTAAAGGTGTTAGAAATAATCAATGTAGATCAAAGAAAAATGATCCACAAATGATGGATATACACAGCGTAGGGATAGATTCGTATCACAGCGGAAAAAATCAGAGGACACGAGATGCACGTACAACATTCCGAATAATTATTGAAGCTAGAGGAATATTATCATAATCCCTCCTTGATGTTTTAAATCCATCGATACCCCCTCCCCATAACCACGATTAGATCAGTGTATGCAAGTCGTAAAGTGATGCAAAATGGACTAGTTGTCTGAGACAAAGTCTCTATAACGTCCGCACATGATGCCAATATTAAGCTGCGTTATTGCTAGGAATACATTGTGGAACACCAGCAAAACTAGGCTAAAAACAACCGTCGAAAATCATACACCTAATAATCGTTGCTATGGATTGCTATCACCATGTTACAATACAGCTTAGCTTAAGCATATGGACATTTGGCCGTAAGAGCCAAAGAGCGTTAGTACAGAGGCTCGGAAGCTAATTTAGCATAACTCATTTCTGGCATCCATGCAATGAGATTTCTTAGTGACGAAAATGACAGTTCACATGCTACGTAAAAACGTTTGGAGAAGAAACATGCTTCAATTTTAGATCGAATGATGCCGCCTCTAGGCTTACCTACTTCTATTCATGTCAATACCTGAAGTTGACTATCTCAGAAAGTTTCATCCGAAGTAAATACCAGACTTCGTAGCAGTCTCCATAGTAATTCTTTTGGGAAACGGACAGGCGAGCCATTATTTGATATATGAGAATCTGATCCCGATCGTCAGAAATTCGCCAAATGAAATTGTGACAAGGACGCCAACGCTCGAGTGCGAATTGTAGCAGTAGTGTCTTTTTTTTTTAGAGGAGGAAACTTTCTTCAAACGCACGGTCACCACCAGAGACGTTCCAATCTCCATGAAAGTGGGCCGATCCAGTGCAGGGTTGACGTGGATGACAAAACGCCTCTGCCTGCTAAAACCATCCTCTGCTGAGAGTGTATCTCTTCCCCAGTAGCAGTAGTGTCTAGGGATGTAAAAGTGTACACCACCTTTTCAGGAATACGTCCACAGTTGTTCAAACAGTTCCACTCAACACGCGTCCTCGGCACAAGCTTATTGCACTATTCCGCTACAGCGCTTCATAATGAGATATGCATATTAGCAAAGTGTCGTCGTTTTGTACAGTGGGCTCTTCGCAACTCAAGTTCAGTAAACGTAAATACGAGAAAACGTAAAATAAAATGGTGCCGTCCAGGAATCGAACCTGGGTTGCACTTCTTGCATTGCTAAGCGTGCATGATACCACTACACCAACGGCACAACACGATGAACTACCTCTATTCGCGGACCACTTCGCGGATGTTCAACGACGAACGATCCCCACCAAGCTTACATTATCACTGACTCGTTGTAATGTAACTTCCTAAACTGTTATTTTTTGTCGCTCATACATCGAGTCTCTGTTCGGATGGCCCTTTAGTCGCAATTAGCCAAACGAGCTCGATTTGTTTTGTGTAATGTGTCCATTCATACATGACAATAAACCGTTCGAAGCCTTAAATTAGGTAGAATGTACGCTTGAGTATTTCAAAACCCATTAAATTAGGCAGAATCAGTTGAGTTCAAATCAACTCCCTTTGACATGCCTATGTCGAAATTTTGAACGAACGCTACGCTAATTTTGAACGACTTAGCTAGTGGAACTAAATGTATATATACATATATATTTCTTCTTTTTTGTATCTCGACGCTCAACTTCCAGCAAGATGAACTAACTTTGTTCATAAAAACGATGAAGTATATTACAAATACAGTTTATAATACGCTCAGATCATCGTTGCCTGGGAACGGACTTCAATATACGTTCGCTACTGTTTCTGGTCGGGTATCTTTGCGTGATTGGCCCCTGTCTGTGGGCGGCGCTGTCAAACCAGCTTCTTTGTTCTTGTCACTACGGCACGGGTCGAGTGCTCATCTGGACCACCCTCTCCCTCTAGACCAACATCAGTAAGTATTTTGTATGACGTGCAGAGAAGGACCAGAGAGGAGGACGCACCACGAATGGATTCAGACGCCAAAGCGCGCATCAGTGTAAATGCGCAATCCGAAACCGAGGCTGGTTGTGTTGAGCTTCAGGGCTACTCGCTCAGATATGCAGAGCTCCCCCTAGAAGGAGACGGGCGCCGGCAGTGGTGGTTGCCGAGGAAACTCATGAACATCATCTCAGTTTCCATGGATACTTCGCCATTAAATCTATGCTTTGTTATGAACAATCGGAAGCGACTATTAAAATACCTATATAAAAGCGAATGGGAAACGACTGTATCAATTGGACTATGCACGTACTTTGGGGAAGGTAGTACTTTGTTAGTTAATTAGAAAAGTGGCCGTATAGTTTTTACTAGTCGAAGTCCCAGTCGTTCGTACTATTAAGCCTTCATTGAATGTGAATTTTCTTATCATGGTTGCATTATATGCTCGGCTATTATTTCGTGATTGTTTTTAATACGCTCAACGCATGCGAGGTATTCAAAAAGTCGCCGCAAAATGAACAGAGCGTATATGGCAGTCAACAAAGCAACGCTTCTCGAACTATGATATTGGGCTTGCAGTTTTTTAACTCCAGAAATAGTTCTCTCGTAAACGAAACCTTTTTATTTTTGAAGCAGTTCAATAAACACATATATATAATATATTATCCGCAAACGTCACCTGGTGTAAATCGCTCCCCATAGTGCATCCCTGAGAATATCCCATGCATGATTTAAGCATTCAGTGTAATGTTTGCAACCAAGTGGGGAGATCAACAGAATCCACAAGCTTAGGGTCTAGAGGATGGACATGACATCAGAAATAGAATAGGTCGTCCCATGTTTACACGGAGTCCCATGTTTAGAAGCAAATGTAAAAACATATAACAAAATGAGAATTAACTATTGTATCCTTTTGTTAGTGAATATTTATCTTCAGGCATGTTAATCGGGTGACTCGTAATTCTTTCATTTCGAAGAGACGAACAAACTGAAATAACTGATCAATTCACTTGTCGCTGACAGCAGAAGTTTGGGTGAGGTCTATACACAGTGCCATCAACCATCAATTCTTTCTCTTGGTTTGGTGTGCGATCGACAAAGGAACTAACTGGAATTATTTCTGTTTTTGCGAATGACGCACTCATGTTGGAATCAGCTGATTTCATGACTCATTATCATCTGGGCTCCATGCATATTATTTCCATATGATCCTCAACCACGCACTGATGGGATAGTACATTCGACTCCATCAAACCGTTTGCACGACTCGATGGCGACCCCCCTCTCCAGTGGCAGACGTACCATCAACACAAACAATAACACATTCAGTAGCGATAAACAGCCGGGGTATTGTTCGAGCGTGTCAGCGCTGATGTGTGAGGATGGCGTTTGAAAACTGTGATGTGTGCGCCGAGTCGCAATCGAAGTACAAATGTGTGTGCGGTTTGAGATACTGTTCTGTGAGTTGCTATCGAACACATAAGAGCGTCACGCAGGGGGCGAACTCGTGCAAGCTGCCATTGCCGCAGGCTTCAGTGATACGGGAGGACTCAAGGTAGCGTGATACCTCTTTTATCTACGGATGCCTATGCGATTTCGCTTATTTTCACTGAAATGAGGTGTATTCCCGGAAGTATGCTTATAAACGCTCTAGTTGTCTTAAATAAACTAAAAATAGGTAATATTTATATCACAGTAGTCATGGAGTCGTATGACGGGATCGATTTGCTATACACGGATATACATAGTTGAATTTTTTAACATGAAATTTGTAGTGTAAAGCGAGTTTAAAACATTGTACACAAGAACTCTGCACATGTGATTACAGATTTTTCTTAAAGAACTTTTAGCCCCTCCTGCAAACTTCTTGGGTGAGGAGAGAAAATTAATCTCGCGAGCAAGCGAGCTCCTAACAACCAGCAACCGACAGGCGAGAGTACGGCGGCTAGATTCTCTAACGGAAAATGATATCACGAACTCAGCCAGCTAATTGGTCGTTCGTTTTCTCACCTCGGATTTTACCGCCCTTTTAAACATTTTTAAAGGCAAGCAGCGCAACGTAAAGGGAATACTACTCACTCTATCGTACCGTCTAATAGTGGTCGCCGTGCCGGAAGATTTATTTCTTTGACTAGCTGAAGATCTTAGCGTTACACTGATAACAACCGGGTAATGGTCCGAAAACAGGGCAGTGCACCAGACAGCAGGGGAGATGTCTGGAAAACCTTCGATGCACACACTGGAAGCTGGACGAGTAATATAGCCTATGACGTGGTGGAAGATCTTAGACGAAAAAACGATACTAGCTTTTTCAGACAGACCTCGCCTAAAAGGCCTGCGTTTCTATCCCCCTTAACAATACAGTGTAGAGTACTACTTCACAAATTCATATAATAACAATAGTACATGTTACTACTCGTCTGATATGCTTCTCATTTGCTCTAGTAGCGTTCAAACCTGATTCAACCAAGATCTAAAGCCCACGCAAGGCCTAATTTGTTTCATTTTAATAACATGAGCTTGTTACTATAATTGCAGGCAATCCATAACAACCGAGCAGCCGAAACGGGATTATCCACGCGAAGATATGGTAACGTATAGCATTTCTCGTTTCGTTCTTTTGTCTAAATATACCTTGGCCAGAGGGCCCGACTCGGCATTCTAGAAAAATAAACAAAATACAATTTTCTGTCCAAGTGTACGGGTGCCATAGCAAATATCTTCGAGTTTGATATATATATATATAGGCATATATATATATATTATTCGTTCTATTTTCACTCTGTTCATATATATATATGTCGTCGCATTTTAATTTGACGTGCTATCCCGTGAAATCACCAGTTAAAAATTGCTGTCTATTCAGGCTAGTCGAGGCTGGTAGCGTGGTGCATTCGCGTGCGCCTTGTAATCAGAGGAAACACGTAGGTAACGGGTTCGATCCCCACCATTTAAAGAGGTTGTCCGTCTTACGAATCAATGCTGAAAGCAGTTGTATCGTGGACGTTAAATGTTGGCTGTGAGTCAGCCCGTAAACGACTTTTACTTAGTCTATTGACGCTCGTTTGCGATAACGCTAATGAGCCAGTATTATAAATGTATAGTGGTGAAAGAAAATTACCTAGACGACTATAAGTAAATTTATTATATCTTACCGATCATGTTGCTTCAAACAATTTCAGGTTCCGTCACGTCTGCTCGAGTACCTGCAAAGTTCGCGTGAGCTTCGGTCCACCCTGTCAAATCCACATGTTCGGGATCTGCTAACGAAATTAGCATCCCAATCAGATCCTGCAAGAATGCTGGATCGGCTCATGCAGGTAAGTGGATAATATAGATGCTACAGCAAATAACAGTTATTAAAATATAAAAAAAACACATCTTAACTAATCTAATCTAAGATATCCGTCCAAAACTGTTGTATTCACCACGTTCTAATTACTGGTAACCATATATCGACGTGTCGTGATTATGCTAGCGGGGATATATTTATTTGCATTGATTGTATAACGGTAAATATGATAAAGCTTGTTCTAGTTAGCCAAGAAATAGTCAGATAGAAAAACGGATATTCTTGCTTTATACTTCATTGATTCTTCTACTCTTGTCATTTGCAATAACCATCATTGTATCCTTTCGAATTGCAGGAACCTCTGTTTATCGAGTTCGCGGATGCTTGCATGAACGTTATCGAGCCGCCCGAAGAGTAGCAGCTTCACAACCAATGTTGGCCGGCCGCACGCGATTTCGTTGTGTAATTTTACAAATGTAAATATGTTTAAATTCACTTTAATGAGGTGGCACGTTACTTCGAGTCTTCGTAATCCATAGGTGATCGATAATATGCCGCTGAATATTATCTTGTACATAAATGCTCTGTGAATAAATGTATTTGTCGTTGTTTGTGATAACACGTTTTTTGATCTCTTTACCTGAAGGATTTCAATAATTACTAATCTCACTCAGTTTGCATTTTGAAAATTCCTCCTTCCGCACATTACGACTATATATTGAATTTCAAGTGGACGGCTCCGTACAGACACCCCAACTAGACAGGTCTCTATTTTAGTAAAGGCATAATATATCCACACTTTATCAATGCTATATGTTATATATGATACAATCAATGAAATTTTCAAATAGAGGTTTTCGAGACATATTAGCTATAACACGCAACTCAAGGCAGCAACCGACAGACGTTACGCTCTAGTAACGAGCACGTTATAGATCAATGACAGATCAACCGCTACAACTTATGTGCAGCTGTTCCACTGTCGTGGGGCGAACGATCAAGAAGAGGACATGCTTGGCTTTTGTTTTTGCAGTTGAAATCCCAGAGAGAAAGCCAATGGGGAGTACTCTATCTAAGAACAAAGCTCGTCAGATGCAGGCGATATCATCAAGATGCTGCACAGACAACGTAGTGGTTTAGAGGTTGTGAATGAAAACTACCATCGAGCGCATCCGTAAGGTCCCCCTACGGGAAATAGGGAATTGTACTGGGGCGCGAAGTTCGTCATTTGAAAAATATGATGTTTGGAAAAATAACTTTATTGATGAGTCTGCCAGTGCCTAAATACAGCATCGATTCTGATTTGCTAATTACAAATGGATCAGTATTGGTAAACTGTCAAAATGTTTACAATATTCTAACTTAATTATAACTGTACACTAATTGCGCATGAAGTCCCGACAAGTGTCGTTTGCAGTTGTTTTTCCGCTGGTATGTATGTCAAACATATTATATTATATATAATATTATATCTCGCACATTAAGTGAAAGCTGTTATTGGTGCCGACATTTTAGGACAGCATTCATTAACGACGTATACGAAATTTAATTACATTTCCAACGTGAAGGAGTAAAACGGGTATTTCGAGTTTTTTCTTTCCGAAAATGCAAAAAATGCGTCGAAAAATCATCGAGAAATTGGATCGACTTTGACCGGCATTTCGACAACTACAAAGATTGGTCACAACGTCTGCGTCGAGCAGGTAACTATATCGAGACATTTACGGACGCTCGAGAGCGTAAGCGAAGTTTGATGTTTGGGCGCCCCGCGCACTTAGCGAAATGGAGCGAATTAGAGCTTACGATTTGCTGCCAAATCAATCGCCATCAAAATTCACCATTTTTACGGCTGGAGGATTACGGGCGATGAGAAGAAGATCGTCTTCAACAATGTCTCCAAAAGTAGGACAAACGTACAACGAGTGCAATAAGAGTCACCCATTTGCACGTATGTATGGATCGAAACCGAAGCATAGCACAAGGGTAGGTTAGGCCGAAGATTGGGGTGCGTATCACGAGGTCAATTTGGACAATATATTCCATTCGCAATCGTCCCGCGAAGATCGAAATGAAAGCTATACGTCACTCTATTAACCGGAACACAAACAAGGCACGCAAATCCGAGTTCCTCACGACACGGGCGTTACATGCAACGTCACGAGACTATGAACCTCCATGCATCTACGCGGTTGCAACAAGCCTCTTCACCGCGGAGGACTGCAAGGATCGAGCGCTATTACGAATATATAAGGGCAGCTATAATCGATAACGTTGACAGTTAGCACAAGGGAACTGAGAAGGACAGTCAAATTCGAAAACATCGACCAGAACTTGGTAACAACGTTAACACGCTTCTAATAGAATGTAGCTGAGAATGGTATTGGATAGACGTGTATTAAATATCGACCAGGATACGCAATGGCAACGCGTTAACGCCACTCTCCATCATCGTAGTAAAGCAAAAATCTTATCAGTGTGAGACACCAGAGGTGGATTCTTTCACATAATGCTCAGCTGGAATCCCCGATGCCCCCGGCTACTCTCGTGATTCTGGACCAGTTCTGTGCCAATTCTCAGCATTGCTTAGTCACTGGGGTAGCGAGAGCTACAGAGAGGTACATCGAAGGCCTCCGCTGGAAACTTCATTTCACGTTGTTGTTGTTCTTTCAAGCGTTTCTCCATCTTATTCGCGAATACAACCACCCGCAGAACCCAAAATATTTATTTCGCTTTCTTAACGATCTCGTCGTGGATAGCAGCGATTTGGTAAAGGTAAAGCTTTATTGGCTTGGACGGCGAAGTCTCTGGCTATGAGAAGCCAGAAGCCGCAGGTACGAGCCTCGCTGCGTGACATGTTAGAGAACTTAAGCATTGTAAAATTGCACTTCCAATAAAGCTTTACCTTACCTTAAACTCTCCTGTTGCTCTTTAAGTTCACATATGTATTATCATGAGCAGGCAAAGTGAAATAATCATTGATGGTGGACAATTGTGTGGTCATTGAAGGAGAAATTTCGAATATCGTGGCATTGTACATTAGACCGCAGAATACAGACTCTTCTAAAATGCTAGTCGAGAAGTTGAGCAGTTTGTCTACAATATAGGCAGGACTGCAGTGGCTGGAGATTTCGACGCTCGCATCGACAAGCCCGAGGATCCGAGAACTATCGCCCTAGTGCGGACACTTCAAGAATCCGGTGTTTGGATTGCTATTGATCAATTTTTACCCACATTCGTAGGACCAATGGGAGCATCGACGATATATGTTTTCGAAACTAATATGTGCAAAACGGAGGTACAGTACACTGGGAGAGAGTACTCGCTTCAGGAGGGCCAGGTTCTGTCATGATATGTTCCAGTGGGGCTATCGGTGCCACTTGATGGACTCAGGCCCACTCTGGAACGTAGAATCCAGGTTTCGCGCTTCCTGGACGTAAACTTGGTGCGAGCAGTCCTAGAGTCAACGTCAGGGGAAAGGAGCCGAGACATAGACGAATATAATGATAGATTATCCGAATAGGTGTTTGCTTGTGCTTTGCCCAAAAGACGCAATGTGAATCGCCCATGGTGGACCCCGCTCTGCTCAGCAGCCAGGCGGTAGATGTTGCAACAACGGTCTTCGGATGGAATCTCACCAGAATCGAAGGCGCTCGCAAAGGTAAACTACAGAAAAACGTTGGGAGATGCCACGGAGGCCTACGCGCAGAAATAGGAGAGAGAATTCATAGAGGATGTAGCGCAATCACTCCATGTGTGGTTATTACATTCGTCTTCGGTCGGAGTCAGCTGTCCGGCCCAACCGGATATTTTGAGAGCCCATTTCGAGAGCATCCTGGCAGTGGAAAACTCGGTTCCGAGCGAAGTTGCTCAATACAGCCACGTGTGGTCGGAGCATGAGCTTGGTTGAAGGTAACGTCTGGACTCGCAATTTACCATAGCCGAAGTCTGTCAGGCCCCGCTACACCTCTCTGATTTTTTGTTATGGGGGGTTTCGGGAACGCGTAATGCACATGCGTGACAGAACAGCCTCTTGTCACCACCTAGTGTGAGACTCTTAAACTCACTAAAACCCGTGTTCCCCCCCACCCCTAGTTGGTTTGGAACGGCGTAAGCAATACTTCAAACCAACGGGCCCCGCTACACCTACCGTCGAGTAAAGTGCGCGGACCTGATGGCCTCTTCAATGACATCTCAAGCAAGATGTTAGTCTCTCATTGGACTTATCTATTTAATGAATACCTTGTACAAGGTAGAATTCCGAGCTCCTGGATGGAAAGTACCACGATTGTCATTCCCAAAGGTAAGGGGTGTCCTAGAGGACCATCCTTATGGAGAGGGATTAGTAAAAAGAGGTGAGTATACAAACCGCCATCCTGCTTAATTGTTCGATGGCTAGTTCCTTTTTTAGAAGGACGCGAGGTACTGCAGCACGAGTTCCGACCGGGTAGGTGGGCAGTGACGGCCTGCAATGTACTTATGGAGGAGATCATGGAAACCATAACGGAACGTGGTTGAGCTCTATACGCACTATGTGTCGACTTTAAAGCCGCGTTCGATTCAGCGTCAAGATCGCCGGTTTTGGATAGATTAGCCAGGGTAGGGATACTGCCGAAGATCCTAGGGTTACTTAAGGCCATCCTGCAAAAGAATGTGGTCTCAATCGACGACCTAGTTGAGATACGCGGGGGCATGGAGCAGGATACGCTCAAGGAGATAATCTGTCACTCCTGCTTATCTCAGCTCTCACCAGTGATCTGCCAACCAGCATCAATCGAACGCCACCAGCAGGTCAGAATGATTCTTTACGCAGACGACTTGGTGATGTTTAGCTCCAGCCGATTTTATCTACAGCAGGCTGCAGCGACACTGACAAGATGCATCGAGAAGATGCGACTGAAGATAAACGTTAAAAAGACCGAGACAATGAAATTTTGGGTGAGGAGGACGGCTGGCGGCCACAGATGAGTTAAGACTGGGGTGTAAGCCAGTTAGTTTCCACAATGGCTTCACTTACCTTGGTGTAACGCTGTCGACTGCACTCTCGTTCAGTCATCATGTAGAGGAAGGGATTTGTAAAGCGCTGGTAGCCGCGACCTCGATTGCGCCCCCACTGAATTTATCGCTCACCACAGCTATTTGCCTTTTCAACATGAAAATCTCATCCACGGCAGCTTATGGGATTCAGGTGATTTGGGAGCACCTTTCTGAAAGAGACCTAATACTTGTTTTTCGAACTGACGCTCAGCTGTTCCCCTATCTGACAGGCCTGAGCTCTTAACCTTTAGGTATTACTATGAGGACCTATCAGGGTCACCTTTGCTTAATGTCTTCCACTCTTACCTCGCGAGAATCTTCAGATAAAGAAAGATGATAAAGAACTCCAAAGATTCTACGCGTCTGACAGGATTTGAGCCCGCGTCCCTCCGGTCTAGCAGTCCAAGACGCACACCACTAAACCAACCAGGGGACTTTTAGTTAGACCTGAAACCCGCCTTCGTGAAGCGAGTGCACGTAACTACGCACAACAGGCTCGTTTATCTCCTAGCCGGAACAACCTTCTTCATCGAAGATTCACGCAAGATGTTCTGCCTCAACGAGACGGACGCATATATAGAATTCATGGAAGACCAGATGGTGAAGAGAGCGGAAGTCGACCAACAGTTCTCTTTAGCCCCAACTATGGTTAATAGTAATTGGAAAGACTCTTGTAGGGCGAACTTAAGCGTAGCTACTAGATTTACGTTACATGGCTTCCACTATAAAGCTTGTAAAACAGAAAGTTTCCATGAACCGTAAACCAATTGCGTATGTAAATTCTGTGATAAGCAATGTCCCAAGCGTCAAGCAGGAGAATGTAGACAATCAGAGTGAATTAACCAGCTGGCACGACAGGTGAGATAAGAAGTATGTATGTTTATTTTCGATTATAACCATTTTTTACAAAGGTCGTGCTATTTGTTTTGACCTGCAGGACTCCCATGTATTAGATAGACTGTTATACATTTTGGTGTGAAGAAAACCGATATTATTATTAATATGTATTATTATATTACAGATATTTATGCCGAATAAATGAGGGAGTTTCATCATTTTGATGAAATTCATCCTAAAAAGTAGTAATTCATTTTACGCAGACTAAATATACGTCTCTATGTGTGTTGTTACAAGCGAAGGCCCGTATCGCGACAGAACCATCTGTGGTAATATATATTTATATATATGAATCTAAGGAACAACTGGAGTACAGTAGTTTGCTGAAATATTTATAAGAAAGAACGACAGACAGACTAGAAAGGCTACTTCTCAGAAGATCAACTGAGCAGATGCAATGAGCTCTAACCCAAGGCAAATATAAAGGTTCAAGGTTTTGATGAGCATAAGTTTCACACTAACGTGAAAAATAGTCGTGCCTAGTCGCGAAGTTGTGAGGTCGTGTCCGTTGTGGATTTCACCTTGAGCCTCCGAGAAATAAACCACAACCTGTAAGAGGACAATAAGCTGACTCGTAACATGGATAAGAAATGTTCGAAACTTGTAGACAATTTCAGCAAGAACAAATCTTTCAGAGATGGATGACGAAAACAAGGTGACGGCTCTGCAGTATACACCATTGTCCCACATCTTTGTTGTTTTTAAGCTAAACTCCGTCGTCATTTTTAGGCTAGGTCCTTCAGGGAACAAGACTCTCGCTCTTCCTTACAGACGCGCCATCTTTGAGAAACCACCTAAAGCTACTGATTATGCTAAGACCGTGCTGGCATTTGGACAGCGAAATAGAGGATGACTAATTAACTTAAGAAATAAACCGAACTAAAATTAAACGAAGAATTCAAGGGTGGATGGTGGTTACAAGAGGTATATTTATTTGTCTTTATGCCATGTCTCCTAAGGAGAGAATCCAGTCTTGAAGACGATCGTCGGTGCGGTGGTCTTTATTCTATATTTCTGTGTCTTCCTGTCGTCGATGTCATTGTTGTTTTCAGTCGCATTGTATAACTCTTAGGTAGGTTATACGGGTTCATAAGCTGTGCGTCGTTCGGAAGAGACGTAAGCCTTCGATGTTTTTGATGTCCGGACGCTCGCGGTCGTCTGGATACAATACAATACAAATACACCTTTATTAACCAAAAAGGGGTGGTACAGAGATTATTAAAGAAATTACATAAATTGGTAGAAGCGAAGCGAATTTTTACAATTGTGGTAATGCCAAATGTCCACTTCCAGAGTCTCCTATGAGACGTGCGACTCTCCAAGAGAACAAATTATTTAGATTTTCGGTACGTGCTTCTGACGCAGTGCGCACTGTACATCCACTGCGCAGAGGGTTTGGACGAAATTCGATGTTTGACAGAGCTATTTGGTCCTAGTCGCTGAAACAAGCGTAGGTGCGCAATATCGAATACCTTAGGCAATCCTCAGGGTTCAGGCGATCCTCAGGGTTCAGGCAATCCTCAGGATTCAGGCGATTTTCAGGGTTGGGGCGATCCTCAGGGTTCTATTAGCCTGACTTCATGAATGAAGGGAAGGAGGTCGCACTGCAGGTCTTCGATGAGATCCTCAAGCATCAAATCAAGAAGGCGGATTTCCAAGTCTTCGAAAAGCTCCTCCCAAAAGCTTTCATCGCTACCCGAATCGTTAGCAGGTTCGTTCTCTGTGAAGCTTCGCGAGAAATTCCAGTACGAGAGGCCTAGCATGCTCTCCCAGTGGGCCATTATGATCTCGTCACACTGGTCGCTAATGGTCTCTTCAAGGATCTCACGTTGTACGTCGTCTTCGACAGAGGCTTTCTGCCAGCAATACCAAATTTACAAACGAACATCACAGTTAGACTTTAAGTCCTTAAATGGACCTACGACGAATATCGAATCTGTATAATCGACTTGCACATAGCCGGATTAAACTCTGTAGAACTTCGATGTAATATTTTCAAAGTACCCACAGAAAACAGGAACATGATGAAATCGAGCAACAGGTTGGGATTGCATCGTGGAAATGATCAGGCAAAGACAAAGAACGAGAGCCACCGATTACATCGTACGTGGATGTGGTTTTAAGATAATTGAGCAACAAATAATCTGCAAACATGAAGTAAGTAAGGAAGCTTTCCACCTACACATAATATAGATAGCACTTATGGATACGGGGTACTCCTACGTTATGGGTGACCCTGTAGGAGGTCAATAAGTTGACGCGAACACTCATACAAAAAACCTAAATAATATTCTATTTTCCAAGTTAAACAATAAGTAAAAAAGAACAAACCTTTTCGGCTTTGACGAGTAACAGTAAGGAAATAACGGCTCAGGAGTATGTAGATGTCCACACTCAGCAAATGCGGAATGGCATGTGTGATCTTTCTCGAGTGTTGTGGGGTATATATGGCGGAGGTTATTAGAGGACAAAGTGATTTGAGTGTAACGGCCAGGGCTGAGCCGCCTAGCGGCAGAGTACACATTATACATTGTCAGAAAGACGATAAAGGAACGATCAGTCACGATGCCCCTTTGGGTAGTCAATATCTGGAATATTAACAGCAACAATCACGTACTTATTCTTCATTCGTTTATTCGGATCTACACCGACCTGTCTCACTAAGTGACGCGGCTACATTGCTGCCCACTGTTCATCTTCTGACTAACTTCTTCGTTGTTTTAAGCTTGTGTCTGGGAGACACTGTCGGTGTCGAAGGATCGAGATTATCGAACTTCGTAGCAGACTGAATGTTGACGGAAATTTGCCGGAAGCTGTAGTCTAAATTTTGATTTTGCTCAAAAAAACCGTGTTTCTAACAAAACGGCGGCATTAATGGCGCTAAAAATAGGCTGTAAATTTCGTGTGCAAACATCGTGCTACGCTAAGAAAGGAGAATATAATGAGCTCAAATATAATGATGATTGTGTCAAAGCTGGGCGTCTGGAGCGAATGCTGATCGAGTTGGCTGAGCTTTCTAATCGATATCCCAAGGAAGTCTGATTTCCAAGCACCCTGTGCAGAATAACAAGCGATGTCTAAGACTGCGTGTTAGATTATCTACTGCTATTTGATTTTCCACCTGCGGTTGTCAATGAATTCATTTAAAATTCTAGCCTTTTTCACATCATTTGAATAATATGTTTTCTAGAATAAAAATCAAGTGCTGATCTCACATTGAAGCGCTATCTCTCACCGTTATCTTCGACTTAAATTAATTTCTCCCTTATTGTATTGTCATCTGCTTTGGTACCTAATAATTGTTTTTCGAGCTGACCTTCAGTTGTTCCCAAATCTGACAGGCCTCAGCTCTTAACCTTTCGGTATTACTATGAGGACCTGTCGGGGCCACCTTTGCTTATTCTCTTCCTTCCTCGTACCTGGCGAGAATCTTCAGATAAAGAAAGATGATAAAGAACTCCAAAGGTTCTACGCGTCTGACAGGATTTGAACCCGCGTCCCTCCGGTCTAGCAGTGCAAGACACTCACTAGACCATCCAGGGGATAGTATAGATCTGCTTTGCTCTGTAAGATCTGCTTTGGTACCTGTAATTGTTTGACCAATACGCGGAGTACGAAGGTCCATCTTGTATTTATATATTCTCAAATTCAATATGAACGAATGGAATCGCTAGGTAATTACCTTCCATCAAGAGAAGACCCCCATGGTGGATAGCTAATCTCCGATTACAGAAGGTCCGTACCGTGGCATGGAAATGCGTGATAATAACAAATGAAAAATTAAACTCCGCCGGGTTAAGAAATACTCTTCTCTGCTACTTGAGCTGTATTCTAAGAAGGTACCAGTTAATAAACGAGAAACAACTAGCAGCGACGGACGACCCATACTTTGTATCGAGCTGTAGTGTGATGCGGACGGGGACCAAGGCCCGCAGAGCACAGCGTTTGTAGGTGTACCGTTACAAGTATATATATTTGTAAGCCGAGTTGGGTTTTTGTAACAGTTGTGTTTCTATTGAAACATGGACCTCTGCTATCATGACACATGGTTGTGGTCTTCAGTACAGAAGTAGATTTCTACTCACAAGCATATTGGAATTTTTTACCATAATATGGTATACTTTAGGCTACACGAGGCAAGGACATTATTAGGAGAATTTTTTGTCTCCAGGAATTCCTGTTACACACCTCCCTCAGGCCACGGCAGGATTTCGAGCCCTTGACTTAAGAGCCTCGCTATGTCCCTACTACGAAAGTATAATTGTATAAAAATGTATTCAAAAAAATTAAATTGGCGCCGCAGCCATCACGGGGGCTTTCTCGTTGGCCCTATGGGGGCGCGGATGATTCAAATACTTGGACATGAGCATCTGAAAGCCATAAAAATTAACGATTTTTACGGCTGGATGATTACAGGCGATGAGAAGAAGATTATCTTCAACAATATCTCCAAAAGTAGGTCAAACGTACAATGAGTGCAATAAGAGTCATCCTTTTGCACGTATGTGTGAATCGAAGCAGAAGTATAGTACAAGGGTAGGTCAGGCCGAAGATTCGGGTGCGTTTTACGAGATCAGTTTGGACGATACATGGCATACCCAATGGTCTCACAAACCAGAATTTCATCGTACGTGAAGCCCCTGTCCACTCTAGTGATTCTAGACCAGTTATGTGCCAGTTCTCAGCATTGCTTAGTCACTGGGGTAACGAGAGCTACAGAGAGGTCCACCGAAGGCCTCCGCTGAAAGCTTCGTTTCACGTTGTTGTTGTTGTTGTTGTTGTTCTTTCAACCGTTTTTCCATCTTATTCGCGAATACAACCACCCGCAGAACCCAAAATATTTATTTCGCTTTCTTAACGATCTCGTCGTGAACCGCAGCGATTTGCTAAAGGCAAAGCTTTATTGGCTTGGACGGCTAAGTCTCTGGCTATGAGAAGCTAAAGGCCGCAGGTTCGAGCCCCGCTGCGTGACATATAAAAGAACTTAAGCATTGTAAAATTGCAGTTCCTTTAATAAACCAATAAAGCTTTACCTTACCTTAAACTCTCCTGTTGCTCTTTAGATTCACATATGTATTATCATGAGTAGGCGAAGTGAAACAATCACTGATGGAGGACAATTGTGCGGTCATTGAAGGAGAAATTTCGAATATCATAGCACTGTACGTTAGACCAAAGCTGTCCAACCCAACCGTATATCTTGAGAGCCCATTTCGAAAGCATCCTGGCAGTGGGAAGCTCGGTTCCGAGCGAAGTCCCTCAATACAGCCACGTCTGGTCGGAGCATGAGCTTGGTTGGAGAAAACGTCTGGATTCGTCATTCCCAAAGGCAAGGGGTGCCCTAGAGAACCATACTCATGGAGAGGGATTAGTAAAAAGAGTTAAGTATACAAACCGCCATCCAGCCTAATTGTTCGATGGCTAGTTCCTTTTTTAGAAAGACGCGAGGTACTGCAGCCCGAGTTCCGACCGGGTAGGTCGACAGTGACGGCCTGCAATGTACTTATGGAGGAGATCATGGAAACATTAACAAAACGTGGTCGAGCTCTATACGCACTATTTGTCGACTTTAAAGCCGCGTTCGATTCAGCGTCAAGATCGCCGGTTTTGGATAGATTAGCCAGGGTAGGGGTACTGCCGAAGATCCTGAGGTTACTTAAGGCCATCCTGCAAACGAATGTGGTCTCAATCGACGACCTAGTTGAGATAAGCAGGGGCATTGAACAGACGACAGGATTCGCTAAAGAAGATAATCTCTCACTCCTGCTTATCTCAGCTCTCACCAGTGATCTGCCAACCAGCATCAATCGAACGCCACCAGCAGGTCAGAATGATTCTTTACGCAGACGACTTGGTGATGTGTAGCTCCAGCCGATTTTATCTACAGCAGGCTGCAGCGACACTGACAAGATGCATCGAGAAGATGCGACTGACGATAAACGTTGAAAAGACCGAGGCAATGAAATTTTGGGTGAGGAGGACGGCTGACGGCCACAGATGAGTTAAGACTGGGGTGTAAGCCAGTTAGTTTCCACAATGGCTTCACTTACCTTGGTGTAACGCTGTCGACTGCACTCTCGTTCAGTCATCATGTAGAGGAAAGGATTTGTAAAGCGCTGGTAGCCGCGACCTCGATCGCGCCCCCACTGAAGTTATCGCTCACTACAGCTATTTGCCTTTTCAACATGAAAATCTCATCCACGGCAGCTTATGGGATTCAGGTGATTTGGGAGCACCTTTCTAAAAGAGATCTGTTCAATATATGTTCTGCTTCAACGAGACGGACGCATATATAGAATTCATGGAAGACCAGATGGTGAAGAGAGTGGAAGTCGACCAACAGTTCTCTTTAGCCCCAACTATGGTTAATAGTAATTGGAAAGACTCTTGTAGGGCGAACTGAAGCGTAGCTACTAGATTTACGTTACATGGCTTCCACTATAAAGTTTGTAAAACAGAAAGTTTCCATGAACCGTAAACCAATTGCGTATGCAAATTCTGCAATAAGCAATGTCTTAAGTATCAAGCAGGAGAATGTAGACAATCAGAGTCAATTTGCCAGCTGGCACGACAGGTGACATAAGAAGTATGTATGTATATTTTCGATTATAACCATGTTTTACAAAGGTCGTGCAATTTGTCTTGGCCAACGGGACTCCTATGTATTAGATAGACTATTACACATTTTGGTGTGAATAAAACCTATATTATTATTAATTGTATTATTATATTACAGATATTTGTGCCGCGACAAAGGCCTTCATTCGTGATAGCAACAATTTATCAGAAAAATTTTTTCAATCGTAGATTGGTCCCCTGCCGAGGACGATATTTTGCAGTTTTCCCAAGAAGAATAAATGAGGGAGTTTCATCATTTTGATGAAATGCATCCTAAAAATTAGTAATTCATTTTACGCAGACAAAATATACTTCTCTATGTGTGTTGTTACAAGCGAAGGCCCGTATCGCGACAGAACCATCTGTGGTAATATATATATATTTATATATATGAATCTAAGGAATAACTGGAGTGAGGACAGTAGTTTGCTGAAATATTTATAAGAAAGCACGACAGACAGACTGGAAAGGCTACCTCTCAGAAGATCAACTGAGCAGATGCAATGAGCTCTAACCCAAGGCAAATATAAAGGTTCAAGGTTTTGATGAGCATGAGTCTCACACTAACGTGAAAAATAGTCGTGCCTAGTCGTGAAGCTGTGAGGTCGTGTCCGTTGTGGATTTCACCTTGAGCCTCCCAGAAATAAACCACAACCTGTAAGACGACAATAAGCTGACTCGTAACATGGATAAGAAATGTTCGAAACTTGTAGACAATTTCAGCAAGAACAAATCTTTCAGAGATGGATGACGAAAACAAGGTGACGGCTCAGCAGTATACACCATTGTCCCACATCTTTGTTGTTTTTAAGCTAAACTCCGTCGTCGTTTTTAAGCTAGGTCCTTCAGGGAACAAGACTCTCGCTCTTCCTTACAAACGCGCCATCTTTGAGAAACCACCTAAAGCTACTGATTATGCTAAGACCGTGCTGGCATTTGGACAGCGAAATAGAGGATGACTAATTAACTAAAGAATAAACCGAACTAAAATTAAACGAAGAATTCAAGGGTTGATGGTGGTTACAAGAGGTATATTTATTTGTCTTCATGCCATGTCTTCTAAGGAGAGAATCCAGTCTTGAAGACGATCGTCGGTGCGGTGGTCTTTATTTCTGTGTCGTCCTGTCGTCGATGTCATTGTTGTTTACAGTCGCATTGTATAACTCTTAGGTAGGTTATACGGGTTCATACGCTGTGCCTTCTGTCGTTTGGAAGAGACGCAAGCCTGCGATGTTTTTGATGTCCGGAAGCTCGCGGTCGTCTGAATACAATACAATACAAATACACCGTTATTAACCAAAAAGGGGTGGTACAGAGATTATTAAAGAAATTACATAAATTGGTAGAAGCGAAGCGAATTTTTACAATTGTGGTAATGCCAAATGTCCACTTCCAGAGTCTCGTATGAAACAAGCGTAGGTCTGCAGTAACTAATACCTTAGACGATCTTCAGGGTTCAGGCGATCCTCAGGGTTCAGGCGATCCTCAGGGTTGGAGGGATCCTCAGGGTTCGATTAGCCTGACTTCATGAATGAAGGGAAGAAGGTCGCACTGCAGCTCTTCGATGAGATCCTCAACCATCAAGTCAAGAAGGCGGATTTCCAAGTCATCGAAAAGCTCCTCCCAAAAGCTTTCATCGCTACCCGAATCGTTAGCAGGTTCGTTCTCTGTGAAGCTTCGCGAGAAATTCCAGTACGCGAGGCCTAGCATGCTCTCCCAGTGGGCCATTATGATCTCGTCACACTGGTCGCTAATGGTCTCTTCAAGGATCTCACGTAGTACGTCGTCTTCGCCAGAGGCTTCCTGCCAGCAATACCAAATTTACAAACGAACATCACAGTTAGACTTTAAGTCCTTAAATGGACCTACAACGAATATCGAATCTGTATAATCGACTTGCACATGACCGGATTAAACCCTGTAAAACTTCGATGCAATATTTTCAAAGTACCCACAGAAAACAGGAACATGATGAAATCGAGCAACAGGTTGGGATTGCATCGTGGAAATGATCAGGCAAAGACAAAGAACGAGGGCCACCGATTACATCGTACGTGGATGTGGTTTTAAGATAGGGGTAAGGAAGAGCGAGAGTCTTGTTCCCTGAAGGACCTAACTTAAAAACGACGACGGAGTTTAGCTTAAACACAGCAAAGATGTGGGACAATGGTATATACTGCAAAGCCGTCACCTTGTTTTCGTCATCCATCTCTGAAAGATTTGTTCTTGCTGAAATTGTCTACAAGTTTCGAACATTTTTTATCCATGTTACGAGTCAGCTTATTGTCCTCTTACAGGTTGTGATTTATTTCTGGGAGGCTCAAGGTGAAATCCACAACGGACACGGCCTCACAGCTTCACGACTAGGCACGACTATTTTTCAAGTTAATGTGAAACTTATGCTCATCAAAACCTTGAACCTTTATATTTGCCTTCGGTTAGAGCACATTGAGCAACAAATAATCTGCAAACGTGAAGTAAGTAAGGAAGCTTTCCACCTACACATAATATAGATAGCACTTATGGTTACGGGGATATGTCCAGGGTACTCCTACGTTATGGGTGACCCTGTAGGAGATCAATAAGTTGACACGAACACTCATACAAAATACACAAATAATATTCTATTTTCCAAGTTAAACATTATGAAAGAAGAACAAACCTTTTCGGCTTTGGCGAGTAACAGTAAGGAAATAACGGCTCAGGAGTATGTAGATGTCCACACTCAGCAAATGCGGAATGGCATGTGTGATCTTTCTCGAGTGTTGTGGGGTATATATGGCGGAGGTTATTAGAGGACAAAGTGATTTGAATGTAACGGCCAGGGCTGAGCCGCCTAGCGGCAGAGTACACATTATCCATTGTCAGAAAGACGATAAAGGAACGATCAGTCACGATGCCACTTTTGTGTAGTCAATATCTGGAATATTAACAGCAACAATCACGTACTTATTCTTCATTCATTTATTCGGATCTACACCGACCTGTCTCACTAAGTGACGCGGCTAGATTGCTGCCCACTGTTCATCTTCCGACTAACTTCTTCGTTGTTTTAAGTTTGTGTCTGGGAGACACTGTCGGTGTCGAAGGATCTAGATTATCAAACTTCGTAGCAGACTGAATGTTGACGGAAATTTGCCGGAAGCTGTAGTCTAAGTTTTGATTTTGCTAAAAAAAACCGTGTTTTTAACAAAACGGTGGCATCAATGGCGCTAATAATAGGCTGTAAATTTCGTGTGCAAACATCGTGCTACGCTAAGAAAGGAGAATATAATGAGCTCAAATATAATGATGATTGTGTCAAAGCTGGGCGTCTGGAGCGAATGCTGATCGAGTCGGCTGAGCTTTCTAATCGATATCCCAATGAAGTCTGATTTCCAAGCACCCTGTGCAGAATAACAAGCGATGTTTAAGACTGCGTGTTAGATTATCTATTGCTATTTGATTTTCCACCTGCGGTTGTCCATGAATTCATTTAAAATTCTAGCCTTTTTCACATCATTTGAATAATATGTTTTCTAGAATAAAAATCAAGTGCTGATCTCACATTGAAGCGCTATCTCTCACCGTTATCTTCAACTTAAATTAATTTCTCCCTTATTATATTGTCATCTGGTACCTAATAATTGTTTTTCGAGCTGACCTTCAGTTGTTCCCAAATCTGACAGGCCTCAGCTCTTAACCTTTCGGTATTACTATGAGGACCTGTCGGGGCCACCTTTGCTTATTCTCTTCCTTCCTCGTACCTGGCGAGAATCTTCAGATAAAGAAAGATGATAAAGAACTCCAAAGGTTCTACGCGTCTGACAGGATTTGAACCCGCGTCCCTCCGGTCTAGCAGTCCAAGACGCACACCACTAAACCAACCAGGGGACTTTTAGTTAGACCTGAAACCCGCCTTCGTGAAGCGAGTACTGGGAGTACACGTACCTACGCACAACAGGCTCGTTTATCTTCTAGCCGGAATAACCTTCTTCATCGAAGATTTACGCAAGATGTTCTGCCTCAACGAGACGGACATATATATTGAATTCATGGAAGACCAGACGGCGAAGAGAGCGGAAGTCGACCAACAGTTCTCTTTAGCCCCAACTATGGTTAATAGTAATTGGAAAGACTCTTGTAGGGCGAACTGAAGCGTAGCTACTAGATTTACGTTACATAGCTTCCACTATAAAGTTTGTAAAACAGAAAGTTTCCATGAACCGTAAACCAACTGCGTATGTAAATTCTGCGATAAGCAATGTCTTAAGTATCAAGCAGGAGAATGTAGATAATCAGAGTCAATTTGGCAGCTGGCACGACAGGTGACATAAGAAGTATGTATGTATATTTTCGATTATAACCATGTTTTACAAAGGTCGTGCAATTTGTCTTGGCCAACGGGACTCCTATGTATTAGATAGACTATTACACATTTTGGTGTGAATAAAACCTATATTATTATTAATATGTATTATTATATTTCAGATATTTGTGCCGCGACAAAGGCCTTTATTTGTGGTAGCAACAATTTATCAGAAAAGTTTTTTCAGTCGTGGATTGGTCCCCTGCCGAGGACGATATTTTGCAACCTTCCCAAGAAGAATAAATGAGGGAGTTTCATCATTTTGATGAAATGCATCCTAAAAATTAGTAATTCATTTTGCGCAGACAGAAGATACTTCTCTATGTGTGTTGTTGCGTATCGCGACAGAACTATCTATGGTAATATATAGATATGAATCTAGGGAAGTGGGGACAGTAGTTTGCTGAAATACTTATAAGAAAGAACGACAGACAGACTGGAAAGGCTACCTCTCAGAAGATCAACTGAGCAGATGCAATGAGCTCTAACCGAAGGCAAATATAAAGGTTCAAGGTTTTGATGAGCATGAGTCTCACACTAACGGGAAAAATAGTCGTGCCTAGTCGTGAAGCTGTGAGGTCGTGTCCGTTGTGGATTTCACCTTGAGCCTCCCAGAAATAAACCACAACCTGTAAGAGGACAATAAGCTGACTCGTAACATGGATAAGAAATGTTCGAAACTTGTAGACAATTTCAGCAAGAACAAATCTTTCAGAGATGGATGACGAAAACAAGGTGACGGCTCTGCAGTATACACCATTGTCCCACATCTTTGTTGTTTTTAAGCTAAACTTGGTCGTCATTTTTAGGCTAGGTCCTTCAGGGAACAAGACTCTCGCTCTTCCTTACAGACGCGCCATCTTTGAGAAACCACCTAAAGCTACTGATTATGCTAAGACCGTGCTAGCATTTGGACAGCGAAATAGAGGATGACTAATTAACTTAAGAAATAAACCGAACTAAAATTAAACGAAAAATTCAAGGGTGGATGGTGGTTACAAGAGGTATATTTATTTGTCTTCATGCCATGTCTTCTAAGGAGAGAATCCAGTCTTGAAGACGATCGTCGGTGCGGTGGTCTTTATTTCTGTGTCGTCCTGTCGTCGATGTCATTGTTGTTTACAGTCGCATTGTATAACTCTTAGGTAGGTTATACGGGTTCATACGCTGTGCCTTCTGTCGTTTGGAAGAGACGCAAGCCTTCGATGTTTTTGATGTCCGGAAGCTCGCGGTCGTCTGAATACAATACAATACAAATACACCTTTATTAACCAAAAAGGGGTGGTACAGAGATTATTAAAGAAATTACATAAATTGGTAGAAGCGAAGCGAATTTTTACAATTGTGGTAATGCCAAATGTCCACTTCCAGAGTCTCCTATGAGACGTGCGACTCTCCAAGAGAACAAATTATTTAGCTTTTCGGTACGTGCTTCTGACGCAGTGCGCACTGTACATCCACTGCGCAGAGGGTTTGGACGAAATTCGATGTTTGACAGAGCTATTTGGTCTTAGTCGCTGAAACAAGCCTATTTGCGCAATATCTAATACCTTAGACGATCTTCAGGATTCGGGCGATCCTCAGGGTTCAGGCGATCCTCAGGGTTCGAGGGATCCTCAGGGTTCTATTAGCCTGACTTCATGAATAAAGGGAAGGAGGTCGCACTGCAGCTCTTCGATGAGATCCTCAACCATCAAGTCAAGAAGGCGGATTTCCAAGTCATCGAAAAGCTCCTCCCAAAAGCTTTCATCGCTATCCGAATCGTTAGCGGGTTCGTTCTCTGTGAAGCTTCGCGAGAAATTCCAGTACGCGAGGCCTAGCATGCTCTCCCAGTGGGCCATTATGATCTCGTCACACTGGTCGCTAATGGTCTCTTCAAGGATCTCACGTAGTACGTCGTCTTCGCCAGAGGCTTCCTGCCAGCAATACCAAATTTACAAACGAACATCACAGTTAGACTTTAAGTCCTTAAATGGACCTACGACGAATATCGAATCTGTATAATCGACTTGCACATAACCGGATTAAACCCTGTAAAACTTCGATGCAATATTTTCAAAGTACCCACAGAAAACAGGAACATGATGAAATCGAGCAACAGGTTGGGATTGCATCGTGGAAATGATCAGGCAAAGACAAAGAACGAGGGCCACCGATTACATCGTACGTGGATGTGGCTTTAAGATAGGGGTAAGGAAGAGCTAGAGTCTTGTTCCCTGAAGGACCTAACTTAAAAACGACGACGGAGTTTAGCTTAAACACAACAAAGATGTGGGACAATGGTGTATACTGCAAAGCCGTCACCTTGTTTTCGTCATCCATCTCTGAGAGATTTGTTCTTGCTGAAATTGTCTACAAGTTTCGAACATTTTTTATCCATGTTACGAGTCAGCTTATTGTCCTCTTACAGGTTGTGGTTTATTTCTGGGAGGCTCAAGGTGAAATCCACAACGGACACGACCTCACAGCTTCACGACTAGGCACGACTATTTTTCACGTTAGTGTGAGACTCATGCTCATCAAAGCCTTGAACCTTTATATTTGCCTTGGGTTAGAGCTCATTGAGCAACAAATAATCTGCAAACGTGAAGTAAGTAAGGAACACTTACTACCACCTACACATAATATAGATAGCACTTATGGTTACGGGGATATGTCCAGGGTAGTCCTACGTTATGGGTGACCCTGTAGGAGGTCAATAAGTTGACGCGAACACTCATACAAAATACACAAATAATATTCTATTTTCCAAGTTAAACAATATGAAAAAAGAACAAACCTTTTCGGCTTTGGCGAGTAACAGTAAGGAAATAACGGCTCAGGAGTATGTAGATGTCCACACTCAGCAAATGCGGAATGGCATGTGTGATCTTTCTCGAGTGTTGTGGGGTATGTATGGCGGAGGTTATTAGAGGACAAAGTGATTTGAATGTAACGGCCAGGGCTGAGCCGCCTAGCGGCACAGTACACATTATCCATTGTCAGAAAGACGATAAAGGAACGATCAGTCATGATGCCCCTTTGGGTAGTCAATATCTGGAATATTAACAGCAACAATCACGTACTTATACTTCATTCATTTATTCGGATCTACACCGACCTGTCTCACTAAGTGACGCGGCTAGATTGCTGCCCACTGTTCATCTTCCGACTAACTTCTTCGTTGTTTTAAGTTTGTGTCTGGGAGACACTGCCGGTGTCGAAGGATCTAGATTATCGAACTTCGTAGCAGACTGAATGTTGACGGAAATTTGCCGGAAGCTGTAGTCTAAGTTTTGATTTTGCTAAAAAAACCGTGTTTTTAACAAAACGGTGGCATTAATGGCGCTAAAAATAGATTGTAAATTTCGTGTGCAAACATCGTGCTACGCTAAGAAAGGAGAATATAATGAGCTCAAATATAATGATGATTGTGTCAAAGCTGGGCGTCTGGAGTGAATGCAGATCGAGTTGGCTGAGCTTTCTAATCGATATCCCAAGGAAGTCTGATTTCCAAGCACCTTGTGCAGAATAACAAGCGATGTTTAAGACTGCGTGTTAGATTATCTACTGCTATTTGATTTTCGACCTGCGATTGTCCATGAATTCATTTAAAATTCTAGCCTTTTTCACATCATTTGAATAATATGTTTTCTAGAATAAAAATCAAGTGCTGATCTCACATTGAAGCGCTATCTCTCACCGTTATTTTCGACTTAAATTAATTTCTCCCTTATTATATTGTCATCTGCTTTGGAACCTAATAATTGTTTTTCGAGCTGACCTTCAGTTGTTCCCCTATCTGACAGGCCTTAGCTCTTAACCTTTTAGGTATTACTATGAGGACCTGTCGGGGCCACCTTTGCTTATTCTCTTCCTTCCTCGTACATGGCGAGAATCTTCAGATAAAGAAGGATAATAAAGAACTCCAAAGGTTCTACGCGTCTGACAGGATTTGAACCCGCGTCCCTCCGGTCTAGCAGTGCAAGACACTCACTAGACCATCCAGGAGATAGTATAGATCTGCTTTACTCTATAAGATCTGCTTTGGTACCTGTGATTGTTTGACCAATACGCGGAGTAAGAAGGTCCATCTTGTATTTATATATTCTCAATTTCAATATGAACGAATGGAATCGCTAGGTAATTACCTTCCATCAAGAGAAGACCCCCATGGTGGATAGGTAATCTCCGATTACAGAAGGTCCGTACCGTGGCATGGAAATGCGTGATAATAACAAATGAAAAATTAAACTCCGCCGGGTTAAGAAATACTTCCCTCTGCTACTTGAGCTGTAATCTAAGAAGGTACCAGTTAGTAAACGAGAAACAACTAGCAGCGACGGACGACTCACACTTTGTATCGAGCTGTAGTGTGATCCGGACGGGGACTAAGGCCCGCAGAGCACAGCGTTTGTAGGTGTACCGTTACAAGTATATATATTTGTAAGCCTAGTTGGGTTTTTTGTAACAGTTGTGCTTCTAGTGAAACATGGACCTCTGCTATCATGACACATGGTTGTGGTCTACAGTACAGAAGTAGATTTCTACTCACAAGCATCTTGGAATTTTTTACCATAATATGGTATACTTTAGGCTACACGAGACAAGGACATTATTAGGAGAAATTTTTGTCTCCAGGAATTTCTGTTACACACCTCCCTGAGGCCACGGCAGGATTTCGAGCCCGTGACTTAAGAGCCCAGCTATGTCCCTACTACGAAAATATAATTGTATAAAAATTTATTCAAAAAATTAAATTGGCGTCGCAGCCATCACGGGGGCCTCCTCGTTGTCCCTATGGGGGAGAGGATGATTCAAATACTTGGACATGAGCATCTGAACGCCATAAAAATTAACCATTTTTACGGCTGGATGATTACAGGCGATGAGAAGAAGATTGTCTTCAACAATATCTCCAAAAGTAGGACAAACGTACAATGAGTGCAATAAGATTGATCCTTTGGCACGTATGTGTGAATCGAAGCAGAAGTATAGTACAAGGGTAGGTCAGGCCGAAGATTCGGGTGCGTTTCACGAGATCAGTTTGGACGATACATGCCATACCCAATGGTCTCGCAAACCAGAATTTCATCGTACGTGAAGCCCCTGTCCACTCTAGTGATTCTAGACCAGTTCTGTGCCAGTTCTCAGCATTGCTTAGTCACTGGGGTAACGAGAGCTACAGAGAGGTCCATCGAAGGCCTCCGCAGAAAGCTTCATTTCACGTTGTTGTTTTCTTCCAACCGTTTTTCCATCTTATTCGCGAATACAACCACCCGCGGAACCGAAAATATATATTTCGCTTTCTTAACGATCTCGTCGTGAACAGCAGCGATTTAGTAAAGGTAAAGCTTTATTGGCTTGGACGGCTAAGTCTCTGACTATGAGAAGCTAGAGGCCGCAGGTTCGAGCCCCGCTGCGTGACATATAAGAGAACTTAAGCATTGTAAAATTGCAGTTCCTTTAATAAATCAATAAAGCTTTACCTCACCTTAAAATCTCCTGTTGCTCTTCAAGTTCACATATGTATTATCATGAGTAGGCAAAGTGAAACAATTACTGATGGAGGACAATTGTGCGGTCATTGAAGGAGAAATTTCGAATATCATAGCACTGTACGTTAGACCGAAGCGGTCCAACCCAACCGTACATCTTGAGAGCCCATTTCGAGAGCATCCTGGCAGTGGAAAACTCGGTTCCGAGCGAAGTCCCTCAATACAGCCACGTCTGGTTGGAGCATGAGCTTGGTTGGAGAAAACGTCTGGACTCGATTCCCAAAGGCAAGGGGTGCCCTAGAGAACCATCCTCATGGAGAGGGATTAGTAAAAAGAGTTAAGTATACAAACCGCCATCCAGCCTAATTGTTCGATGGCTAGTTCCTTTTTTAGAAAGACGCGAGGTACTGCAGCCCGAGTTCCGACCGGGTAGGTCGACAGTGACGGCCTGCAATGTACTTATGGAGGAGATCATGGAAACATTAACAAAACGTGGTCGAGCTCTATACGCACTATTTCTCGACTTTAAAGCCGCGTTCGATTCAGCGTCAAGATCGCCGGTTTTGGATAGATTAGCCAGGTCGTCTCAATCGACGACCTAGTTGAGATAAGCAGGGGTATTGAGCAGACGACAGGATTCGCTAAAGAAGATAATCTCTCACTCCTGCTTATCTCAGCTCTCACCAGTGATCTGCCAACCAGCATCAATCGAACGCCACCAGCAAGTCAGAATGATTCTTTATGCGCACTACTTGGTGATGTTTAGCTCCAGCCGATTTTATCTATAGCGGGCTGCAGCGACACTGACAAGATGTATCGAGAATATGCGACTGAAGATAAAAGTTAAAAAGACCGAGGCAATGAAATTTTGGGCGAGGAGGACGGCTGGCGGCCACAGATGAGTTAAGAGTGAGTAGTTTGCTGAAATATTTATAAGAAAGAACGACAGACATACTGGAAAGGCTACCTCTCAGAAGATCAGCTGAGCAGATGCAATGAGCTCTAACCCAAGGCAAATATAAAGGTTCAAGGTTTTGATGAGCATGAGTCTCACACTAAAGTGAAAAATAGTCCTGCCTAGTCGTGAAGCTGTGAGGTCGTGTCCGTTATGGATTTCACCTTGAGCCTCCCAGAAATAAACCACAACCTGTAAGAGGACAATAAGCTGACTCGTAACATGGATAAGAAATGTTCGAAACTTGTAGACAATTTCAGCAAGAACAAATCTTTCAGAGATGGATGACGAAAACAAGGTGACGGCTCAGCAGTATATACCATTGTCCCACATCTTTGCTGTGTTTAAGCTAAACTCCGTCGTCGTTTTTAAGCTAGGTCCTTCAGGGAACAAGACCCTCGCTCTTCCTTACAAACGCGCCATCTTTGAGAAACCACCTAAAGCTACTGATTATGCTAAGACCGTGCTAGCATTTGGACAGCGAAATAGAGGATGACTAATTAACTTAAGAAATAAACCGAACTAAAATTAAACGAAAAATTCAAGGGTGGATGGTGGTTACAAGAGGTATATTTATTTGTCTTCATGCCATGTCTTCTAAGGAGAGAATCCAGTCTTGAAGACGATCGTCGGTGCGGTGGTCTTTATTTCTGTCTCGTCCTGTCGTCGATGTCATTGTTGTTTACAGTCGCATTGTATAACTCTTAGGTAGGTTATACGGGTTCATACGCTGTGCCTTCTGTCGTTTGGAAGAGACGCAAGCCTTCGATGTTTTTGATGTCCGGAAGCTCGCGGTCGTCTGAATACAATACAATACAAATACACCTTTATTAACCAAAAAGGGGTGGTACAGAGATTATTAAAGAAATTACATAAATTGGTAGAAGCGAAGCGAATTTTTACAATTGTGGTAATGCCAAATGTCCACTTCCAGAGTCTCCTATGAGACGTGCGACTCTCCAAGAGAACAAATTATTTAGCTTTTCGGTACGTGCTTCTGACGCAGTGCGCACTGTACATCCACTGCGCAGAGGGTTTGGACGAAATTCGATGTTTGACAGAGCTATTTGGTCTTAGTCGCTGAAACAAGCCTATTTGCGCAATATCTAATACCTTAGACGATCTTCAGGGTTCAGGCGATCCTCAGGGTTGGAGGGATCCTCAGGGTTCGATTAGCCTGACTTCATGAATAAAGGGAAGGAGGTCGCACTGCAGCTCTTCGATGAGATCTTCAACCATCAAGTCAAGAAGGCGGATTTCCAAGTCATCGAAAAGCTCCTCCCAAAAGCTTTCATCGCTACCCGAATCGTTAGCAGGTTCGTTCTCTGTGAAGCTTCGCGAGAAATTCCAGTACGCGAGGCCTAGCATGCTCTCCCAGTGGGCCATTATGATCTCGTCACACTGGTCGCTAATGGTCTCTTCAAGGATCTCACGTAGTACGTCGTCTTCGCCAGAGGCTTCCTGCCAGCAATACCAAATTTACAAACGAACATCACAGTTAGACTTTAAGTCCTTAAATGGACCTACGACGAATATCGAATCTGTATAATCGACTTGCACATAACCGGATTAAACCCTGTAAAACTTCGATGTAATATTTTCAAAGTACCCACAGAAAACAGGAACATGATGAAATCGAGCAACAGGTTGGGATTGCATCGTGGAAATGATCAGGCAAAGACAAAGAACGAGAGCCACCGATTACATCGTACGTGGATGTGGTTTTAAGATAATTCAGCAACAAATAAGTAAGGAAGCTTTCCACCTACACATAATATAGATAGCACTTATGGTTACGGGGATATGTCCAGGGTACTCCTACGTTATGGGTGACCCTGTAGGAGGTCAATAAGTTGACGCGAACACTCATACAAAATACATAAATAATATTCTATTTTCCAAGTTAAACAATATGAAAAAAGAACAAACCTTTTCGGCTTTGACGAGTAACAGTAAGGAAATAACGGCTCAGGAGTATGTGGATGTCCACACTCAGCAAATGCGGAATGGCATGTGTGATCTTTCTCGAGTGTTGTGGGTATGTATGGCGGAGGTTATTAGAGGACAAAGTGATTTGAATATAACGGCCAGGGCTGAGCCTCCTAGCGGCAGAGTACACATTATCCATTGTCAGAAAGACGATAAAGCAACGATCAGTCACGATGCCACTTTTCTGTAGTCAATATCTGGAATATTAACAGCAACAATCACGTACTTATTCTTCATTCATTTATTCGGATCTACACCGACCTGTCTCACTAAGTGACGCGGCTAGATTGCTGCCCACTGTTCATCTTCTGACTAACTTCTTCGTTGTTTTAAGTTTGTGTCTGGGAGACACTGCCGGTGTCGAAGGATCTAGATTATCGAACTTCGTAGCACACTGAATGTTGACGGAAATTTGCCGGAGGCTGTAGTCTAAGTTTTGATTTTGCTCAAAAAAACCGTGTTTTTAACAAAACGGCGGCATTAATGGCGCTAAAAATAGGCTGTAAATTTCGTGTGCAAACATCGTGCTACGCTACGAAAGGGGAATATAATGAGCTCAAATGTAATGATGATTGTGTCAAAGCTGGGCGTCTGGAGCGAATGCTGATCGAGTTGGCTGAGCTTTCTAATCGATATCCCAATGAAGTCTGATTTCCAAGCACCCTGTGCAGAATAACAAGCGATGTTTAAGACTGCGTATTAGACGATCTACTGCTATTTGATTTTCCACCTGCGGTTGTCCGTGAATTTATTGAAAATCCTAACCTTTACTGCATAATTTGAATAATATGTTTTCTAGAATAAAAATCAAGTGCTGATCTCACATTGAAGCGCTATCTCTCACCG